>JABTTQ020000749.1:0-385268 GCA_016081115.2 Rehmannia glutinosa
GAGTAATCATTGAAAGGAAAGTCTGAAATGTTAGAAATTTCTGTAAATTATACGGGTGTTAAATTCAAAGAAGAAGATGGAGTTTATATGGTTTTCTTTCTACTTTTTGACCATTTTTCTTAGTTTTCCATTCTTATAGTAAATAAAATAAAAGAAGTAACTACAAAAAATAAAAAACTATCTTATGTCTAATTGTCTATATATGAAATCTCTCTTTATGAATTTACAAATTATTAGATGCTCTTAATATTTTTCTCATTTTGCAAATAACAGTTATTGTATATTATAATTAAAATAAATTTACATCAACCTTTTTTGGTTGATATCAACATTTTGGTAAAGTTGATAGGGAGCAAGTGTAATTTTATACAATAATAACAACTTTAAATACTTTTGTGTTGAATCTTGTTGTAATTTTTAAACAAAATTAACATTATTTCGTACTTGTTCTATGATATCTAAATACATAAAATTAACACCTTTCCTTTCTACTGTTTTGCAGAATGATTTGTGTTAATGAAGTCAGTTCTCGATTTCAAAAAAAAAAAAAAAAATGTTAATTCCTATTCTCATCGCTTAACAACCAAACAAGGATTTTTTAAGATAACCAAATAAAGCTTAGTTGCAAGGGATGTTAAGAACACAGGTCTAGCACGGATTTGGTCAAACCTGAAAGTTGCATTGCTTAGAAAACATCGGCCTTGTATGATTATGTTTCCATGGACCATTTCTAGTTTATAGTATTGAAAATTGAATTTTGAGAATTTATTGGTTTTCGTGTGAAAATTGGAAATATGTTTGGATGAGTGAATGAAAATGAGTTTTGTGTAGGTTTGGAAATGAGATTGTGTTTGGTTGAGTAGTTTTGAAGTATTATTTATGTATATAATAATTTAAAAAGTTGATAGTGGTTGAATATTTTAATTGAATATATAATATTATATTTGTAATATTGTAGGGTGGTAGGTCCCATTAGATAGAAATAATTAAAAAATAATAATATTTTAAGTGGATAGAGTTGGTAATGGTGGGTCCCATGTGTATAATTAGATGAAAAGATGAGAATAGTTATTGATGAGTGATGTAGGATAATGTATAGGGTTGAGAATTGAAGTTATAGGTTTGAGATGTAATTTTATGTGAAAAACGGAATGTGAAAATGATGATTTCCATTGGAAAATTTATAAACAAACATGATTCCAATTTTATGAATAGTTCAAAATTGGAAATAGGTTGTTGGAAACATAAGGGCCTGTTTGTTTATGTTTCCATGGTCCATTTCAGTTTACGGGTTGGAAAATAAATTTTGAGAATTTATTGGTTTCGTGTAAATTGAGATTGTGTTTGAATGAATGAATTGAAATGTGTTTTATGTAGGGTTGGAAATGAGATTGTGTTTGGTTTGAGTAGTTTTGAAATATTATTTTATGTATATAATAATTGAAAAGTTGGTAGTGGTGGGATCCACTTCAATATTTTAATTTGAATATATAATATTATATTTGTAAGATTATAGTTGGTGAATTAAATTTAGATAGTTATAATTTAAAAATAAGAATATTCTAAGTAGATAAAGTTGATAATGGTGGTCCCACATATATAATTGGGTTAAAATATGAAAATAATGATTGATAAGTAATGATGAGTGATGTAGGGTAGTGTATAGGTTTGAGAATAGAAATTATAGGTTTGAGATGTTGTTTTATGTGAAAAATAGAAAATGAAAATGATGATTTTCATTGGAAATTTTATGAACAAACATGATTCTACTTTTATGTATAGTTGGAAGCGGAGAAAGCGGAATTTGGAAACATAAACAAACAAGCGCCTAAACAAGACCATCTGATCAAAGACCAATCCCACACAGTCTCAAAACCCAAAACCTGGAGGGTCCAACCCGAAAGACCTACAAATAATAATTTTTAAATATTTTCATAACTGTTTTATAGCAGAAAACAAATTCCAATCGCGCGTGGTTGACTGTCGACCACCGAGGCCAGAGGGTATATTAGGGAATTGGTTATATTGTGTCTGGCAGTAGCAGTTCTGGCCTTGACAATAATACTAGCCCCTGCCATTTGAAAATCAGAGGGAAATTTTGAGAGAAAAAAAGGAAAAATGGATTACAGCCTAGCAGCACTGAAGCTACTCTGCGTACAACTGGGAAGCGCCCGCCAAACGCCGTCGCAGAACGCCTTCATCACTCTCGGCGGCATTATCTTCCAACGCGCTTGGTTACAGGTGTGTGTATTTCGTGTAATTCCATTAATGTTCACCTCGATAAACCCTAAACCAGTGGGAGTTTCAGGGCATTCTTGTCCCTGCACCTTCCTCCTCCGACGGTGATGAGAGCGGCCGGTTCCTCCTCGACGATGGAACCGGTGTCCTCGAGCTATTCCTCTCCGGCGACTTTCTCAGCCGCCGTTGGGAAGCAGGTCTGTCACTTCGTCTTCAAATTCTTTTTTTTTTTTTTTTCTTTCATAAAGAAAATGTCTAATTACTTGAGTTTTTTTTAGGGATGTACGTAATGGTTGTTGGAGCGTATGTTGTTCGTGCAGGTGATCTCCCATTGCTTAAGGTAAATTTAATTTTCATATTTTCTACTGTTCCAACCTTTTGTTTTTCCTCAGTTTCATTTCGACACGCATATGCATCATTATTAACTGATTTAAGTTCTTTGCAGAGTAATTGGTGCAGCATATGTTTGTTTATGATTTCTTCACCAATTAATGATATTCAGTTGATAATTTATGAATATGAATGTTGATGTTGATCAAATTGATGTGGCTTGTCCCATAAAATTCTGGGATTTTTGTGTCTGAAGCTCTTAGGTTTATAGAAGCTTTTGTGAATGTTTGTGAGTTGTGATCAAGAAATATATAGGAAAGCTATTTTAATCAAAAAAGGAAAGGAAGAAAAATGAAAAAAAAAAAATGTCTGTTGGCATTATCTCCATGTCAAAAATCAAGAATATGCCGAATCTGATGTGGTCTAATTCACAGGTTCACAAAATTGTCGATCTTTCTCCGTTTCCAGATAGGGAGTCGATGTGGTATCTTGAAGTAATAGAAGCCTTCAAACTCTTTTATCAACCCCTATTTGAAGAATGATGCAGGGGAGAGGGAGAGACGCAGGAAATTTTCACCTGCTATCCGTTGACCTGCTTTCTTGGGTGCTAGATACATGCTGTGGTAAGTATTATCATTTCAGCGGTTGCACCTGATTCACTTTCGATATTGCGCCAATTTGTGTGAATAAAAGTGATCATATCTCAACTGAAATATTGTGCAAGTGTTTGATTTGAGAGCTTGTATAGGAGCATTCAAGAGTCTCTTTGGTTCATCCTATCTACTCTTTTTTTAGGTGGTGATGAGAGCTATTATAGACTGAATAGAGTTCAGTTGATACATTGAGCAATTCAAATCGAGTGTTTCTTTCTTGTATCTCATTTATCTTGGTGCTGTCATTTGGTACATTCATATACTTTATTGAAGTCCAGAAGAAAAACTGAGTTGCCATTCGTTAAGCAACACAAGTGCCATATTATTATAGTTTTCATCTTTGCTATTTTGCTGATATAGTCGGTGTTTTCAACTTCATGCCGTAAGTATTTGATACATTTAAACAAATGATGGAATTCCGGGTAGTCGTAGATTCTCGATCATCTTTTAGCGACAGGAAAGAGGGAGTGAACCGAGGGTGATAGAATAAGCCTTGCTTGAGGAACATGAAACCATTCTGTTTCAATAGAGGTACGAGAAAGGGTTGGGTCAGTTTCGGGCCGGAGAGTGAAGAGAGACCAGAAGAATTATTCATTTGGATCGACGAGCTTACAGTCGATACAGATTGGTGTGGTCAGACCAGTTAGGTCTTTTGAATGTCAAAAGTAATCCAGAACTCTTGTTCTATTTCTTGCTCCAGTAACTTTGAATTGTCCCAAAAAAAGGAAATCTTTTGCAATGTACGCATGCTTTCCTTCATCTGTCCACTTAGCGAATTTCTGTCGAAAAAACAACCTAGGATTTGGATAATTTGCTCGAAAACAAGGAATCACAACTTAGCAGTTCGTGCAGATTTAGCTTAGATGAAGTAGTTTTCTATCATTCACACACAATCAAATGTTTCTATTTTGAATTACAGTTACATTGGCTTGTACTAAGCAAAAGCACCTTCATGATTTATAGGAACAACCAACAACAATAATACACGTTCACCAAAGGTCTTGAACATGAATACATAATTTTGATTTCTTGACATGAAAGCTAGAAAATATTCTAGTAATACTATATCATGAAATAATCTTGAGACAAGAAGAAACATAAGTTCTTGAAGATTATAACTACTCTTTTATCTACATATCTTAAATGCTATACATCATTTGCTCAAAAAAAAAATAAATAAATGCTATACATCATGCAGCAACGGTGGGCAACAAGCCATTGTAGCGGAGAAATGCATCAGGTGTAGGTTCCCGTCCCCGAAATTCCAGGAAAACCTGGATAGACAGACAATCCAAAACAACGTTATGAAGAACCTGCAACTCAGGAAAAACTACTAGTTTTATGAGAAAGCATATCAATTGTTTTATTAGTAGATTGTAAATCAGATGTGATAAATTAGGACTGGAGTAATTTTTTGGAGATGAGTTTTAATGAAGCTTTTTTTGAGATAAAAATGATCCAATAATGCCTTTCAAAAAAAAAAAAAAAATGATTCAATAATGTGTATGGACATACTCAGGGTAGTTTGTTTCGTGATTGGGGGTTGCTAGTGAAGTTTATAGCATAAGGGGTTTGATGTGATATATTCGGAAATGTGTGCATTAATAAAGAAATGCATCGGCATGATGTATGTTTGGTTGTTGATTGAGGGAATGAATTAGGAAAGAAATGTGTTTGGGGGAGCTAAACAAACATACCTCATATTTTGGACTAAAGTCTAAAGATTACAAATTTGTGATAACAAATTTATTAAGTTTATATAGCAATAGGCTTCAAATAAATTGAGCTTCCATTTTGAGATTTTTTTTTTTTTTTTTTTTTTTTTTTTTTGGGTTATGTAGTGGATCATTTGAAACCATTTTTCTAAATCATTCTTTCAAATACAAAATCTTTCCATTCAAACGCAAAACTTGAAAAGTTTTCAGAACCTTGAAATCACTTTTTCGTCGTACCTCATTCGGAGATTTTCCACCTCCAAGAGCAAGGATGGTTTCTCGAAATTTATAGCCCATTTCTTTGAGAGACTGTCCCAAGATGATACACATAAATTGATCCAGTCAACAAATAAAGTGGACAAGTGCAGTGAACGCATAAAATTGAGTTGGCAGATCATCCAGTTTTAATTTGTTAAAAGATTTGAGCCGTCAAAATAGAAGAATGCCATTTAGTTGCTATATAGGGTGTCTATATACATTTGTGATTTGTGGAGAGAAATATGAGGATCCAACATGTAATAGTTGCATGTCGCGATATTAAACAGAAGATTGCAATAAAACTTTGGGATAATTACACAAAACCCCCTGAGGTTTGAACTAATTACAAATAAACCCACAAAATTTTGAAAACTGCAAAAAACCCATTAAAGTTTGATTTCACTTGCATCTTCGCCCTTCATAAGCGAAAAACTCAAAAACCCTCTTGATACTTGTAGAAATATTACAGTTACCCCATTGAATTTAAGACATAATAAAACCTGAGGTAGATTTTGTAATTTTGAAATACCTATGGATTTTTTTGTAATTAGCCCAAACCTTGGGGGTGTTATTGTAATTATCCCTAAAACTTTTTTAGGAGAATAGAAGATTGCCATACATTCAGCATAAAACATAGGGATACTTATAAAACCCCCCTTAAGGCTCGGGCTAATTACAAAAAAACCCAAAGATTTTGAAAAATTATAGAAAACCCCCTGAGGTCGATTTTAACTTATATTTCCCCCTTATGAAGCAAAAAAATTTCAAAATCCCCCTAATATTTATAAAAATAATACAGTTACCCTCTTGAATTTAAGACATAATCAAACATGAAGATTCTTTTTACGTTTTTTTTTTTTTTTTAATTAGCCCAAATCTCAGGAGTGTTCTTGTAATTCCCTAAAAGATATGTAGCTATTGCAAATGTAACTCCAAATACCTAACCTGGTCATTATCCAACCCGGCCTCCTCAAAAGCCGAAAAAGCATCAGCAGATAATACCTCTGCCCACTGAGACATAAAAACATTTGGTTAGAAAACTGAACTGAAAAAAGAAGGGCAAAAGTGCTTTCCTGCAATCTGTATCCTTAAGAAGAGTAAGTCTCACGTGAGACCGTCTCACGGATTAAAATCATGAGACGGACCCAACTCATTTACAAATCAAACCAGATTAGATCCAAATTCAAATGGGTTAGCTAATATGAGTCAGTTTAGGATCCGTTTCACGAAATTAAATCCGTGAGACCGTTTCATATGAGTTTTTGTCTTTAAGGTCATAGAGAACATAACAACTTCGAGAACTTCTTATCACACAAAGTTAAAAGAGATTCGAAAAATCTTTATATCGTAGAAACTTTTCAAGATAACATGGGCTTAAGGTTGTAATGCGTTATTATTGCCAAAAACCTCTTAAAATCCACATAAGGAAATTTAAATCACCTGATAACTGTAATATCCCGCTGCATATTTATCTGAAAGTTGAACATTCAAAGGCAAACAGAAATGATTAATTCGTCCCGATAAAATATTTTGAGTCTATGTTGGATTAAAAAAACAACTATCAAAAACTAACCTGCAAATATATGACTGAAACTACAAAGAAATCTGTCCTTTGGCAGCAACGGAATTGGATGAGTCTTTTTGCCTATTTTTTGATCAACGTCGTATATAGACTCTGGTCCACCTGGCACATAACTCGAGTGAAGTTCCAAATCCACACCAGCATAACGAAGCTGCAAACCCCACAGTATATGGTGTCATAGAGGTATCTTCAATCAGATTGAAGTATGCATAAAGTAATCAGTTGGATGTTTTAAGATTTCAAGTCTTGGAGCTAAAATTATAACCCCACCCAATATATGTTCCACACATTTCAAAACGGAAAGACGTGGGACTTAGGGAGTGTTTGCAAACACTTTTGTTTTACGAGGAATTGATTTGCAGTTGCGGAAGCAGAAAGTAGTTGAGAATTAAAAGTTGGTAGTATATGCAAATAGAAGCTGGAAATTGATTAAGAGAGTCTTTGGTGGATAAGCTGTAAAAGTGTTCTTTTTTGTGTGTGTAAAAGCCAAACTGTAAGTAGAATCAGATATCTAAAGCATCTCTCACCCTACTTTTAGATTCTGATTAGATGAAACACGAAGCTGGCATTTGCAAACACAGAAAAAAGTGATTTTTTCAGCTAAAAGCTGCTGCTAATGAAAACACGACCATAATTAGAATTATGAACAAACTCTATTATATGCAATTTTCTCCTTTTCTTTTTACCTGACGAAGCAATTGGGAACCTGCCCTAAATGTCCTTGCAGAAAGAATTCTAAGGCATTTGTCTTCTGGAAGAGTTTCTCCATTTTCATAATGCTTGGCAATAGCCAATATGGTGTCCCTGCAAAATGAATGTCCATGTGCCACAGAACCAGGAAGATTCAGAATTTAAAAGTTGAAACAACTACTTAAATTAGTATCACTAAATAAACCAATTCATTGAACATCCATGAACTGTAAGAAAATGTGAAGGTAGTATAACTGAATTCTCATAGGAATTGTATAGGAAAAACAGTATGCAGTATTCTTTATTGCAGGCTAGAAGCAGAAAACAGATTTTCTTGTGTAGAGTACCAATACACGTAAAATTAGTCAACTATCCGTTGTGTAAATAATTCAAACTAGCAAAAAAAGAAGAATAAGAAAAAAGTGCATAACACTTTACATTGTGTAAATAATTTCACCTTTGGTAGCACCAGTTCTCCATAAACAGAGAAGGTATTTCTACAGCATCCCATTCGATCCCTTGATTGCCGGATACAAGACCTTCGTCTTGTTTTGTTAGCATATGCTGGAGTGCGTGGCCGAACTCATGGAATACAGCCTCAACCTATTTCATTCATCAGTGAATTAGCATATCACAAGTCCAGAACTGCACACATGACATGGGACGGATAATTGAAAGACAAATAATATTCGAACAAAAGAGAACTTTTATTGATAATGCCATATAAAGACCTAAAAAGCATTTAATGGAAGCCAAAAACCTTAAACAAATCCGAAATAGAAAAGGAAACAAAATCCTAAAAACCTATGAAACTTAAATGGGCCAAAAACAGGCCTAAGTGAAGGAATTTCAGGTCGGACACCTTATGTCAGCAACAAAGCTCCTGAGTCTGAACCGTGACGTTGTTCCCTTCCCTTAGAGGAAAGGGGTTTTAATAGAAAATCAGACGTCGTTTCCAATAGTTACATCCTTTAAAGTTTTACATTTTTACCCAACCCAAAATGTGTCCTCGACTCGT
This sequence comes from Rehmannia glutinosa, assembly GCA_016081115.2. NCBI lineage: Eukaryota > Viridiplantae > Streptophyta > Magnoliopsida > Lamiales > Orobanchaceae > Rehmannia > Rehmannia glutinosa. The sequence goes on from JABTTQ020000749.1 coordinate 8,485, forward strand.
TCCACGTCACATATAAAGAAGGGTAAATTGCAAAAGTCACCATTTGCAGTTTGGTCCAATTATACAAAAAAAATGTTTTCTTTCAAAATTTCAAATAACCCCATGGCATTACAAAGTCCCCCTTGAAGTTTGTTTTTATTTCACAAATATCTCCATCAATTGGTGCAATTTGCAAAATAGAAACAAATGTTAAGGGGATATTTGTAATTTTGATAGATAACATGCCTTTTTTTGTGTGTGATTACAAAAATCCTCAAGGGTAGTTTTTGTAATTAACCCTTTAAACCTTCAATGGAAAAAGAATGTCTAAATGAAGTAGGTTTCTCAATATAGACAAACAAACAATCTCATCGTTGTACCAAAAAATGGTATCCTGAAATATATACCTCACGTATGGTCATAAGACTTGGTTTGTCTCCAGTTGGTGGAGTCTGATTGCATACAATCTGTGCAATTGGCAACCTAGGACAGTTATTGTCACTCGAGAGCACACTACTCCGACCAACGACAACATCCATCCATGCACCACTGCGTTTTTCTGAGGGACGAGTGTACGGATCAAAATAAAAGTATGCAATGGGAGTAGTTGAAGAATCTTTAACTTTGTAGAAGCTAACATCTTTATTCCAAACCTGCACAAGTTTAAGCATAAAATGGTCTGTCATTTCTTAAGGGTCTCTAGCACAAATGATATTGGGGTAAAATTGCAAAATTAGTCCTGTAACTATATAAATGTTTCAATTTTGCCTAATATTGGGTTGTGGAAGTTTTGAGAAAATTTACCGGAGCCATGCCGTCAGCCGGCTCAATGTCTATATCGAATAGCTTCTTTGTCAGGTTGAAAAGACCGTCCATTACTTTTGGCAACGAGAAAAATGGACGTAGCTCTTCCTGTAAATATTAAGAGCTTTGAAGAAAATCGAACTAAAACATAATCAGCAAATCAATTGCTTTTCATGTGCATAAAATATAAAGTAGAAATAGGTATAGTAAAGTAAATACAATAAATCGCAAAATTTTGATGCATAAAACAGAAGTTGTTAACTATTCTACCAGAGTTAACTACCAAGTTAACTGTTACATTCAATATGAGGCAATGTTATAACATAACATTTAACAGATTATTCTAGGACGCAAAAATTGCATATTTGGTCCACTAACTTATACCGAGTTTCACTTTCGTTCACTAATATAGGGGTGCGGCAAAATAGAATACTAATTTCTAATTTGTTGTACATTGAGTCCAATCTATGTCGGCAATTGCGAAATCAACCGGAATTGCTCCCTAATTTGGGAATTCCAATCCTTCCGGCCATTTTTATGACATTAGCATATTGATTTTTTTTTATTTCCACATGCACGGGTTGAAATTCCCAAATCTGGGAGCAATTCCAGTTGATTTCACAATTGCTGGCCTCAATGTGTAACAAGTCATATTTTGACAAAAGTTGAACGATAAGCCAACCTCATTTAAGTCATATTTCGACTCTCGGAGTCTTTCGCTCCAGAAGTTAATGTCCCAGTGATTCAAATCGTTAGCCTCTTCCGCACCTTGCCCTCTAGCAAAGTCTCTCAGGTCTTCCATGTCTAGAGAAAATTATCAAAACAACAAAAACTCAGAGTTGGCATTTATAATTATCACTGTACTACAGAATACTCCGATAGAAACTTCTTCCGTCGCATCAAACTATACATGCACATCAAGACAATCTTCCACTTACCCTGAATTGCAGGACTCCAAGAAGCGTTATGAAGCTTGTCTATAAGATCCTTTGCTCTATCTGTAGTAGCCATTTTTGTTTCAAAGCTGAACTAATATTCAAATTTTGTGTCAGTTTTTATAAAAAATATAAGATATTGGAAAAAACAAAATTACCTCAAGCATCCCATTTTACATTAATACCTCAGCATAGTTACTATGGCCAAGAAGCTTTGCTTTCTCCAATCTGAGTTCCAAAATGTGTTCTATAATAGGCGTGTTGTTTAGAGGTCCATCTGATGCGCGGGTCACATATGCACGGTAAACTTCCTCTCTCAATGATCTATTACAAGCATGTTGCAAAACTGAGCGATAAATTGGACCGTCCAATGTAATAACCCAAGGACCATTATCGGCTGTGGCCTTCTCATATCCCTACTACGACCGTGTGAAACAACACGAGGAAAATGAGAGATCAGATTATCGGGAAAATTTGATGAATAGTTACACTAATGTGTGGTACCTTGCTAATAGCCATCTCTGCAGCTATAGCCAGGGTGGTCGAAGGCAAACCTTCGATTTCTTTTTTATCTTTAATAACTTTTTCGAAGTTTTTTGTAGCGTCTAGAATATTCTCTTCGAATCTTTGAGCAAGTTTTTCCAACTCCTGAAGGTCACCAATGCAAGGAATTCGTAAAATGGAACTGTGATTATTCGGAAAATAAGAAAGCATATAAAGAAAGTAAGTACCTGTTCAATTTCATTAAAACGTTCTCTCTTGCTATCTTCAAGAGAAACTCCATACAAAACCGCTTCTTTCAACTTCACTGCATAAAATTCAGTATTGAGAAATTATTGACCTACAGATGAGCCAAAAAATATTCCAGATTTAGTGTAAATATTGCTCTATTTCAAGGTAAATTCTTTGGCTACACCATCCATATATACGCGGAGTGGCACATCAGTACTACTACTATGCCTTTTTGACATTAAATCGTTATTGAGTATCCACCTCATTCCAAATTTAGAGAGGCGAGTCATTGCCCCCGGGGCATAGCTCAACTGGTTAAGGACTTGGGTGATGTGATGTCCACTTTCGGCACCATGAAGATGGAGGTTTGAATCCGCGTGGTAACATGTTGGACGAGTATTTCTTGTGTGGTGACTCGGTCTAAAACCAGATTCGGGGACCCCGGGTTGTTGAGACATATTCCCGATTCACCTCCTCCACAAAGATCTAGGGCAGGGGCAATGGAGGCCCTCAGGGATGAGGTTCATCCTTTAGAGAGGCGAGTCATTTAATATTTAATTAGTAGTCATCTCATCAAAACGCTTAAGTTACTAGAGAGACGAGTCATTTAGTATTTAATATTTAATACGCAGGACCTCATTGATACCAAACTAAACAACCATCTCATCCAAAAGTTTGAGCTATTAAAGGGGCGAGCCATTTAATATCTCTAGCAATCATAAAACACATTTCTTTAGTTTAAGACAACTTCAATTTAAGCAAGTCATTTAAGATAAACTATAATGCGAATTACAGTAGGTTTAGACACACAATCAGATAAAAACGCCCCAAAATAAACTCACACTGCACTACTCGCTTTCGGGCATCGTTCAAATTTTCCCAATCCGGAGAGCCTCTAATAGCCTTAAACGCGTCGTAAATAGGCTTGCTCTGTCTTAACTTCAACTGGAACTCAACCTTTGTGGGCTGCAAATGATGCAATAGATGAAAAAAGGAAACAATCAACCAAATTAATTCAAAAAAACCCATAGGAATAATTACAAAAACTATCCCAGATATTTGAGCTAATTGCAAAAACAAACTAGAAATTTGTGAAAATTAGCAAAAAAACCTTTGATTTTACGCTTTACCTCTTCATAAGCAAAAACATTTAACACAGAATCAACTCTCAAGATTTTTTCTTTTAATTTTCAAACATCTCTGGGCTTTTTTGTAATTAATGCATACCTCAAGGGTAGTTTTTGTAGTTATCCCAAATTTTGACCAAGAATCACATACCTGAACTTCTGCAATTGCAGCCCTAATCTCAGCACAGTCCTTAACAGAGCTAAGATGATTCACTATCCCCCAAACAACTGATAACCTGTCTATGATCTTCTCCAAAGGCACAGCCAATTTTGGCCATGTGGGCTCCACCGTATTTTCCAATTTAACCAATTCATTCTCCTATTATTCGAAGTTAGAGATATTTTATTTTATTAATCACATATCCATTACATAAAAAGAAATTCTACTCTGCTACAGCAAGAAGCCAAGAAATATAAATTTACGGATTTTATTACTCACGAGGTTTATCAGCAAGGATTGGATTGCAGGGCGGATATGATTTGCCTCTATCACATCATATGGTGGGAATATGAAGCCTTGTAGCAATGGATTTTGGGTTGATTCCATGAGAGATAAGTTGCGAAGAAAAATGTAAGTGTATCAACTATAAATAAGCTGAGGTCCTGAGGATTAGAGGAATTCTATAACAATTGACAATTGAAGTCAATGTGATAAAAGAGGTACCTTACATTTACCTTCCTTCCAAAATATAATTAAAGGGATAACTAAAAAAAAAAAGGAACCTTGGGTTAGGGATAATTACAAAAAAACCTAGAGATTTCAAAACTACAGAAATCAGCTTGAGGTTTGATATTGTGTCAAAATAAGGCTGAAAAACGAATCAAGCTACCAGTGGCGGACACAAGACTCGGGACTGGAAAACCTATTTTTGAAGATTTATAGAAAGAATTTTTCTCAAAATTTTCGGGAGGGACAAATGTAATTTTCCATTAGTTTATAAATAATTATAGAATAAAGAACAACTTAACTAAAGAAGAAGATTGATTTTTAGAAAATTTCCCTTATTTCCGCCGTTGCAAGCTACTCGATACTAAAATAGTATCGATCGATCGCTAAAAGTTCGCTTGAACTCAGTTCGTTAATATAACTAACCAAGTTTGAACAGATTTCTTCATTCGATAAGATGTAAAGCTCGGCTCGAACTCGACTCGATTAGTAAAAAGAAGAATAAAATAATGTGTAAAAATATCAAGCTACTCGAGCTCAATTCGTGTTCGATTCGATTAATAATTAAGTCAAACTCAAACACAATTTTTTAGGCTCGTTTAGAATTCAACAAGCTTAAACAATACTATGTTCGGCTCGACTCATTTACCACCCATAATTGAATATAAAGGGATTAATGCAATTTTTTTTTCAAATGTAAATAAGGTGTTTGAAGCGTTTGTCCTTAGCAATATGATATAAACTAATTTTATTTTATATATGTATAATTAAAAAATGTAGGATAAAATTCTTCTTGTGAATTTATAGGAGTGTATTTTGAGGTCATCGTCGTTCAAACGGGACATTAATAATTCAACTGTAACTTCAACTATACTTGCACATTGGTTATACCAGAAAATGTCCGACGGTAATGTTGACTGAACTCCGACGTATATCCGATCGAGCTCGCCGTTCACACCAAAGCAAAGAATGAGGGCAGAGAGTTTTCAGGCGTACCTCTCGGCTCTCCGACGCTCAAGTCAGAATATCACTTCGAAGAAGATAAAGAATAGCTCAAATATCTTATGGAATAGTAAAAATGCATTAGCCTTGGCCATACCTGATGAATGACTATTTATAAGGCTTACCGTTAGGGTTTCCGTATTTTTCGGAAATGGTTAGGGAGAATCTGTCAGACATTTGTTATAAAATCTTATCTAATCAGGCGAGTTTAAATTAGGATTGGAGGTATACCGAACACACTAACCAATCACAAGCACATTGTCCTTCTAGAAACTGGGCCCTAAGGAATAATCCTCAATGGGCCTGGAGTGAGACTTTGGCTATGGGGGCCTGCTCATCAGCTCGGCCTATTTCATGCCGAATCAACCAATCCCCCCACTATAGCCGAGCTATTCTTGGAAGAAGCTTGGTTATAGTGATCTTTAATTCAATCAGATCGAGCTCCCTCTATATATCAGTTTTTGTCCATACCGAGTTGTTCAATATACACTTAGCCGCGGTTTATCCGAACTCTTTCCTTATCGTTTGAACTTCCCGCCTCTTCGAGGTCCGTGCAACTGTCATCATTACCCTATTGATGGGACGTCTGTCCCTCTGTCCAATGCATCCTCACTCGTTGATCTTCCACATTATCAACGGCCAAGATCGGATGTCCTCGGTATTGTGCCGGGCCCCTCATATAAAGGAGCCATTCATTTCTTCTCATACTTTTTGCAACTTCTCTTCCAAGGCGATTTCCGGCCATTCTCCAAGCAACTCCTCCCAGTGACTCAAAACTTCAACTCCGGCGTGTAATTTCTCTTCTTCATTCTCTTCTAAGGCATGTTTCTTCTATCTAGGTACTTTCCTATCCCTATTTTTACTTCCCAATCTCTATTTTCTTTCTTGTTTTTATTACTTGTATAATACCATGTCGTCTCCTGTAAATCTTTCCTCTACGGGCACCTCTACGGATCCCAAAATAAGCAATTTTGCTGCATGGGTTGACAACCTAGAGCTCTCTTTTGAAAACGCAACCCCTTCTGCTCAACATACCGAGGACTCTTCCTCAAATGTCCCAGCCAACTCAGGTTCTATTTCTGATAGGAGCTATTCCAATGTCGAATTAAGACCATCTATCCCGACCTCCCCTGTAGATAGTGCTTTCAATGCAACAACTATGTTTGTTAGGAACTTAAAATACCTTTGTAAAAACATAAACATCCCTCCGACTTTTAAATTAGCTCTCCCTAGTTTTTATGATAGGCTGAACCGACCTCCACCAGGATTTCTAGCCTTCTTTTCGGGGCAGGTCGATGGTGGACTTCGGTTCCCTCTCTATCCTCTAATGACTGAACTCTTTGTACTATATAAAGTTCCCTTGAATCAATTTTCCCCTAATTCCTTCCGCTAATAACTGGTTTCGTTATGGTAAACAAATTCCTCGGCATTGACCCTTCTGCCGAGCTCTTTTATTCTCTCTTTCACATCAAAGTGTCCACCACTCGGGGCCTTTTCTATCTTTCATCCCGAGGTGATGCAAAGTTTCTCGGGAAATATCCTACTTCCAACAAGTTCTGGAAGGATAGGTATTTCTTCGTGTACCCTCCCGAACCATGGCTTTTCCCCACTAAGTGGATCTGGGAAATTCCTCCCCAGAGGAAAGTCAATATAAGGAGACGAAATCCCGATCTCCAAGCCATCATAGGCCGACTCAATTAGCAAGAATATGATCTTTCCGAATTTGTTCTTTGCGCTGCTACGGTATTTTAAGTTGAGTCACACTTCTGCAAAGCTCGAGGAGGACCTCGGTATACTCCCTTATTCTTATGCTCATTTGTTTACTCTACTAATATTCTTTTTATGTTTCTTTTCTCAGCAACCACCATGCAGAAGAGACTTGCCGAGAAGGAGGCAGCTCGGAAAAGAAATATCTCCATGAGTCGCCCTCTCCCTCCGGGGACCTTTTCCAATCCTCAATCCATCCAGCCTCCTCCTCCCTCGACCACTTATGCTCAATCTACCGAGCCTTAGGACCCAAAGTCTCCCTGGACCACTCGTCCCGACTTAGTTCGGGATGTTATAAAAGAGCTCACAGATCTGAGCAGTAATCCGCTTCCGAAAAAATGCCAACCTGCTGCCCTGGACTCCTCCTAGAAGAAGTCCAAAATCGTAAGTAGCTTGGGAGACATTACTACTCCCAACCAGACCATCTTTCTTCAATCTCCAGTCCTGGAGAACTACAATCCTCGGACAGCTGCCGAGTTCTTGCAAGGCCTCTGCCCAGCTCGAGAACGTCGTCCACTGCAACAGGCCTCTGCCTCTGACTTAGTGGACAACTTTAGCCTTGATTTTTCCAAGGTAAATACTTATTCTTCTCATTTTTCCTGTTCCACTATCTCCTACTTCCACTTATATTCATTTTTCTTTCTTACCTTACAGGCCTTACTCCGCCTCTCAGAGATAATTGCCCGAGGTCGCGTGGGCTTTGCGGATCCCGAATCGGTCAATGACAGAATGACCTTTCTACAAAATGGCAAAGCTCAAAAGAGAGATGCCAAGATGCTCAAAATCTTGGAGAAGGGCAAAACTGAGCTCGAGTAGCACCAAGCTACCCTAGCCCAAAAGGACGAAGAGATAGGTGCTCTGAAAGCCGAGCTTGAGAAGTTTCAACTTCAATCCGCTTGCCAAGTAGCTGAAGCTCGATAAGAGGGTGCCCGAGCTAGTATTCAGAACTTTCTTCGATCACCAAAGTGCTGCGCTCTAGTTTAAAAGGCTCGGGAGGTAGCCAAACAAAGCTTTCTAAAGCTACGAAGAGTTCATCGACGTCCTCTCTGACGGAGCTCTCCAATACTTCCATTTGGCCTTTGATCAGTGGTGAAGCCCAAGGTCGGGAGAAGGGCTTTCTTGAAAAATTCGGACCGGAAAGGCTTTAACCTTCGCGGTGATCCCGAAGGCTATATTTATCTGCTTGAGCCAATCGGGTTAATCGAGCTCCCTGTTAACTTCCTCAACCATATATTCTCTCATTTAGAAAGCGTCGAGCTTCTTCCTCGGCCACCTGGATCTTCCCTCGAGCTCGGGAGATCTTCAAGGGCGATCGTCGGTGGAGACGCCACATCTCCGGAGGTTGAGGAGGCTCCCTAACAAGTAGTGATTACGACATTAAGGACACCCCCTTCTTAGCTTGTGTAATTGTAGTTCTTTCTTTTGGACCTATGTACTCAACTTTCATATTTAATGAACTTTTTTTTTTGACCAAGCTCTTGTTCTTTTACTGTTTTCAATTTTCAATTTTTCAAAGCTCGAGCTGAGCTGTAGGTATTTTTAGCTTCAAGTCACTTCGGGGACAAATCTAAAAATACTTGGACAAATTTTCAATTCACAAGCTTGAAGTGTGCAGTATTTTTAGCTTCAAGTCACTTCGAGGACAAAGCTAAAAATACTTGGACAAATTTTCAATTTTGCGAAGCTCGAGCTGAGCTGTAGGTATTTTTAGCTTCAAGCCATTTCGGAGACAAAGCTAAAAATACTTGGATAAATTTTCAATTTTGCGAAGCTCGAGCTGAGTTGTAGGTATTTTTAGCTTCAAGTCACTTCGGGGACAAAGCTAAAAATACTTGGACAAATTTTCAATTTTGCGAAGCTCGAGCTGAGCTGTAGGTATTTTTAGCTTCAAGTCACTTCGGGGACAAAGCTAAAAATACTTGGACAAATTTTCAATTTTGCGAAGCTCGAGCTGAGCTGTAGGTATTTTTAGCTTCAAGTCACTGGGACAAAGCTAAAAATACTTGGACAAATTTTCAATTTTGCGAAGCTCGAGCTGAGCTGTAGGTATTTTTAGCTTCAAGTCACTTCGGGGACAAAGCTAAAAATACTTATGGGTATCCACCCCTCAAAGATTCTGGCTCTCGACCATTTCCATGATCAAGCCAGAATTACTTGGTTTTAGTTCATGGGTATCCACCCTTTTTTAAACACTTCAGCTCGGTATTTATTCATTTCCAACCTAAGAGTGCTGAATCGAAATTTTGCTATATTCACACGATTTTAGTCGATAAAGCACAAACTCTTTCATTCATTCTTTTCTTCATTACATCGAGATGAAAATAAAAAATTTTTTAGACATCATGGCTCCACTACCGAACTTTTTTTTCCTTAAGAGTAGTACTTCTTCAAGTTAACAATGTTCCATGCTCGGGGTAATTTCTTTCCATCTAACTCCTCCAACTCATAAGCACCACCGATCAAGATCATAGATTACTCCGAGAGGTCCTCCCAATTAGCTTTCAGCTTTACTCGGTTTTTCGTTGCATCTGCCTTCCTCAACACCAAATCCCCCAGTTGGAAACTCCTCTTGTTCACTTTGTTATTGTAACTAGCTCGGACTCGGCTCCTTGCTCGTTCTATTCGTGAAAATGCCATCTCTCGCTTTTCATTGATCATATCCAAAGCCTCTTAGGTTCTCATTTCGTTCTGCTCTTCTTCAAAGTTTTGAATACGGTGGGTTTCCATCCCGATCTCAGCTGGTATGACTGCATCCATTCCATACACCAAACTAAAGGGTGTCTCGCCTGTTGCTTCTTTTGGATTCGTTCTATATGCCCATAGTACCGAGCTTAATTCTTTGACCCAAGCCCCTCTGGACTTCTCTAGCCTGGCCTTCAATCCTTGCACCAAAATCCTGTTCGTAACCTTCACCTGCCTATTCGCCTGCGGGTGGGCCACCGAGGTGAAATTTTGTTTAATCTTTATTTCCCTATACCATTCCTGAATTCCTGCTCCATTAAATTGCATTCCACTATCTGAAACAATCACCCGGGATATCCCGAACCTGCATACTATATACTGCCAAATAAACTTCATAACAGCATTCTCGGTTATTTTAGCCAATGGTTCAGTCTCCACCCATTTGCTAAAATAATCTATCGCAACTATCAAGAATTTCCTCTGTCCCGAGGCCGGAGGGAAAGGCCCCACAATATAAATTCCCCACCTGGCAAATGGGCAAGCCGAGCTCATAGTCATGAGTTCCTCAGCTGGCCTATGCATGAAAGGTGCATGCACTTGACACTTTCCACATCGCTTCACCATCAGCTCTGCATCTCTTCTTAAGCTCGGCCAAAAATATCATGCCCTTAGCACTTTATTTTCCAAAGTCCTGGCTCCCATGTGATTTCCACAACATCCCTCATGTATTTCCTTCAGAACATACTCTCCTTCCTTGTAACTTACGCATCTCAAAAGCGGCGCACTAAACCCCTTTTTGTACAACAATTCTTCCAAGATACAAAAATGGGTTGCTCGTATTTTTACCCGAGCTGTTTCCTTTCTATCTTTTGGCAACATTCCTTTTTTCAGATATGCTAGGATTGGAATTCTCCAATCTTCATTTTCCTCTATTTCTCCGACTTCTAAACTCAGAACCGTATCCCGATCTATCAGCCTTCACATTTTCCTCCCTCGGTATATGGCAGACCTCAATCTCTTTCAGCTTCTTTTCCAGTATCTTATATTTCTCCACATAATTTTTCGTCCTTTCTTCCCGAATTTCGAACTCCCCTCTTATCTGTTTGTACACCAATTGGGAATCTATATGTATGAGTATCTTAGATGCTCCCATACTTATTGCCATATTGATTCCTCGCAAAAAGGCTTCGTACTCTGCTTCATCATTTGACAACTTGAAATCTAACCTCACAGCGAAACTACTCTCCACCCTCTCGGGACTGATCAATACAATACCTACTCTGTATCCCATGCTACCCACAGATCCATCCACGAATAGTATCCATGTTCCATCCTCGGGCATATCCTTCGTTAATTCATGCACGAAATCCGCTAAGGCATGAGCCTTAATGGCAGTTCAGCTCTGAAACTCTACATCATACTCGCTCAATTCAATAGCCCACTTCACCAACCTTTCCAACACTTCGGGTTTACTCATCACGACGCCTTCGGTGGTAAGTTTGTGCGCATAATCACTTTATGTGACAAAAAATATGGCCTCAATCTCCGAGCTGTTATCATCAAGGCCAAGCTAGCCTTCTCAATCTCTGCGTATTTTACCTCTGCGTTCCTTAACACCTTGCTCACATAATACATCGCATTTGCACCGAAGTTTTCCTCTCTTATCAATACCGCTTAACCCCCCGCTCTCCTACCAAATATAGAGATACAACGGCTCCCAAGGTATTGGCTTAGTCAAGATCGACAATTCGGCCAAGTAATCTTTCGACTCCTTAAACGTTTTTCGACATTCTTCATCCAAGCAAATCTTTTAGCCTTCCTTAACACTTTAAAGAAAGGCAAGCTCCTCTCTGCCGACCTCGAGATAAATCAGTTGAGATCAGCTATCCTCCCAGTCAAACTCTGTACATCCTTTTCATCCTTGGGCTCAGTCATCTCTCGTATGGCCCTTACCTTCTCTGGATTAGCTTCAATTCATTTTTCTCTATTTACCATGTATCCCAAAAATTTTTCCGATCTTACCCGAAAGCGCATTTCTTGGGATTAAGTTTCATCTTATATTTCCTCGTCGAATGTTTCTGCCAGGTCCTTCACATGGTCCACGGCCTTCGCACTCTTAACCAACATGTCATCGACATAGACTTCCATATTCCTCCCAATCTGGTCACTAAACATCTTGTCCACCAATCTTTGGTATGTTGCCCCACATTTTTCGTGAAGGGCATCACAACATAACAATAGGTACCAAAAGAGGTGGTGAAGCTCACCCTCTTCCGGTCCTCTTCGCCAACCGGATCCGGTGGTAGCCTTGAGAGGCATCCATCATACTAAGATCTCGTATCCGAGGTAGAGTCAACCAACCGATCTATTCTCGGGAGTGGGTAATAGTCTTTAGGGCACGCCTGTTCAAATCCCTAAAATCTATACACATCATTCAATCGTCTTGAGTCTTAAGGGACCAAGACAATGTTAGATAACCATTCGGAACCGGATTTCCCTAATACGCCCGCACTCAAGAAACAGTATCTCGCTCGAATAATCGCGTCCTTCTTTAGACCAAAGTTCTCTTTTCCTCAGACATCGCTTGTATGAAGGGTTTACATTTAGTCTATGTTCACCAATGCTCGGATCTATCCCCAATATATCGCTAGCCAACCAGGCAAATACATCAGCGTTGTTTCTCAAGAACTCCACCAATTTTTCTTTAAGATCATCTGCCAAGTTTTTCCCTATCTTCGTGGCTTTATCCGGCTCTCCTGGCACCAAATCCACCCATATCAACTCCTCATTCGGATGTACATGTTCCATCGGATCCTCATCCAACTTAATGATTTTCTCTTCCCCCTTCCCATCATCGTGAGCTTCTCCCCTTTCGGCCATCCGAAGGCTCTCCACATACAACCTCTGTGCCATGTGCTGATCCTCCTCTACCTCTCCCACCTGGTCATCCACTGGGAATTTCATCTTTAGATGACACACTGAGACCACAGCTTGGAACGCGTTCAAAGATGGCCTCCCAATCATCACATTGTATGACGAAAGGGCATCCACCACCAAAAACCTCACCATCCTCGTCTTTCTGAATGGCTCTTTACCCAAGGACACGGGCAATGTAACCATCCCAATGGCTGAATAGTTCCCCCCGCAAAGCCAACCAGGGAAGTATCCACCATTTCCAATTCCACCTGCAAGTCTATTCATTTATAGCATTCATAAAAAAATATATCAGCTGAACTACCTGTATCCACGAACACCCTCTGCACATCATAGTTCGCAATCGTTGCCGTAATTACAAGGGCATCGCTATGTGGAGTCACAATGCCTCTCCTATCTTGTGGCCCAAACTGGATATTTGGTCCCACCGTTACTTGTTCAATCCTCATATGCTCTTGAACTCTCTCGGCGGCCGCCGCTCTGACATAACTCTTTCTAGCCCTCCAAGAATCCCCTCCGGACGGTCCCCCGATAATCATCTGAATAACCCCCTCCTCGGCGGTGGAGGGGGAAGATTCTTCTCCTCTCCCGGCTTTTTCTCTGGCTCCTGCCTCTGCTGGTAATTACCTTGACCCCTCCGGTAACTACCATTCGATCTCCTCTTATCCACATATACAAATTCCTTCAAGTGTCCTGCCTGGATCATTCTTTCAATTTCATCTTTCAGGTGGGTACACTACTCTGTGGTGTGCCCATATTCATTGTGAAAATGACAAAACTCATTGCTCTTCTCCTTCCTAGGAACCTCTGAATATGTTCGTGGCCACATCAAGTCGGGGTATCTCTCGATTGCTGAGAACACCTCTCCTTGAGAAGCCACCAACGGAGTGTACTTATCAAATCTAGGCCTCCCTCCTGACACCTCCACCTTTGATTTCTTCTGGGGCGTTTTATCCTCCTTGTCCTCCACTTTATCTCTCCTTTTACTCCCTTCTTCCTTCTTCATCTTCCTAGCTTCTTCCAAATTAATGTACCTCTCTGCCCTAGCTAACAACTCATCGAAAGTTTTGGCGGCTCAATCACCAAAGATTCGAAAAATTCTCCATCCCTCAATCCCTGAGCCAATGCATTCGTCAAAATCTCCGGGCTAGCCGAGGGTACTGTTTGATACATGTTTTTATCTTAATTTTGATGATTTTATTTTGTCACCAAAACAATGCTTTTAAAGGTTGTCCAAATACTCCTAAATGATTTAAAATGGTTTTAATATTTTAGGAGTATTTCCTCAAGTTTATTTTTGGACAACACTTTTAATGATTTTATATCAATGGATTTTTCACTCCTAAACAAGGTTCCTAAATGTTGTCTAAATACTCTCGATTGGTTTAAAATGTTTTTACTAAATTTTCGGAGTATTTCTTGAGTTTTATTTTCGACAAAAATTGGACAATTTTTCTCTCGTCGGACCGGCCGCCTCTATAGGGCAACCCGTGACTGAAGATGTTTTTAGAAGCGAGAAAAATGAGACGGAAGCAAAAACAAGCAGGTCGGCCGCATTCGGGCGTCGATCCGGCTCGGACCTGGCCGCCCAGTGCGCGGCCGCACTGCAAGTGTGTTTGGAACAGAACACTTGATCTTTGCAAAATCCATGAGGGGGACCGGTTGGGGTGATGGTCGCCGGTCGAGGTAGACGTCGGCCGGCCGCCTGCGTGTTATTTTTTGTGTATTTTTCCAACGTCTATTTTGCATGCGTCGCCGCATCTATCTTTGATGACAAAGAAATTTCGACCGTTTGACAGCAGACATTTTTCCTTAAATTGTGGGATTGATTTTAACAACTATATTCTTGATTTTAATTGTATTTTTGTAGATTTTCAATCCCCAAGAGGAGCCTATGCTTGATCAATCATCTCCTATAAATAGAGGAAGTCTTGGAGCAACAAAGACAACTATTGAGATACAACACAACAAGACACTTCAAGCAAACACTTGGTCTTTCATTGTTATTATTCTTGTTGTAAAATTGCCTAGCTTATCACTTTCACATCTTTGAGGTCTGGCTATTCTTGATTACACTTTGCACTCAAATTGTAATATTCATTATTGAGTTGTAATCTTGATTTTTGTTATCATTCAAACACAAGATATCCTTGTGAGTGTTCTGTGGTAAAGAGCACACTTGGATGATCTAGGTGATAGGTACAAGAAGATTGTGGTAATCTTCTTATGAGGTGTTGAAGAATTTGGTATTCTTTGAGGTTGAAGATTGTGGTAATCTTCACAAGTGCCGTTGAAGGAAGATTGTGGTAATCTTCAAAGGAGATTGTGGTAATCTCCAAAGGTGGTGTTGAAGAAGAGTGTGGTGCTCTTCAAGGTGTTGTAAGTTGAATTTGTATTAATTTTGGTAATTAATAAAATTCTTTTTCTTTTCAAATCCATCCGGATATGGGGTGGTAGAGGATTAGGCCCAGGTGGGTTGAACCTCTTTAAATCGACGTGTGTTCTTTACATTCCGCACCTTTATTATTGTCTTTGAGCATTCGGTTCGAAAAAAGAGGGCAAAATCGAAAAGATGGAGATAATCTATTCACCCCTCTAGATTATCGTAGCCGCTTGGACTTACAAGGTGGTATCGAGCCAAACTCTTTGCAAGCTCGTTTCACATCGCGAGTGAAGAGAAACGATCGTCGGCTACGAATAAGCTCATCTATCCAAGCACCTCCACCACCAAGCCACCACTAGTTGATTCCAAAAATTTTATTTTTGGAAAGAAAGAATGGAATGTTATTTACAAGGTTGCGGGTTCGACATTTGGAACACCGTCATAAATGGAGAGTCCATTCCGATGAAAGATACACCACACACCAAAGAGCTCAATGATGAAGAGAAGAAATTCATCTCCTTAAATGGTAAAGCTCTTAATATTTTGTATTGTTCATTTACTAATTTGGAATATGAACATATTATAGGAATTCCATCGGCACATGAAGTATGGCAAAAATTAGAAGCCATCTATGGAGTATTTGCAAATGAAAGGAGTCAAACAAAAGCATCTACTTCTCAAAGGGATACAATGTCAAATCTAAGGAACAAGCCTCTTACAACTTCCAACTATGAAGAAGTTGAACATTGCTTTATGGGCATTGAAGAAGAAAATGAGGTATGTCTTAAGCCTCTACTTCTTATGATATTGCTATTCAAAATGATTATAGTGATTTGCAAAATGATTTTGATGATCTTCAAGATGAATTCCAAAGCTTGCTTGTTAAGTACAAAAATTTGAAAAAGGAATTCAATATTTTGAAAAATGATAAGGATAGTTTATTTACTTCCTATTAATCACTATCATGTGCTCACACCACCACTCTTGATAAGGTTAGAAACCTTGAAACAGAAAATGGTACTCTTGTTGAGAACATTGAAGGCATGAAAAAGGATTTATTAAAATCCAACTTAAGTACCAACAAAATGCCTAATATTGTTGATGTTCATAATTGTGATAAAATGAAACAAGGACTTGATCATAAGCCTAATGTTGTTAATCATATGAAAAGGAATCCAGTCTATAAGCATGTTGGTCATTATGCTCCTAGAATTATTACATGCTTTTATTGCGGTAAAAAGGGTCATACGGTAAACACTTGTCGAGCTAGAAATAGCTCTAATTATTGTTGGAGACCTAAAAGTCTCAAAGCTAATCTTAAAGGACCCAAACACATGAGGGTACCACAAAACAATGTGCTATTAGGTACCCGGCAAAGCAAAAATCGGAGAAAATTCATGCCAAGAAAACATCAAATGAACGTTTCATTTGATCAAAGGAGAAACTACTCTCAACAAAGCCAATTTCCAAGAAAAGCGTATAATCAAAAATGGGAAGAACACAATCCTTGGAAATGGCAAAGACATCATCAACAAGATGATTTTCAAAGAAGAAGAAACCATCAACCATGGGAAGGTAACCAATCTTGGAAATGGAGAAGTCATCATCAACAAAGTGACTTCTCAATGGGAAGATATCATCAACAATGGGAAAGACACAACCCATGGAAACGGCGTAATTGGTAAACCGTATCTCCCATTTG
Organism: Rehmannia glutinosa; assembly: GCA_016081115.2. Lineage (NCBI taxonomy): Eukaryota > Viridiplantae > Streptophyta > Magnoliopsida > Lamiales > Orobanchaceae > Rehmannia > Rehmannia glutinosa. The sequence goes on from JABTTQ020000749.1 coordinate 25,199, forward strand.
TATATGCATTTTTTTAAATCTATGCATACTTTTAATTGTGTCTTAATTGCAAAATGAATCTTCAAGTATTTATTTATAGGTCTCTTATATATTTATGAGTTTCAAAATTTTTAAAAAGAGACCTTGCATGATTTTCTAAAACTCTTGAGCATTTTATTAGACTTATGTGGCTTATTATCTCTTATGAAATCTTATAGCATAAGCTCTTTTTGATATCTCATATTACTTGCCTACACTTGTTTTTTCTATGCAAATATTGTCTAAGAATTGTGTAGGATACATATTTCATACTCATTGGCTTTTACGTCATCAAGTTTCTTAAACTATCGAGGTATGTCTACTCGTATTTAAACTCGATATTATGCTTATGCACATATCTTTCAAGATATTTCATTTTGACCCCTTAAGTGCCCCTAATTGATCTTGCAAATATTTTCTTTTAAAGGCACTACGTGTTTAGTCTCGATTTTATCGTTTATATGTTTTCCCAAAACCCATATTTGTTGGATATAGTCCAAACTTATATTTTTGCAAAGTTTTAAAACTTTTGGGTGAAAAATCGAATTTTGGAAAACTCGGGAGAAAGAAAAATCACTGGGGCCATAGCAGGCGACGGCCGCTTCGCACTCGACCGGCCGCCCTACCTCGACCGGTCGCCCATGCCAATTTTTCAGGTTTTAAACTTTCTGTCTTCGTTTCAAAACAGAGACGAGATAAAATTCTCAAAACCCTATAGCAACGATTTTTTCCCCTTTTCTTCAAAATCTTCAATTCTTCATCATTTTTCACGATTCTTGTTGCTAATCTTCTTATTTTCACAAGAATCTTACATATATGGCTCCTCCAAGAAATTCCACCGATCAAAATCCCACTTCTAAGAGAAGAAGAAAGGCGGGAGAGGGTACTTCGAGAAATCGACGAGACGGTTTAGCCGAACAAAGGGATATTCGAGCCGCTCAAAGAAACGTGGCTCAAGAAGGTGATGATGTTCAAAATCCCATTCTCTCTCGGGCCCAAATTACCGAAGCCATGAACAATTTCGCTCGAAAATTGCCGTTGGGCGAAAGGTAAAAAATCTCTTGTTACTCAAGCTCCAAATTCTCGCAATGCTCTTAATTTCATCAATAAGTATGCGGAATGGTACTATGAGGATTCGGGGATGGGAGGTAAATCTATTGCTCGGACTAAAATGTGTCGCTTTTAGTTCATTTACAAATGAGTATCCTACTATAAGAGGATTTTTGAGGAGCAAGGTTGGATGTATTTATGGGAGCATGCTTATGTGTTGTATGATGATGATATTATCCAACTCTTTTATGCCAATATGTGGGTCGAATATGATAATGAAAGAAAGTCGATTCCGTTAATTCGCTTATAAAGGGTCATTTTAGATGGACTCCCAATGATATTTCCGGCTTTTACATGTTAGAGAAGGTGGTTGGGATTATTTCTCTTGTGGGACTTGGAATGATGAAATGTTGGGAGTGTCGATGAAAGAAGTTAAGACGTATTTAGGAGTATGGCCAAAGTATTCTTTGTTGGCAAATGACACTTGAGCATCGTATTTTATCGGCCATTGTCGATATTGCATTTGTGGTAAGTCGGGAAAGATGCCTAGCAATATGGATTATTTTTGACTTATAAGATTGCTAGGAGGGAACCACTTAACTTTGGTGCCATACTTATTCAACGCCTAATCGAGTCCATCACCAAGGTAATAAGAAGTTGGTTATGGGAAATGGATTTGTAAACTTCTTATTCAATCGGGACTACCTTCGTCGAGAGTGTAACTCGGAGGTATTTCAAAACGACTTTGACATTGATAACATCACCCAAATGGTCACTATGCGCAAGAACATGGAAATCCCACCAACCAAAACGGGCGAGAGGAAGAGGTCAAGAGTCTCCGATCCTAATGACTTCTTTGATGACATCGAGGCCGCAAGATTGGCGGAAGAGGGCGAACCGAGCAATCCGGGAGGGTAATACCAGGTGCTCAACCGCCTAGGAGGTATACTCAAGCCGAATTTGATGAGATGAGGGCTTTTCATGAAACGAGGTATGAGGCTTTGGAGCAAAAGACCTCAAAAATGCAAAAGTCTATCGGCAAGTTAAAGAAATTCATCAAGGACTTAATTCCGGATCTTGCTTCTCCTCGGATGAGGAATGATGTTACCCCACCCCTTTACTTTCTAAAGCATTTTCATTTAAGTTGCTTTGTACTCTTATGAACTTTTGTAAAACTCATTTGTACTAATGATATTTGCTTGTTTTCTTAAAGGGTTAAAATTGCAAGTTGATAATGACTTGTGGATGATCATGTTTTTGATGGAGTATTTGATGGTAAAAATACTTTAATTTAAGCATTGTTTGATAATTGGTGTGAAGTACTTGATGGTAAAAGTGCTTCTCTTAATGCTTTGTTCATTATGCTTAGTTGGATATGTTGGGACATTTGATACATGTATTGTTGAAAGTATGACTTATTACTTGATGGATGCTCTAATTTTTGGTATTTGTAATACCTTGATCATTCTTAGCTTATCTCAATTGGGTTGAACCCTTGAGAATCTATTTTAAGCCTCTTATTTGTTGAACAAATTGTTGCATATGGTGCATATGATTTTTTTTGAGATTTGGAATGAGGTTGATTGATGATATGAAAATTTTGGCTTGAACCATTTACAAATGTTATATACAACCTCTTCTATTTTTAAAGCACACAAGGTGTTTGTTAAAATGTCGCAATGAAACTTTCAACTTCTACATGATTCTCTTGCTTCAAAATGTCTTAAAATCTTTTTGAAATCATGTTTTTAGCTTACTAATGAGCTTATGGATCTTTTATGTTTCAATTCTCCAATTTTCTCTTGGATTATTATGCCTTAATTGCTCCACGGTTATTAAACCGCCCTTTGGCGCTTTGATATTATTGTATGGTGTTTCCACCATCCTAACATTCTTTTGATGATTCCAAAGGGGAGAAAAACAGGATATCGCTCATTAGCTCAAAGAAGCTAATAAAAGCTTGTCATAAAAGCTATAAGCTATGGCTCATAAAAGCCATAAGTTGTGATTTGTTCTTAGTCCAATTGTTGCTTGATGGACTTATATTATTGTTTAATGTTGTTTTTTGGGGGGGAGCTTATAAGCTCTTGAACAAATTGTAAAAGCTAAAGCTTTTAGCTTATGGATTATTGCTCTTACATTTTTCTTGATGTGCTTGTTGATAGGGAGCTTGTGCTTATTATTGAAAATATTTACTCCTACTTGGTTGCTTTAATATTTTTGGAAATTTTGGTTGCTTCCAAACGGTCAAATGTTTTTACCGGAAAATCATTTCTAAAATTGCTCTCTTAGTTTGTGTAAAAATTGTTTTGGTTTGTAATCATCAAAAGGGGGATATTGTTTGATACATGTTTTTATCTTAATTTTGATGATTTTATTTTGTCACCAAAACAATGCTTTTAAAGGTTGTCCAAATACTCCTAAATGATTTAAAATGGTTTTAATATTTTAGGAGTATTTCCTCAAGTTTATTTTTTGACAACACTTTTAATGATTTTATATCAATGGATTTTTCACTCCTAAACAAGGTTCTAAATGTTGTCTAAATACTCTCGATTGGTTTAAAATGTTTTACTAAATTTTCGGAGTATTTCTTGAGTTTTATTTTCGACAAAAATTGGACAATTTTTCTGTCTCGTGGTCGACCAGGCCGCCCTATAGGGCAACCCGCATCGAAGATGTTTTTAGAAACAGAAAAATGAGACGGAAGCAAAAACAAGCGGTCGCCCGGCCGCTCGGGCGTCGGCCGATCGGTCGGTCGGCCGGCCGCCAGTGCGGCCGTGTACACTGCAAGTGTGTTTGGGAATGAACACTTGATCTTTGCAAAATCCATGAGGGGACGGTTGGGGTGATGGTCGCCGGCCGAGGTAGGCGTCGACCGTCGCCCGTGTTATTTTTTGTGTATTTTTCCAACGTCTATTTCGTGCGACGGCCGCTTCTATCTTTGACAAAGAAATTTCGACCGCGTTTGACAACAGACATTTTTCCTTAAATTGTGGGATTGATTTCTAACAGCTATATTCTTGATTTTAATTGTATTTTTCTCAGTAGATTTTCAATCCCCAAGAGAGCCTATGCTTGATCAATCATCTCCTATAAATAGAGGAAGTCTTGGAGCAACAAAGACAACTATTGAGATACAACACAACAAGATACACTTCAAGCAAACACTTGGTCTTTCATTGTTATTATTCTTGTTGTAAAATTGCCTAGCTTATCACTTTCACATCTTTGAGGTCTAGCTATTCTTGATTACACTTTGCACTCAAATTGTAATATTCATTATTGAGTTGTAATCTTGATTTTTGTTATCATTCAAACACAAGATATCCTGTGAGTGTTCTTGTGGTAAGAGCACACTTGGATGATCTAGGTGATAGGTACAAGAAGATTGTGGTAATCTTCTTATTGAGGTGTTGAAGATTTTGGTATTCTTGAGGTTGAAGATTGTGGTAATCTTCACGAGTGCCGTTGAAGGAAGATTGTGGTAATCTTCAAAGGGAGATTGTGGTAATCTCAAAAGGTGGTGTTGAAGAAGAGTGTGGTGCTCTTCAAGGTGTTGTAAGTTGAATTTGTATTAATTTTGGTAATTAATAAAATTCTTTTTCTTTTCGAAATCCATCCTGGATATCTTTGGGGTGGTAGAGGATTAGCCCTAAGTGGGTTGAACCTCTTTAAATCGACGTGTGTTGTTTACATTCCGCACCTTTATTATTTTGTTTGAGCATTCGATTGTTAAAAGGCAAAATCGAAAAGATGGAGATAATCTATTCACCCCTCTCAGATTATCGTAGCCGGCTTGACTTACAGTACCTCCATTTCTTTGGAAGTCTTTGGATGTAACTCCTCACCCTTCTCCTCCTTCTCGCTGATCATTGAAGTGTCGAAAGGGGCTCGACTATTTCTACAACTAGTGAATTGGTGCATAAACACTGAGCTGAATTCGTCAAAGTTCCTTATAGAATTCGGGGGAAGCTGGGAAAACCATTGCTGCTCCGATTCGGTGAGGGTTGTTTGGAACACCCTGCACATTACTCCATCCGAGAACCTATGTAAAGAACGCCGCATTCTCGAACCGACAAAGATGATCCCACGGGTCCGTCGTGCCATCGTATTCAAAACTCGAGCTCTATATGAAGGCGGCAACTCGTCGGCCCATCATCTCCTCGCGAAAGTGAGCGGTGTCCTCTCTCCGAACTCGAGGACAAAAAGCTCGCCGGCGCCCCTGCCACTCTCCTTCGCACCTCCCTTACTTCCCTCTGGAGGTCATTCACCCGCTCCGACCAATCCAGATCCTCTGTGGTGGTATGCTCCGCAGCACGAGACGAGTGCTCCTCCTCCACCACTGGAGCTCGCGCCCTCTCTGTCACCCCTTCTCGATTTCAGCTTCCCGCGCTCCCGCACGGTGGTGGTGAGGTGGTGGCGGCACCAGTGGCTCAACCTCCGCTCTCTACCGCCTCCACGCCAGAATAAAATTACCCAATTGTTCAAAAAACATGGGCCCCAAGATCCCCGCCCCCGCCGATGATAATGGAACAGGGCCACCCTGGGTTACTCCCGGATTCTCCTGATGCGGCTCCCCCACCGGGGGTGGTGGTGGAGACACACCTCTCTCTGAGTCACTCGGGCGTATTGGCCATGGGAGGTTGAATCCTCCGTCAAATTTCTCCGCAGCTCGTCCATAATCGTCCTTGAAACCTCACGTCTTAGCTCAAAAGTTTCCACGACGGCGCTAATTTGGTTATACCAGAAAATGTCCGACGGTAATGTTGAGTGAACTCCGACGTATATCCGACCGATCTCCGCCGCTTCACCGAGCACTGCGCAGTCGAAGAAGGGGACCGGAGGGTTTTTCCGGCGTACCCTCTCCGACGCTCAAGTCAGATATCACTTCGAAGAAGATAAAGAATAACTCAAATATCGTATGGAATAGTAAAAATGCATTAGCCTTGGCCATACCTGATGAATGACTATTTATAAGGCTTACCGTTATGGTTTTCGCATTTTTTCTAAAATGGTTAGGGAGAATCATCAGGACATTTGTTACAAAATCTTATCTAATCGGACGAGTTTAAATTAGCTTTGGAGGTATACCGTATACCGAACACACTAACCAATCCCGAGCACATTGTCCTTCTAGAAACTGGGCCCTAAGGAATAATCCTCAATGTGCCTGGAGTGAGACTTTGGCTATGGGGGCCTGCTCATCAGCTCGGCCTATTTCATGCCGAATCACACATGTATGCATAGGTTCACAAGAAGGGTACCTCATTTAATTAGGAATATTAAATAGTGTATGTATTTTTTTTAAGGAATTAGTGTATGTATCTAGGTGCTTATTAATTTTACGTCGGATGCTCTTTCCTGACGCAATTTTCATATGAATGAGAATTGAGATGAAACTTCAAAACCATCATCATCATAGGTTTTTCCACTTGTATAAAAAATACGACGAGATAACAATGAATTGAGATAGTTCTTTAATCACGCCCGTATAGGATATTATAAAATCAACATGCATGTGTGGAGCAACACGACCATATTTTCAAACAAAAAAACAATGAAAATTAATTTTGTAGAATTTTAAATGATTGGACAGGCTTAGCCTTAAAATAATTCAATAATAGTATAGAAGACAAAATCGTTTTAACGTACGAAACGATCTCAAAATAACCGTTTTATTTAATAACTCCATAAAACAGGTGGAAGCACAATCTCCACAATATTTAACAAACCATTCTCAACCACCAGCCTCATCCATTCCTCCCATCTTTCTCTCTCTAAAACACCATTCCACCTATACATACACACATTACATATATACATATACATACATTTATCCATACATAGATCTCTCGAATCTACTCAGTTGGCTTTTCTTCACGGAGATATAGATATAATACACACACGGATGTAGCGTGAAGATCTCACATTTGCATGTATTCATCACTCCGAAACAATGGCGTCTTCTACTCCGCTCTCTTCACGGTATTCTCCGAGTCTCCTGCAATTGCCGTTTCAATCTACTCAATTTCGCCTAATTTTGGCCGGAATTTCGCTGTCGCGATCGAAATGTGAGTTCTCGCCCAAATTGCCGTTGCTGCAGCAGCAGCAGCAGAGGAGCTGGGATCCCCTTCGCCCCATCGCAGCTAATGAAGTTGGGATCAAGTGTTTCGCGAAACCGGCGGAGGAGATAGACAGTGCAGGGGAAGTTGTATTAGGTAAAGATGGTGACGACGGGGTTCGCGATGACGTTACGGTTGAGGAGGCGATTGGTCAGGATTTCTCCAACGGTTCCGCCGTTTCTCAGAGGACTCCGACCTCCGGGGATTCTCTCTCCCTAGGGATTCGGGAGCCTGTCTATGAGGTCTTTTTACTGAACAAATTGATTATGTTTCTACTTGCACATCGCTGAATGAATATAGAAGCATAAAAGAGGACCAGCTGAGAAATTTCTAAATTATATTGAGCATAATTCACTAAATGCATGTTTATCCATTTCGCATCAACAGGTTGTGGAAGTAAAGTCTAATGGAATGGTATCTACAAGGAAAATTAACCGGAGACATTTGTTAAAATCGAGTGGTGAGCAGAACTGGTTCACTTACTTTTTCTTGTTTTGGAAAAGATCAACGTGGAATTAACATACAATCTCGGACTACTTGTGTTCTGCAACTCTTATGGACAAAAAATCAGTTGATTATTGTTTCTGGTTTCCTGTGTATGTTATTCAGCACCTATTAAATTCTTAGTTAAACTGCTGACAAGATTTTCACTTACAAACTCTTTTCTTGATGAACTCTGGGCCATTTTTTTCACTAAAATATATAAGTCAGCAATATATACCCACTTCTATCTTCTCTGGCTTATTTTCTCTTGAACGTTTTGGTGCTCTTGTAATATAATGAATTGTTCTCTGAAATAACTTTTACAGGACTCCGACCTCGAGATGTTAGGAGCGTTGATCCATCATTGTGGTTAACCAACTCAATGCCTTCATTGCTGGTAAGTCAGTGAATTGCTGTCTACCATTGTCTATACTGTGTATTTTACTGTTGGTTCAACAGTCTCAATTTATTTGTAGGGATAATTACAAAAACACCCCTAGGTTTGGGTTAATTACAAAAAGACTCAAAGGGTTTTGGAAATTACAAAAAACCCCTTGAGGTTTGATTCAATTTTAAATTTAAGGGGGTAACTGTAATATTTCTATAAATGTCAGAGGATTTTTGAAATATTTTTCGCTTATGAAGGGAAAAATGTAAGACGGAATCAAACCTCAAAGATTTTTTTTTGTAATTTTTAAAAATCCCCAGTTTTTTTTTTGTAATTATCCGGAAACTCAGGGGTGTTTTTGTAATTATCCCTTATTTGTAGTGCCATATTGCGTTTACATCTTACTTATATTCAATCTATTTTGTATTTTAAGATGCTTCATTGTTGCCTAAATATTTTGTATAAAAGACAATCTTTCAGTTGGCCTTCAATTTCTAAAGTCAAATTTAAAAGGTGAAATTTAAACAATAAACCTCTTTGATAGATTTTTATTTTGTGAAATTTCATCATCACAGAACTCACCAGCCAGCCTCTCCAAAGTAAACCTCTGTTTATTGACATCTTGATCCAAACCATACTCTCTGACTCATTTGTTAGGTAGTGAACTATAATGACCATGAAAACAGGCAGAACTTATTGGAGCTGGTTATGGTTGTTTTTTGCACCCTCTCATGATAGTTATAACTTGGCATTTAAGACCATATTTAACAAGAATTTCATATAAACCATGAGATAACATGTTTGAATTCATGCTTTAGTCTTTGTTAGTTGTTACTAAATCCACTGGTTGTTTCTGATTGTACATTGTATTCTCAACCTCTATAAAGGTACGTGAGTATGCGATTTTACTGAATCTGGGCTCTCTACGGGCAATTGCAATGCAAGAACGTGTTTATATATTCAACTATAACCGGTATTTGTCCCTCACTATTATATGGCTTTTGTTGTCAATTGTGTATATGCTTCTCGCAGTCTCAGTAATAATATCTGATTATGGTTACTGACAGTAAAGGGGGAAAAGCTTTTATTGATACATTGCTACCGCGCTTAAATCCGAAGAACATGAATGGAGGCCCCTCCATGCCATTTGTACTTGAGGTTGGTTATCCACTAAATTTTTGCTTCAAGATTATTGCATCATCAGTCATTAATTATGGTTATCGTTTCTGACTTCATGGGACCTTGCTCTTTTCAAAATATTACTGCATAAACAGTTAGTTTGCTCTGCTGATTTTGGAGCCATTCGTATCTCCAGTCTGTGTTCATATATATTGGAACGATGTCAAAGGTAAGATATTCTATGCGGACCTTGATGTCAACCACATTTGACATTATAGATGAACAAACAAATTTTAATACTGCTGGTGACACATAACATGATGTGCCCGCTGAGCTTCATCTATGGATCTACACATATTGTTTAGCTTGTGAAGATTTTAATATTGGTTAGCTAGGATGGAACCTGTGTGGACCATTAAAGCTGAAGAAGAAGAAAGAAACTGATATATACCAAAATATTTTTCCCCATGATGGGAAGAAGTATTTATAATGTTTAGGTTTGCAATCACTGACACCCACTTATGTCAGTCAATTTTCTTATTCGTTGGTCGTTTTTGGTTCCATCACAAGATAAGTTACTCATAACTCATGAGCTTCATTTTGCTTACCTTATGTTAACGTGCTAGTCTGAGCAAGCAAGCATGCAATCACAGATTCTCAAATCTGTAATATAATATAATTTGAATTGCAATGACAATTAACACTTCGATCACCATGCAAAATGAAGCTCTCCAAAAAAGCATGAGAAAGAGCTAAAAACTTACTTAAAAATTCCTATCCTTCAGTTTGGTCTAAGAGTATACTTAGTTATGAAGCAATTGTTGATTTTGTTTGTGTTGTCAGATGGACACCTTTAGAGCATATTGTTTTGGCCAGTGCGGCAGAAATGGACTCATGTCAACTGCTAGGGAGGGGATTGTTGGCCTATGTGACAACAATTGCTTTCATGCTGACCCCCAATTGGGGTGTGGTGCTTGTACTGTTATACAGTTCAAAGATTTGAATTGCAGTTCTTGCTATTAGCTATACCTTTTAGTACAACATTAGACGCTTGGTCCTATAATTGGTATCAGAGCCAAAGGTCAGTGGTTGCATTCCTACGAGGATGAATTATTAGTGTGGAATTGTTGACCTCTGTGACAGCAATAGTCTTGTGGCAATTTTAGAGAGGGGCATATTGGCCTATGTGGTAATAATAGCTCTCATCAATATACAACATGGTATTATGGATATTTGAGTTGTATCACTGCTATTAGCTATAATTTCTAGCACAACCACTAGTGCTCAGTCCTACACATATCTTGGTGACTGTAATCTTTTTTATTTGATACAAATGACTGATAAAGAGATTTAATTATTTAATGTGCCTAACTCATCTAATGATCTCAGGTGGTTGAGGCGGCACTACATTCTCGAATACAACGTCTGGAACGGAGATTAATGGATTTAGAACCACGTGTAAGTAAGGGAATGCAGGGATTTATGTTTTCTGATATTTTGTGCTCCTTTTACATAGCCAGATTTCTTGTGTGGGGTTTATGTAGGGTTTTCTTACTCTCACTTATCGTATACTAATTGATGAGAATGGTTGAGGTCAATGAGGGTTGAATTTGTCATCTCTGCATTTCGGTTACTGTAATCATAATTTCAAGTAATTCTTTTTTGTGTTGCACTTGGTAATAGAAGTAACTGGAATGCTTACTTCCTGAGCGTAGGATAACATGAGAATCAGCATAAATATTATTATATTTGAAGGTAATCCAACAAATGTTGTTTTGTACTAGTTCCTGTTCCCAACTTCAGATAAAGGCAACCTAAGTCCTAAACCTTCACGAACAGCTTGACATTGGGAATTTTGCTTTGGTGTTATTCATATATTTTTCTATTGCGGTTTAGAGTCTTAGATCGCAAACTGTACAGAAGCCCAGAAGTAATCGTTCTTTAAAGTTTATTTCCTTGCCCTCCCCTGAAAGAAATTTAACTAAATGTCTAAATCAATATACAGAAAAAACTCTAATACATCTTGTTCTTATATATAGCAGATCTAAGCTTACATTTGTGTGCAGCTATTATCAATAGTCATTAAGCTACTTTTTGCAGGTGCAAACTTTACTTGAGGTTCTTCCAAATCGATTGACCGGTGACATATTGGAAGAACTTCGGATTAGCAAACAGAAATTGGTATATGGTTTTTCCCAGTTTCTTTATTCTATATAATTTGATATCTGCCAATGCATAGATCAACTCATACATAAAACTTCTCATGTTTCTATATTTATGATTATAGGTTGAACTGGGCTCGCGGGCTGGGGCTCTTAAACAAATGCTTCTTGATATACTTGAAGACACTCATGAAATACGACGAATTTGTATTATGGGAAGAAACTGCACTCTTATGAAAAATGATGAGGTTGAATGCTCTGTTCCGTTGGAAAAGGAGATAGCTGAGGGTAAGTTGCACATGGGTTGACTAATCCTGGATTGAATCACATCAAGAAATTAATCACATACTTTTTGATCATATAGATCTAGCTCTGAATATTGGTTGTTGTATTTCTCAGAAGAGGAGGAAGAAATTGAAATGCTTCTGGAAAATTATCTCCAAAGGTATTTCTGACATCTTTCAGTTCATCTCAAAGAATTATATCTATGGTGCATAGTGTTGCATTGTGTTTTATCATAAGATTCTTGTCTGAAAGTATGAGGGACGCAAAGTTGGATCCCTTTTGTCAGAGTAACCTGCTCCCAGCCCACTTTTCCAGGATTTATTTGAAATAAATAGATTACCAGAACAATCATATATCATTCTCACATAGTAGAACAAGAATAAAAATCCATGAAGATCTCATGAGTTCAGATTGATTTGTCTCATTGAGTGCTGAATCTGTGAACGTTCTGGGTATATACTGACCTTGTGAATCAAGCCATTGGTACATTTTTTTATATCTGTTCCCTGATTAATATGTGATTAATTATTAGTTTCTCTTTCCATTTGCCTCTGCAATGTTCTCATTTCTGATTGAGGTGGTAACACATAGTTTACCTTGATATTAACACAGTTCAAGGGCAGTCGTTCGTTGAGATCGATTACGTGTAACTATGAGTGCTGTTAATTGATGCATTTGTTGATAAAACATTTTTGCCTCCTTTGAATCTGGTGTGGTCTGAATCACTGTGTTTTGGAATACAAGGCCCCTGTGGAATCTCACAGAGTGAAAAATCCATTTTTTGTCACCTAAATGTCACAGTAGCTATGATCTAGTTTCTATTTTTAGTGGTGTAGGTTGTGACTGTATTGGTGTCAATCATTTTCTATATTTATTATCTGCACAGATTGACAGTGTTGGCACTATTTTCTTGTATGCTATATCAATATGACTAAAAGTTGATAAGTGGCTGTAAACAGAAAAAAATTCAGGGGAGCCCGGGGGCCAAGGATGCATAGTTAACACTGGCAATTAATTCAAGCTTGTTATTCTCTTTTTTAGTGTCAGGGCTTATCATATTGCTTATCATATTGCAAGCAAGAACATCTGATTGATGTATATCCTTGTTGTAACTAACAATTTTCAGGTGGAAAAATATAATAAAATCTGTTCTATTTAGCCAAATACCTTTTGATAGTCCTTTTTTTGGTGACTTGTACACATTAGCATTATTTTATAACCTTATTCTGTTGATTAACCTTAGAGCTAACGTGCTAAGTTTGCTGTATATTCTGAATGAAGCTACAAATTATTGAAATTTCTAAGAGTGTTCTTCGTAAAGATTCATAGTTCTTCATTGAGGTCACAATGGTGATTTTATTATTATTTATTTATTTTTATTGATGGTCCTGTTTCTCATTATATAGCATGGGTAAGTGCATATTAGATACATTCTGTCTAATATCTATTAGTCTAATTCTGTCACTCTCATTTATTTCATGTAATGGCAGATGTGAATCTTGTCATGGTCAAGCAGAGAGGCTTCTTGATTCAGCAAAGGAAATGGAAGATTCAATTGCCGTTAACCTCAGGTTATTGTTATTGCCATAACTTCCATTTTTGTACTTATTGTCATTGCTATGCTAAACAACTTTCGATGACCAATTAATTATTCAATTAAAGGAAAATCAACTTGACATGATGTGACCAGGTCAAAAGTAGATATGCCTAAGCCTGACTATTAGAGGTACAAAAACTACGGACCTAAATTCAAATATCAGATGGTGCGTGAGGTGGGACTTGGCACAGATGCTTCTCTATTACACCAAGATTAATTTTCTAAAACATTCTATAATACGAGCCTTATCAAGGCTAGTTCTCAAATATGGCCTCTTATGACTCTCATTAGTCAGCTCATGTGAAATAGTAGGCTTCATGCATGAACACAAGCACTTTCTGTCAAGAAGATTTGCTTGGATACAGATTCGTATGCCCTTTAAATATTGAAGGGAATAAGAATACTGGTGATTCAGAATTGAAGTTATCTGCGAGAAAACACTGTATACAGGGGCGTAGCTAGGGGGGTGCCACCCGGCCCCCGGCACACCCCAAATTTTTTTTTGTTCCATTTTTTATGTGGAAAAAAAATAAAAAAAAAATTTATATGTGTTTTTTTAAGGGGAAAAATTAATTGAGCTAGGGGGAAATGGGGGAAAAAATTTTTGGGCTAGGGGTAACCAGTCGAGCTGGCTACGCCCCTGACTGTATACAACCTTCAATAACTATCCAATATGCCTATCATCAATTTAGGAGTTTGAATGTGCTTTCTCCAACATTCCATGAAGACGATGGGCGCAAAAGAATGCGTAAGTTGCGAAAATTCTATAGAATTGATTCAGGTATAAAGAATTCAAGCTAAGATAGCAACCAAAACTTAGTTAAACTTTTAAGTTTAAAATCACATCAACACCTACCTTCTAAGCAAAGTCAATCATGTGAAAATGTAGAATGCATTTTCTGCTGTGAAATTGTTGATAAACTTTTTATATATAAACTTCATATCTTGATGCAGTTTGTAGGTTATAGCTTTCTCCATTGCTATAAAATAGCTTAATTTATATTGCTTGGGTTCATCTCTTAGGAACGCCGACATGAATGAATTATGTACCCTTATTATCAGCATTTGATATCATTAATAAAATTATATCCTTTTCTCTTATCAGCTCTCGGAGACTTGAGGTAAGTAGAGTGGAACTTCTCCTTCAGGTTGGCGCATTTTGTGTTGGAGTTGGTGCCCTAGTTGCAGGTACCTAGCGATGATGATAATGAAAGACCTATTTTAATTACTTGTGCAATGGCAGGCATTCTGTTGGTACTCTCATGTGCATTTAGTTAACAATTTGCTAGAACTGATATTTCTTTATCTATTGAAATTTTCCCAATCACATGTTTTCAGCAAGAACTTTGTCTAAATGTAAACACCAGCCACAGCCTTGAGCATGCAAGATCTTCTGAATCTTAGATGAAATTACACTTTAAGTGTTCCTTTAGTCCAAAAATTCAAAATATGATATGATATGATTTTTGTCATTTACATATACAATGAAGTATCATAAAGAAGTCTATACTTCTTTAGAAAGAGAGAGCAAGACAAGCTCATCTCTTTCACCTCCTAACAAGCCTTAAAGAACTATGTAATGCCGAGTAAAGAATTGCCTACATTGAGTTTTTTAATTACTTTTACACTCCTTATTTCATATATAATAACATGCTTAATATTTTTTAGTGTAATTACAAAAACACCCCTGAAGTTTGGGTTAATTACAAAAAAACCCAGAGACATTTCAGAATTACCAAAAACCCATTTAGGTTTCGTTTTGTCTTAAATTTAAGGGGGGTAGCTGTAATATTTTTGTAAATATCAGGGGGTTTTTTGAAATATTTTTGAAAATCACCGCGAAAAATGTAAGACAGAATCAAACCTCAAGGAGTTTTTTGTAATTTTCAAAGAACTCTGGGTTTTCTTGTAATTAGCCAAACCCCTGGGGTAGTGTTTTTAAAAAGCGGCAGGTGCTAGTCGGGCGGCAGGCTGAGGCCTAGCGCCTAGGCGGGGCCTAATCGGAAAAAAACTGTAGGCGGACAAGGGGGGTCTAGCGCCTAGGCGGAGATAAATCGGGGCTAGGCGAGGATTTTTAGAACAGTGCTCTGGGATGTTTTGTAATTATAGCTATTTTTTTATTAAATTTTGTATGTGCTGCATTCAAAACATCTGTTATTGGAGATGCATCATTGAATGTGCTCGAGAAGTTAAAAATTTAGAACCATCATCTTATTTATTTTGTTCAAAATTTATATGGAGGGCTCTGCCATCTTGACCTAGCAAATTGAACCATGGATTTGCTTTGGTAGTTCCGGTCCAGGTTCATGTTATGTAGCTTAGATTCATGTGTTTAAAGCAAGCACATTCCCATTACAAAGATATAATTAAGTGTTTAGGCCCTTGACATTTCAACTCTTGGTTGGTGATTTGGAGGTAAGTTCAATAACTGCCTGCATGCTTTGTTTCTTGCTCTCAATAATATAATAAAAAGGACAAGGATTTCATATAAATATGACAAGTAGTATACTGGAGCCTGAGGGCAAATGGGATGGTGCATACCTTACATTTGCTTTAAACTGAAATGTGGTTTCATTATTATACAGTGATGCCATCCACATTTAGTTTCGAAGCTGTTCTGAAGGTCAAAATAATTTTTTCAGGATCAAATGCAGAGAAAAAAATTGTTTTAAGATATTCACTTGCTAGATGGTTCTTAAGGAAAACATGAAATTGTTCTGATATTTCTGTCATCAGTCATTGTCATTACATTAGATATTCTGCATGTAAATTTCAACTTTTATGATAGTTTTTAAGCTCCTACTAATATGATTGAGACCTTGGCAGGTATATTTGGCATGAACTTGAGGTCATATCTTGAGGAACATGTCGTACGTCGCACTGCGGTCTCCATTATTTAATTTTTTTTTCCTGACATAGGTCCTTCTACCTGCATGCTAATTTTAAAATGTTAATTTGGTTTGCAGTTTGCCTTTTGGCTAACAACAGCAGGAATTTTTGTCGGCGCTGTGGTTGGATTTTTTCTCATGTACGCATACCTCAGGAAAAGGAAAATTTTATGACCACCCGAGACAAAAGTGTAAGCAATACCTTTTTCAACTTCTAACGTGATCGGCTTTTTATGCTACTTTAATCGATACTTGTTGGGCATATGAACACGTCTATAGGAATCCGTGGATACTGTGTGGAGGATTTACACCAGATAATTCTAATACATGTTTAGGTCCTCGTTACATACGAGGCATGAGATCATACACCGCCCAAACGACTGGAAGTATATGCGACATATGAGCATATTCTGGAACATAACTGTGTAAAAACTATTAGGCTAATGCACAGGTGAAAGAGCTTCGACTGGTCCGTGATCGTGGTTGCGGATGAAAGTGATGTGGACATTTCAGCCATTTATTGCACCTATTTGAAGGCTAAGTCAGAATCTACCGTGTGCCTGTGCAGATTGCTTTTCACTTGTTAAGAGGTAAAAAATAGGCCGCCTTGTTCTAGTTTATGTAGGTTAGGTTCCACTAAATAAACCTGTGATGCTTGTGCATATTGATTTGTACAACGATAAATAGAAGTAAAACAATGGAGAATTTTTCAATAAAGCAGAATATTAATTGCATGAAGGATTTCCAGTTGAAATAATATCAAGTGAAGTTTGTGGCTTTAAACTTATGAGCTCAAAAAGCAGAATGGCTTCCAGAAAAACCCATTAAATGGAACAACAGAAACAGCTAATCAATTTATGTGGGTCTAAATGTGAACCTTTCGTTCTAATTTCAAGAATGAAATAAAACACAACAAACAACTTTATGTTTTTCTATTAAATAGAAAAGATAAACAGAAATTAGTAATACGCATATTTATGCCACGGTAAATCTTAGAAAGTATCAAGTCTTCATAAGGATGCAATTACTCGTGAACACGATTAGTTGAGCATTTCTTGACCATAAAGTTCAAGAGATGGTCTGACATCTCATGGACTTGAGTTCACGAGACAAACCTTACAATACACAAAAAATATTGGTTATTTTTATGGGTTTAGGTTTGAGTTGAAATTTCAATTATATATAGAATTCGTGTCATGGATCACATCCGTGAGACCGTCTCATATAAATTTTTGCCAAAGTTCAATCATATGTACAGATTACACTGGGCATTCTCTATATTTTACTCGTTCCTGCTGCTTTTGGCAATTGTTATTTGCTTGTACACATAAACAACCCTTCAGCTAACCAACCACAAACTTAAGGCCATGAATGTATAATTATTCATCCAGGAACTGGTTAACCAGTGACCTGTTCACGTCTAAAAAAACATTACACGTATGAACAACACATCCATTCCTAATAAAAATTAATTTGTATGAAATGTAAAGTAAAATTAACCATATGTCTTAATGAACTTTCTTTAGAGTAAAAATGTATAATAACAACATTTGATGTGATTTCTTCGTGTGAATAACACGGTTTGAATATCAGTGCACGTACGTAATTTCAGAGGTACAACATTACAATTCAACATATCACACTCCATCCCCTAGCAACCGTACTCTCAGGTCATTTTTGACCTACGAACAACAATCCCATCCAACAATCGAGTCCTTCCAAGTTAGATTCCTATAGCACATACAGTGAGAAACACACATGGAGAACATCTCGGAGACTGAAAACAGGCAGAGGCAAATACCACAATGTCAGTAAGTACTACCCGACAGTATGCCAAATAATTTCTTCCAGGGGTTCGAGCTGGTGAGAAATTGAGGTACGCAATGTGTCAATATATCATGGTCCACCAGAGGACCAGTGAAACAAATGCAACATAGAATGTACAAGGTCAAACAAATCATGAGTTATGACAGCACCAGTTCTGAGGCAAAAACGGATACATATTGCCCAGAATAAAGAGGGCAAAAAGAAGGGGGAACATAGGAATACATAAATGCAATTTTTTTTTTTTTTTTTTTTTTAAATCAAGGGCAAGCAACGATTATTAACGCTTTTGGATGGTATGTTAAACGCTGAAATGTGTTGGGACAATTTTACCCATTTTCCATTCTCCTGCTTGAAATTGATCAGAACAAAAGAATTGAGAGAAAAGCATCCCCACATGATCAGAGGGTAGGGAAAAAATGGAAATTTCAAATAAGCTTCACCACAAGAACAATACCAGATCACATAGTCTATGATTGTTTCAGAGGGCTTGTTAAAGATTTAGAATCTTTCCCAGGTTTTGTCGCCCCATCAATAGCTATGTTTCCCACTCCGACCTCCATTGCCTCCCGTTCATCCTTCTCCCTCTTCTTGTTCGTATTACCATTTTCGACTGCATTGAGTTGAGACATAGAAGGGACTAATTGGCGCGGGCCCCCACTGATCCACGGATGATTAAGACATTGCGCTGCTGTCAGCCTTTTCTCAGGCACAAAATCTAGTATCTGAACGAGGAAATCAGCCATCTCATTTGCGTCTACTTCGTTGAACTCGTATTTTTCCTTGAGCACTTTGTTGAGAGGCCAAAACCTTAATCTTCTGATATGTCTCAGATCTCCGAATCTATTAAAGAATTCTCGTGAATAACGCCCGCCCAAGGCCACCTGCAGTTTTTATGCCAAGCACGAAATAATACTTTCGAGTAAATACAAAGGCCAACAAAGCTTCACAAATTGATTGCAGGTACAAATGCTAGTCTAGTTTTTAATTTTGGCCAATTGAGTGCTATTCAATAGGCAATAGCCATAGAGCGGTTCTCACCTTGCGCGGCATCATTCCAAGAAGCTCCATCATTATGGCCAAATGATCCTACAAATTTAGAGGAAATATGATAAATAATCAGTCATTCAGATCATTAAACAAAAAGTGCACATAGGATCATGAACTTAGAGTTGAAAGAAAAATGGGTTGTGAAAAGGGTTTAGGAGACTGTCTAGCCAGGCAGAAGTAACTGCAAATATAAAATCAAATAACAGTAGTATTTCAAACAAATGTTGAATCTGCCAATAGTCGAGTAAAATTGAATCAAAAACTAACAGTTGCATGCAAATTTAGATAAATTAGACAAAAAAATGAAATGACTCTGGAGAGGGAAAACATGAAAACAAACCAAAAAGGAGAAAAAAAAGGCGGCAGAAACTACATTATCTGCTTCAGCCCAGACTGAAACGAATCAGTTGAGAGAAGATATTTGATTCCCACATCAAATCATCTGCGGATTAAATTAGGCTAATTAGCCTAGAAACACAATAATTCTAGGCTACATAAAATATACTCATTGTTAATATGCACATATTGGTTAGGAAAAACGAATACCTCATCACGATCATAGTTGTCACCACTGTGTGGATCAAAAAGAACATCACCAGTGGCCAGCTCAAAGCAAATGCATGCAAGTGACCACATATCAGCTGATGTTGAGTACTTAGATCCCAAAATAACCTCTGGACATCTATACTGCCTTGTCTGAATATCGCTTGTGAACTGTTTGTAAATCCAACAGGCGTTTCCGAAATCAACTAATTTGCATTTTAAGTCAACCTCAGCCAATAGCTTCTGCCTTGCAGACCGGCTACCTCTCCTCTTGGCCTTAGTCTCAACACAAGCATCATTTGCCCCATCACTGTTTACAGCTTCAGCAACTGAAGCTTTGTTTTGGTCTTCATTCCCAGCACACTTCCGAGCAGCTCGTTTAGCCTTTTTCCGGATTTTCTTTTTCTGGTTCTTAGCCAGGTCACTATATGATTCCTTAACGTCTTTAGAAGCCTCAGACTCGGATGCAATCTTGCCTTTATTGGATGCTAGAATAAGGGGTGCCCCCGACTTTCTAGGGTCTTTAGACGGATCTATCGTTGACAGAAGCAATATGTTCTCTGGCTTCAAATCTGTGTGTATGATTGATAGTTGACGATGCAGATAATCCAGTCCCACTAAAATATGAAAGCAAATTTCTTTAACCATGTGAAGAGGAACACCTTTGTAGTCTGAATACTTAATTAAGGTCAAAAGATTGTCTCCCAAGTATTCAAAAACCATACAGACATGCTGCCCATTTGGCCCTGAATGCTTAAAATGATCCAAAAGCTTCACAACACATTTCTCGTCCTCTGGATCACCCTCAGCAATCTGTTTTAAAATAGTGATCTCATCCATTGCTGCTTCAGTATAGTGTTGTGCACTCTTTTGAACTTTCAGGGCTACATACACCTGTCACCAAATTTATTGTTTTACTAAAAAAAAAAAAAAAAAAGAGCAAAACAAGCTAGTGTCACCTCATTGTCAATCACGTTAATCATGACTATCTTATCAAGTTATGCATGACAATTAATTAATATCAAGCAGGTGCCCCCACCCCCCAAAACCCAAAACCGACAAAGACCGAGGACCTGTGTGTGCAAACTTGTTTCTTCCCATCAATTATGTTACAAACTATTACGAAGCTTTTGGTAAGGTACAGGATTTTGCAAAATATGTATTCCTTCTTCACTTTTTTGATCCAAATTTTTTGACCAGATGAACCGGTGCAAATCAATATAAATATGCGACAAACACAACATTCTCATTCAATAGCCATCTGAAATCATATTTACGGTATGCTAAATGGGCTTGGGTAGAACTCATCCCCAAAAGCTAGCTCAAAGGGAGAGGGTGCCCCACCCACATTTATACATAATAACAGCCCAGTAAATAGGCGATGTAGGACAAACACAAACTCTAACACCCGCCCTCACGCTGAGCGTGCCAAACCAAATGGGTCGGGGTCCAATTCCCACCATCGCCTCCAAACCAAACCTGGGTGCTCTGATACCATGTTAAATGGGCTTGGGTAGAACTCATCCCCAAAAGCTATCTCAAAGGGAGAGGGTGCCCAACCCACATTTATACATAATAACAGCCCAGTAAATAGGCGATATGGGACAAACTGACAAACACAAACTCTAACACGGTATAAATCTGTTTTCTTTATAAATGAAGAGTAATTCCAACTGTTTGAAATTGGCTCTATTGCAGGTGTTACCTTGTATAAAATAATGACTACATGCAACAAGACAACAAATCACACTGGCCAAAACAGGCAAATAGAGAGAATACATGAAAAATGTAACCATATACCTTCGAAACAGAATGATCAAAAGCGTATACTTATGTTCCATGCAAATTATGATAAGAACCACATAACATACAGGCTTCCTTTACTTTCCTGACATAAAAACCAAACTGACTGAACAAATAATAGCATTAACATACACAATCAAAAGCATTCCCTTTCTTTTTGCACATAAAAAGCAAAATGCAATAACTTCAGCTTTGATTGTAACTTCTGGAAGTAACCATCTGTTCGGTGAACTTTCTGACCCCGATAAAAGAAAGGAAAAAAGAACTCTTCACATTTGATAGAGGGGAGAAATTTCTTTTCGACTGAAAATTATAAAATTAATTAGGTATACATATTCTGATATTAAATGCATTTCCTGATTTTACTCACAATAACCAGAAATTTACAAATAGGAGAGAAAATGCATAGCATCCACAGAAATAACACAAAGTATCAGAACAAACTCGCGGATTGAAAGACTAACCAATAGCACATAATTCAACATTGAAATGCTCGAAAACGTAAGAATCTGCGAAAAATGGAGAACAATAAATAGAGAAAACTTACAGATTTCTGAGTGTCCCAAGCTAGCCAGACAGTGGAGAAATGACCCCAGCCGAGCTTGCTCTGAACAACATATCTTCCATGCTTGAAGGTATCACCGATCCGCACGGCATGATATCCTCCTCGTCTGTATTCCTCTGTTCCCTCATCCTCCGAAGTATAATCGCTTGACTCGCTCCGATCGCTGCCATTCCTGTCCGCCGTAGCCTCCTCCGCCATCTATGAATTAAAAGCACTAGAAATCTGATATGCTTAATAGAGTTAGAATGAGATCGACGAAAAAATGAGCTTGAAGAACCTTCAACCTTACTGATCAAGACCTCTGCTAGAGAGAGAAGATGGAGGTTAGGGTTTATTTCCTAATTTGGGGATATTACCTTATTTCCTTTTATTGTATCATTATTTTCATTTTTAAATGGTATTTATCTGTGACGGGGTGATAAAGTCGATTAAAGGAACTTTCGTAAATATTGATAATTGATATTGATTGGATTGAATTTTTGGGGTTTAAAAAAAATTGCTGAAACAAACACTATCAAGTATTGTTACTAGTGGTTTTCCAAAAAAAGTATTGTTACTAGTATTGTTGACTCAAAACATAGATACAATAAATTGCTGAAACAAACACTATCAAATGTCGTTTTCAAATGTTGTTTGAGTTTAATTCGTTGATATATTTTTTCGTTTGATAAGATATAAAATTCTGTCAAACTCAACTTGATTATTAGAAAAATAATAATATATCTGTAAAAATATCAAGCTTCTTGAGACTCGACTAAAACTGTTCGAGATCGATTCGATTAATAATCAAACTAAACTAAAAAATAATTAAAATTCAACAAGCATGAACAGTTCTATGTTCAGTTCGATTCGATTCGACTAGACTCTTTTATACCCCAATACTTATATTGTGATTAGATTACATTTAAAGAGAATAATCAATTAAGAACGAGCAGAGGCGAATCCATGTGTGGCTAGCACTGGGCTCAAGCACAGTGCAAATTCTCAAAAAATATATAATATTTGTAGTATTATAATCTTTACAATATTCAAAATTAGTCCACCCCAAATTTTAATGCAAAACTCAAGTCTTTATTTAACATTGTATATATATCAATTCATTACTTTAAATTGTACCTAATATTTATATTGGTACTTTATTATCAAATATATATATATATATATAAGTATCAAATATATTAAAAAAATCACATGTTTTATTAGTTTAATGGCCTAACGGTCCTAACTAAATGAATTTAATAGTTTTACTTATTGTGTCAATCATATCATATCATCTTTCTCGTGTTTTTAACGTGTCGAGTTTGAGTTTAAATTTTAGGCCCAATAAGGTTATTATGTTGTATTCGGGCTTGAGCATATTGTGTCGAGTTGTTATTTATTGGGCCGGCACAAACGATTTGTCACCCCTAAGTGTCATCATCAAGTATGAAATCAAAACATTATCTACTTCCTTAGTTTTTTTTTTTTTATATTTAGTTATTGGCTTCTTGTTATTTTTGGCAGAAAATAAATAATATTAAGAATTGAAGATGTCAATTTGATTGCTAAATAAAGATACCATTGTATTGTTCTCCTATAAAGTAGTTTCTGCTCTTTATTGAGAAATAATGTAGTCTTGTTATATATACATAATCTTTGTTCTATATATAGATAATTTTACTAGTGAAATTTTTACTTTTTAATCCACTCTACTACTAATTCTTGGATCCGTGCACTGAGAACGAGTAAAATTAAGAATTTTGTCTAATTTTATATTCGTGATCACAAAAAGCATTTTCTGCACGAATAAAAGCTTCGGTTGAAAAATAGTTAAGGCCTTTTTAAGTGGGCCAAGATTTGATGGTATTACTTGAAAGGAATAATGTTGATGGGCTTGGTCCAATGACAATCCGCTTGGCGTAGGCAGAAAACCCAACCCAGCTTCTATGATGTCTCCCAAATTCAAGGAAAGGTTTTATGACTTTATCTCAACCAAATGTTGCTAGTTTAGCCCAAATTGTAACCTGCAAGTAGAGCTGGCAATGGGCTGGGCCGGGCCAGCCCAGCCCGAGCCCGCCGGGCTTTTCCAAAAATTACTGGATTGGGCCATCGGGCCGCGAAAAATGCTTGGCCCAGTCCAACCCATGCATGAAATCTACGTGTTAAAATTCGGACCGGCCCGAAAAAGTCGGGCTAGCCTGACCCGTAGGGCCATTCGGGCCGGGCCAAATAGGCCCGACTTTTTTCGGGCCTAAAAATTCAAATTTGCCCAAATTTGACCCAAACCTCGGGGCCGGGTGGGCCGATCCCTTGAGCCATCTTGGGTTTTGCCACCTCTACCTGCAAGCCCATGTCTCACATTTTCACTACACTAGTCACTATTTAGATCCTCTGAAATGCTATTGCTGAAAAGTCCTGTAAATTAAGGGGCAAATTACAATAACTATCCCCGAGGTTTAACCTATTACACAAAAATTCAGTTATCTTTTAAAATTACAGATGCCTCATTGAGGTTTGTAGTCGCTTAACAAATACCCCTTCTTGAGGATGCAATTTGCAAAATAAAAACAAATGTGAATGGGGATGTAGGGTAAGTTTTTGAGGCTAAAAATCTCAAGTTCGAATTCTCATCTATGCACTACTTGGGTGAGCCTGTCGTAGAGGACTTGCCTGAAGTGATTTACCTAACCAACCTGGTTTGCAAGTTGTTGCATAAAAAACCAATTAATAAAATAATAAAATATGGATTACCCTACAAAATAAACATGTCCTAAGTATTGGAGTTGTGTTCACCTAAACCTCTAAATGTGTAATCTATATTCAAAATGGCCCCTGAGGCACAACTTAACTTGTAAAGAATCCGAGTGACGTGTTGTTTGTTTGCTGGTACCCACAATGTAGAGGTTCGAATTTCCCTAGTACCATGTGTTAGATAAATGTTTTTATCAAGATTTTGATGATTATATTTAAATGAGTTTTTATACCAAAACAATGTCAATAAATGTTGTCCAAATACTCCTAAATGATTTAAAATATTTTTACTAATTTTTTGGAGTATTTCTTGAAGTTTATTTTTGATAAAAATCGGACAACATTTAAAATTGGAGGTCGGCCGTGTACGCCCATAACGTCGGCCGTGCACGAAGAACTCAGATATTGAAGCGAAGCATCTTGAATCAAAAAATAGAGAGAGGGGACCGATCGAGGGGCCGACGCACCCCTGTAATTTGGCCGACCCCCTTCGAATTCGCACTGGATCGCACTATTTTTCCAAAACGTTCGAAATCTTATTAGGGCAATCGGTCGCCCTATGTTATTTTTGACAAAAATTCCAATGTTGCAATCTTATCAAAGAAGATTTACTTTTTATTTTTGTACAATATTTCTACATCTTGTGATCCTCTTTTTCTAGACAAAAGTGAAGAAGAAGGAGCCTATGTTGGTGAAGACTCTCCTATAAATAGAGGATGAATTGAAGACACAAGATATAACACACACAAGCAAAATACACAACAAGAAATCGCAAATTCTTCAAGCTTTCATTTTTACATTCTTGTAATGTAATCAAGCACTTTCACTTGAGATCTTTGGTCTAGGCTTTTGATTCTTGATTACACTTGCACTCAATCTTTGTATTGGTTTTATAGAGTTGTAATCTTGAATTTTGTCCATCATTCAACACAAGACATCCTTGTGAGTATTCTTGTGGTAAAAATACACTTGGGTGATCTAGGTGATAGGTGTTTGAAGAGTGTGGTACTCTTCAAAGGTGGTGAAGGAAGATTGTGGTAATCTTGAAGGTGTTGTAAGAGGATTGTGGTAATCCTCAAGGTGTTGTATTAATTTTGGAAATTAATAAAATCTTTTTTTCTTTTGAAATCTATCCTGAGAATCTTTGGGGTGGTAGAAGATTAGGCCTAGGTGGGTTGAACCTCTTTAAATCAACGAGTATTGTTTAATTTCGCATTTACATTCTTGTCATTTACTTGTTCATTCGAAAAAAGAGGCGATTTGCGAAAAATCGGCATAATCTATTCACCCCTCTAGATTATCGTAGCCACTTGGACTAACAAGTGGTATCAAAGCCAAACTCTTTGGCTAGCTCGTTTTGAGTAAAGAGGAAAGATCCATGGCTACGAATGAAGCTTATCTCACCACCGGCGCCTCCACCAACAAGCCACCACTATTCGACGCCAACAACTACGCATTTTGGAAAGACCGCATGGAGTGCTTTCTACAAGGGTGCGGATTTGATATTTGGAATGTGGTCATTGAAGGAGTTGCTCAACCAACAACAAAATTGGAGGAAGGTACCACAACTCCCAAGCCGTTCAAGGAGTACGATGAAAATGACAATAAGGCTTTCTCTCTAAACGGTAAGGCCTTAAACATTTTACATTGCTCTCTTACCGCCACCGAATATAATCGCATAAGAGGCATACGGTCGATACATGAAGTTTGGGAAAAATTAGAAACCATCTATGAGGGCACAAAGAAAGTGAAGCAAACAAGAAAAACAATGCTTGTGAAAGACTTTGAAAATTTCAATATGCATGATGGTGAAAGCATATCAAAAATGGTGAAAAGGCTTGACAACATTGTCAATCCTCTTGTGGCTCTTGGAAAGGTCATCTCCGAAGAAGATAAGGTGACCAAGGTATTGAACGCCCTTCCCGGCTCATGGTCCGAAAATGTGACGACAATCACGAAAGCTCAAAATCTTGAGACACTCAAGTTTGATGAGCTCATTGGGAACCTCCTCATTTATGAAGTATATCTCAAGGAGAGAAAACAATTCTCAACAATCCACCTCTAAACTGGGTACGCAAAATATTATTAAAGGCTTAGCATCTTCTTCTAATAATGTTTATTATGCTAATGATGAGGATGATGAAGAAACGGCGGCTCTTGTTAGAAAATTTGCAAAATTTGTAAACAAAAATAAAGCAAGAAAGCCTAGAGATAATTCTTGTTTCAAATGCGGAAAATCCGGGCACTACATAGCCGATTGCCCAAAATTAGCGGAAGAAGAACAAAAGAAGAAAAAGCCTTTTCCGAAAAAGAAGGCGTTAAATGCGGACGTCAAAACTTGGGATGAATTACTTGAAACAACCGACGAGGAAGGATAATCCGAACATGGTCTTATGGCCATAGACGATGAAAATACCGAGGTACGCTCTAATGCTTCATCTTCTTCCCTAGTTGATGAATTACAATGTGATTTTGATGAATTGCAAAATGAGTTTCAAAATTTGATTGTTAAATACAAGAATTTGAAAAAGGAGCATAAAGAGGTTAAACTAGAAAAAGATAAATTATTTATTTCCTATGATTCTCTTGATAAGGCTCATGCTATTACTCTTACTATGGTCCATACTCTTGAAACCGAAAAACAAACGCTCACAAATGATATTGAAAATTTAAAAAAGGATGTGCATCAATTCAATTTAAGTACGGATAAAGTCACAAAAATTTTAGATGCACAAAGAGGTGAGCATTCTAAATTAGGATTTGGTTACAAACCTTCTCAAAATGTTTTTAAGAAAAAGACCAAGGTCCAACCTTTTATACGTCTTTAGTAGTCCTCGTATTATTACTTGTTTTTATTGTGGTAAGAATGGACACTATGCTAGCAATTGTAAATTGAAGAATAATTTTAGCTATTATTGGAGACCTAAAGGTCTCAAGACTAACCCCCATGGACCCCAAATTATAGGGTACCTAAAAATAATTCCTTTGTAGGTTATAGGAGCTATAACAACAATGGAAGATTCAAAATGGCTCGTGGACAACGGATGTTCACGCCATATGACCGGAAAGAGAGAACTTTTTACCAACATCAAGCTCCAAGAAGAGGGTATGGTCATGTTCGGCAATGACAAAGGAATAATTCTTGGAAATAGAGAAATTGGTAACTCTTCTTTCTCTCTTAGTAATGTTCTTTTAGTAGAAGGGCTTAAGTTCAATTTGATAAGTGTTAGCCAACTTTGTGATTCAAATTATAATGTTGTTTTTAATAAAGAAAAATGCCTTATTTCCAAAAATGATAAAATTATATAGAAAATTTTTACAAAATTTGTACAAGTGATTTGGTTAGTCAAAATGTTTCTTGTCTTGTCACCAATAATGATTTAACTAGTTTATGGCATAGGCGACTTGGACATGTTGGATACAAAAATTTGCAAACTATTTACAAAAACCAACATGTAAAAGGACTACCCAAATTGAATTTTAAAAATCTTGGCTTATGTGACACTTGTCAAAAGAACAAATTAGTTAATAGTAGTTTTAAGCCCAAAAATGAAATTTCCACTACCAAACCCCTACAAATGCTTCATCTTGATTTGTATGGGGATATTGGTACGGCAAGTCTAAGTGGAAAACATTACACTTTTGTTATAGTTGATGATTTTTCTAGATATACTTGGGCTCTATTTCTTACAAATAAAGCGATGCCGTTAATGAGTTTGTTAAGTTGTGTAGACTTATTGAAAATGAAAAGGAAGATACTATTAAGTCTATTTGAAGTGATCGAGGTGGAGAATTTTGGCGAATTTAGAGTCTTTTGTGAAACCAAGGGATATAGTCATAATTTTTCGGCTCCAAGGACACCTCAACAAAATGGAGTAAGCCGAAAGGAAGAATCGGACACTTCAAGAAATAAGTCGGTCCATGCTAAATGAATTTTCACTTCCAAAATATTTTTGGGCGAAGCGTAAGTACCGCTTGCTATGTCATTAATCGAGTTTATATTCGTCTAAAATGAATAAAACTCCATATGAGCTTTGGAAAGGAAGAACTCCAAATATTATTTATTTCAAAATATTTGGATGTAAATGTTTTATTTTTAATACTAAGGATCAACTAGACAAACTTGATCCTAAGGCCGATGAATGAATATTTATGGGGTATTCAACCAAGAGCAAAGCATATCGGGTTTACAATAAGACTAATGGGGTTGTTGAAGAATCCATCCATGTCAAATTCAATGAAGGTTTGGGTGTTGAAATGATACCCAATGATGAAAGTGATGAAGAGGATATTGTTGAACCCATTGTTCAAGATGATACTCAAAATGATCAACCTTCAAAGCTCAAATGTTCCTCAAGAAGATAAATGTGATACTTCGAATCTTCCCGTAGCATTGAAATTTAAGGGAGATCACCCAAAAGATCTTATTATTGGTGATCCCCTTGATAAAGTAATGACTCGAGTAAAATTTGCCGAGAAAGCTCTTATATCTCAAAAAGAGCCTAATAATGCTAAGGAAGCTATTGAATATGAGGATTGGTTTTTAGAAATGCAAGAGGAGTTGAATCAATTTGAAAGGAATGATGTATGGGAATTAGTACCTTGTCCTCCATCTCAAACCATTATTGGTACAAAATGGGTATTTCGGAACAAGCTCGATGACCAAGGCAATATTGTTCGAAACAAAGCAAGGTTAGTAGCTCAAGGTTATTGTCAAGAAGAAGGTATTGATTATGATGAAACATTTGCACACGTAGCACGTTTAGAAGATATTCGTATTTTACTTGCCTATTCTTGTTTTAAAAATTTCAAGCTTTACCAAATGGATGTAAAATCCGCATTTTTAAATGGTATTATTCAAGAAGAAGTCTATGTAAAACAACCTTCGGGGTTTGAAAATTTTTCTAGGCCTAATGATGTTTATAAACTTAAAAATGCCTTATATGGTTTAAAACAAGCACCCCGTGCATGGTATGATAGATTTAGCTCTTTTCTTTTGCAAAATGGTTTTACAAGAGGTAAAGTTGATACTACTCTCTTTGTTTTTGAAAAAGGGCAAGATTGCTTATTAGTGCAAATTTATGTTGATGATATTATTTTTGGTGCTACTAATGAATCCTTGTGCAAGAAATTTTCTAAGTTAATGCAAGGTGAATTTGAAATGAGCATGATGGGGGAGCTCAACTTCTTCCTTGGACTTCAAATTAAACAATGCCAAGAAGGAATATACATTTCACAATCCAAGTATACAAAAGAACTTTTGAAGAAGTTCGGAATTGAAGAAGGAAGAACCGTTTCTACCCCAATGGTAACAAACGTCAAGATTGACAAAGATGAAAAAGGCAAGCCGGTTGATGAATCCAAATATCGAGGTATGATTGGTAGTTTACTTTATTTAACCGCAAGTAGACCGGATATTCTTCATGCCGTATGCCTATGTGCTCGTTTTCAAAGTAATCCCAAAGAATCTCATATGAGTGCCGTTAAAAGGATTTTTCGATATTTGAAAGGCACTATTCAATATGGTTTATTCTATCCAAAGAATGAAAATTTTTCTCTTAAAGGTTATAGTGATTCGGATTATGCAGAAAATATTGATGATCGGAAAAGTACTTCTGGATCATGTCAATTTTTAGGCGATTGCCTAGTTTCTTAGTTTTCAAAGAAGCAAAATTGTGTTTCACTTTCAACTACGAAGCCGAATACATTTCCATGACCTTTTGTTGTACTCAATTGCTTTGGATGAAACAAACTTTAGCGGATTATAAATGTTCTTTTGAAAATGTTCCTATCTTTTGTGATAACATATCCGCTAAAAATATTGCTCAAAACCCAGTTCATCATAACCGTACTAAATATATTGAGATTTGACATCATTTTCTAAGGGATTGTGTTTCAAAACGAAAAATTGAGATATCTTTTGTACCATCTCAAGATCAATTAGCGGACATTTTTACAAAACCGCTATCTTCCGAGACTTTTGCGTAAATACGAGCTCGGTTAGGCACAATGCATATTGAATGAGGTCTATGATTATATTTTGCATGTTTTTAAAACTTAGGGGCGAAAAATCGGATTTTTGGTTCAAACCTCGGATATTGGAAAAACAGAAAGAACCACTGGGCTGATTGGGGGAAGGCCGACCGGTCGCCCATTACGTCGACCGGTCGCCCTCTCCCCCAACCGGTCGCCCTTAACCAAAAATTGGATAAAAACGTTTATGTTCTCAGTTTCATCATTTTTGGTCTTTTGTGTTCATTTTTCGTCCCCTACGCATTTTTCACACAAATTTCACTTCAAATTTGTTTTTATTGCATACATTTTATATTTTGGACTTCATGAGGCTCGATTATCATCATCATTGTTCATCTTTACCGATTAAATGGTAAGAATTTCTCCTTTTAATCTCAATTGGGTTGAACCCTTGAGAATGTGCTTGTATCTTGATATCTTGTTGAAATTCTTGTATTAATATGTTGTTTATGATGATTGATGATGAATGAATATTGTTGTATTGAAATTGGTGATGAATTTTTTTGTCTTAAACGAATCACAAAGGCGCTATATTTCTCTTGTTTTATTCGACGCACGCCAAGTGTTTGACAAAATGTTTCAATGAAAAATTCATCATTTACATGATTCTCTTGATTTGAAAAGTCTTATAAGTTTATAGAGATCATGTTTTATCAATCAAATGAGCTTCTACAAATCAAATGAGCAATTTTTTCCCTTTTATTTGGAATTTAAGCTTATATGTTCAATATGCTCGATAAATCTATAAAATTGCGCACTTTGATTTAATTGTATGATGTTTTTATCGTGCTAACATTATTTTTGATGATTCCAAAGGGGGAGAAACAAGAAAAACGCTCATAAGCTCAAAGAAGCGTAAATAAGCTCGCAAGAAAAGCTATAAGCTAAAGCTCTTAAAAGCCAAAAGCTATGGATAATACTTAGTCCATGTGATGTATTATGAACTTTTATACTTGACTAATGATGCTTTTGTGACAGGGGGAGCTTATAAGCTCATGATATTCAAGCTCAAGTTGTAAAAGCTAAGCTTTAAGCTTTTAGTTGTTGCTTCTATACTTACTCTTGCTATGCTTGTTGATATGGGGAGCTTGTGCAAAAATGATTTTGAAAAATCTTTACTCCTATCCTTATGAGTTTGTACTTATGATGAATCTTGCTTAAAATGGATTGATGTTTTAGACCGGAAAATTTGTTTCGTTTTAAAATCAACTTCCTAAAATTGTTTTGGTTTGTAATCATCAAAAAAGGGGAGTTTGTGAGATAAATGTTTTTATCAAGATTTTGATGATTATGTTTAATTGAGTTTTTATACCAAAACAATGTCAATAAATGTTGTCCAAATACTCCTAAATGATTTAAAATATTTTTTGCTAATTTCTGGAGTATTTCTTAGAATTTATTTTTCGATAAATTGGACAACACTTTTGATCGTTTTGTTTAAATTGGTTTTTGCACCAAAACAATGTTTATAAATGTTGTCAAAATACTCCCAAGTGATTTAAAATATTTTTACTAATTTTTTTGGAGTATTTCTTGAAGTTTATTTTTGATAAAAATCGGACAACATTTAAAATTGGAGGTCGACTGGTCGCCCATAACGTCGACCGATACCTGAAGAACTCAAATATTAAAGCGAAGCGTCTTGAATCAAAAAAATAGAGAGGGGACCGGTCGCGGGGCCAACCGGCCCGTCGCACCCCACTGTCGGCCGGTCGACCCCCCCTTCGACCCGTACATGGATCGCACTATTTTTTTAAAATGTTCAAAATCTTATTACAGGGCAACCGGTCGCCCTATGTTATTTTTGACATAAAAAATTCCAACCGTTGCAATCCTTATCAGCAAGATTTACTTTTCATTTTTGTACAATATTTCTTCTACATCTTGTGATCCTCTTTTTGTAGACAAAAGTGAAGAAGAAGGAGCCTATGTTGGGAGCCTATGTAGGTGAAGACTCTCCTATAAATAGAGGATGAATTGAATACACAAGATATAACACACACAAGCAAAATACACAACAAGAAATCTGCAAATTCTTCAAGTTTTTATTTTTACATTCTTGTTGTAATAGCCTAAGCACTTTCACTTGCACATCTTTGAGGTCTAGGCTTTTGATTCTTGATTACACTTGCACTCAATCTTTGTATTGGTTTTATAGAGTTGTAATCTTGAATTTTGTCCATCATTCAACACAAGACATCCTTGTGAGTATTCTTTGTAAGTCCAAGCGGCTACGATAATCTAGAGGGGGGGTGAATAGATTATCTCGGTTTTTCAGATTTTGCCCCCTTTTTCGAATAATCAACCAAAGACGAGAATGTAAATGCGGAAATAAAACAACACTCGTCGATTTAAAGAGGTTCAACCCACCTAGGGCCTAATCCTCTACCACCCCAGTATCTCCGGGATGGATTTCAAAAAGAAAGAAAAGATTTTATTAATTTACCAAAAATTAATACAACACCTTGAGGATTACCACAACCCTCCTTTACCACTTTGAGGATTACCACAATCCTCTTACACCACCTTGAGGATTACCACAACCCTCTTACAACACCTTGAGGATTACCACAACCCTCTTACAACACCTTTGAAGATTACCACAACCTTCAAACACCTATCACCTAGATCACCCAAGTGTATTCTTACCACAAGAATACTCACAAGGATGTCTTGTGTTGAATGATGACCAAAATCAAGATTACAACTCAATAATGATTGATACAATATGAGTACAAGTGTAATCAAGAATTGAAAGCCTAGACCTCAAATTTGTGCAAGTGAAAGTGCTTAGGCTAATACAACAAGATATATGAAAGTGTTTGCTTTGTATCTTCTTTGCTTGTATAGAGTGTTGTATCTTGTTGCTTGAATGAAGCCTCTATTTATAGGAGAGGTCTTGGCTTTGATTTCAGGACATTGGCTCCTCCTTGGGGAGTGATTTCTGCAAAAGAAACCATTTAAAATCATCAATATAGCTGTTAGAAATCAATCCCACAAAATAGGAAAAGTCATGCGAAAAAAACGCGGATAGTTTTTTGTCAAACATGGGGTTCGACGATGTGTCGCGAGAGATAAGATTGAAATTGAATTCTGCGAATTTTTACACGGGGGACCGGTCGAAGGGGAAGTGCGACCGGTCGCCACCGGGATGACGGTTGCCCTTGACAATTTTACGAAACAGAGAAGTCCGGAACAAAAATCCAACTTGCGCAGTGCAGGTCGCCCCGGTCGGCCGATCGGCCGACCACACCGATCGCCCACCTGGTCGGCCGTGCCCGCCCATTTTTTTCTTACGTCCCATTTTTGTTTCAAAACTCAACTCAGTGCGGGTTGCCTATAGGGCGCCCGGTCGAACTGAAACAAAAGTGTTGTCCAATTTTAAATCGAAAATAAACTCCAAGAAATACTCGAAAAATAGTAAAAACATTTTAGATCGATCGGAAGTATTGGGACAACATTTAGGGACATTGTTTTGGTATAAAAACCCATTTGAACAAAATCATCAAAATCATGATAAAAACATTTATCTAACAAACTCCCCTTTTGATGATTACAAACCAAAACAATTTTCAAGAGGACGATTTGAAAAACAAAATAATTTTCGGTTTAAGAGTAAACTATCCGTTTAAAAACATTTTACAAAAGCTCCCCTATCAACAAGCACATTAAGAAGAAATATTGCATAAGCTAGAAGCACAAGCTTTTACAAAATAAACAATAACTTCATGAGCTTAGAAGCTCCCCTGTCACAAATACTTAATGTCCATGCAAACAAGTCCATAAAACAACCATTGGACTAAGTTTTCTTCACAACTTATGGCCTAAACAAGCCATAGCTTATAGCTTCTATTTCGAGCTTTTATTAGCTTCTTTGAGCTAACGAGCCATTTTCTGTTTCTCCCCTTTGGAATCATCAAAAGAATGTGAGGACAATAAAAACATCATACAAATATATCAAAGTGCGCCAAAGAGACGATTTATCAACCATTGAGCAATTTTAGGCTTAAAAACCAAAGAAAATGGGAGAAATGTATCATGAAGAGTTCATACGCTCGTTTTATTTCCCAAAACATGATCTCAAAGAGTATAGAAGACTTTTGGAGCGAGAGAATCATGTAGAAGTTGAAATTTTCATTGAAACATTTCATCGAACACATTGTGGGCGTGAAAAATAAAAAGAGTGTATATAGCCCTTGTAAATGATCCAAGCCAAAAAATTTTCATCACCAAATCATACCAATCATCATACAATACAGCATAACAACTAAGCTCATCATGATCATGAAATAAATTCATCAAGTAATATACAAGAAAGGCCATAAACTCAAGGGTTCAACCCAATTGAGCAAAGTAAGGAAAATTCTTACCATTTGATCGGAAAAGATGAGCAATGATGATGATAAACATGCTATATAAGGTCCAAGATATAAATGGGATGCATGAAAATCAATTTTGAGTGACAATAGTGTGCATTTGGCAAAGGGACGAAAAATGGCCAAAATGAGTGAAAAAGACTAATCTTTGAAGACATAACGATTTTAAACCAAAAAATGGCTTAGGCGACGGCCGGTCGTGGTTGAGGCGACGGTCGGCGTTGAGGGCGACGGTTGCCCTCAACCTCTTCATTTGTTTGACAAATTTTTCAAAATCCGAATTTTCAACCAAAAAACCGATTTTTCGCCCCTAAGTTTTAAAAATATGCAAAATGCAAACGTAGACCTCATTCAATATGCATTATGCCTAACCGAGCTCGTATTGACGCAAAAGTCTCGGAAGTTAGCGTTTTTGTAAAAATGTCCGCTAATTGATCTTGAGATGGCACAAACGATATCTCAATTTTTCGTTTTGAAACACAATCCCTTAGAAAATGATGTCGAATCTCAATATGTTTAAGTACGGTTATGATGAACCGGGTTTTGAGCAATATTTATAGCGGATACATTATCACAAAAGATAGGTGCGTTTTCAAAAGAGCATTTGTAATCCGCTAAGGTTTGTTTCATCCAAAGAAGTTGAGTACAACAAAATGCGGCGGAAATATATTAAACCCGGCCGTTGAAAGAGAAACACAGATTTTGCTTCTTTGAAAACCAAGAAACTAGGCAATCGCCTAAAAATTGACATGATCAGGAAGTACTTTTCCGATCATCAATATTACCCGCATAGTCGAATCACTATAACCTTTAAGAGAAAAGATTTCATTCTTTGGATAAAATAAACCATATTGAATAGTGCCTTTCAAATATCGAAAAATCCGTTTAACGGCACTCATATGAGATTCTTTTGGATTGCTTTGAAAACGAGCACATAGGCATACGGCATGAAGAATGTCCGGTCTACTAGCGGTTAAATAAAGTAAACTACCAATCATACCTCGATACTTGGATTCATCAACCGTCTTGCCTTTTTCATCTTTGTCAATTTTTACATTGGTTGCCATAGGAGTCGAGACGGTTCTTCCTTCTTCAATGCCGAACTTCTTCAAAAGTTCTTTTGTATACTTTGATTGCGAAATATAAATACCTTCTTGGCATTGCTTAATTTGAAGTCAAGGAAGAAGTTTAGCTCCCCCATCATACTCATCTCGAATTCACCTTGCATTAACTTGGAGAATTTCTTGCACAAAGATTCATTAGTAGCACCAAAGATAATATCATCAACATAAATTTGCACAAGTAAACAATCTTGCCCTTTTTCAAAAACAAAGAGTGTAGTATCAACTTTACCTCTTGTAAAACCATTTTGCAAAAGAAAAGAGCTAAGTCTATCATACCATGCACGGGGTGCTTGTTTTAAACCATACAAAGCCTTTTTAAGTTTATAAACATCATTAGGCCTAGAAAAATTTTCAAACCCCGGAGGTTGTTTTACATAGACTTCTTCTTGAATAATAC
The DNA here is from genome assembly GCA_016081115.2 of Rehmannia glutinosa. Taxonomy (NCBI): domain Eukaryota; kingdom Viridiplantae; phylum Streptophyta; class Magnoliopsida; order Lamiales; family Orobanchaceae; genus Rehmannia; species Rehmannia glutinosa. Next base: position 61,759 of record JABTTQ020000749.1, read on the forward strand.
CATTTAAGAAAGCGGATTTAACATCCATTTGGTAAAGTTTGAAATTTTGAAACAAGAATAGGCAAGTAAAATACGAATAGCTTCTAAACGTGCTACGGGTGCAAAAGTTTCATCATAGTCAATACCTTCTTCTTGACAATACCCTTGAGCTACTAACCTTGCCTTATTTCGAACAATGTTGCCTTGATCATCAAGTTTGTTCGGAATACCCATTTTGTACCAATAATTGTTTGAGATGGAGGACAAGGTACCAATTCCCATACATCATTTCTTTCAAATTGATTCAACTCCTCTTGCATTTCCAAAAACCAATCTTCATCCTCAATAGCTTCCTTAGCATTTTTAGGCTCTTTTTGAGATATAAGAGCTTTCTCGGCAAAATTCCTTCGAGTCATTACTTTATCAAGGGGATCACCAATAATAAGATCTTTTGGGTGATCTCCTTAAATTTCAATGCTACGGGAAGATTCAAGTATCACCCCTATCTTCTTGAGGAACATTTGAACTTGAAGGTTGATCAAATGAAATAGAAGGTTTATCATTATGAGCATCACTTTGAACAATAGGTTCAACAATATCCTCTTCATCACTATCGTCATTGGGTATTCTTTCAACACCCGAGGCTTCATTAAATTTGACATGAATAGATTCTTCAACAACCATGCTAGTCTTGTTGTACACCGATATGCTTTGCTCTTGGTTGAATACCCCATAAATATTCCTTCATCGGCCTTAGGATCAAGTTTGTCCAATTGATCCTTAGTATTCAAAATAAAGCACTTACATCCAAATATTTTGAAATAACTAATATTTGGAGTTCTTCCTTTCCAAAGCTCATATGGAGTTTTATTCATTTTAGGACGAATATAAACTCGATTAATGACATGGCAAGCGGTACTTACGGCTTCGGCCCAAAAATATTTTGGAAGAGAAAATTCATTGAGCATGGACCGATTCATTTCTTGTAACGTCCGATTCTTCCTTTCGGCTACACCATTTTGTTGAGGTGTCTTGGAGCCGAAAAATTATGTGCATATCCTTGGTTTCACAAAAGACTCTAAATTCACCATCAAATTCTCCACCTCGATCACTTGAATAGACTTAATAGTATCTTCCTTTTCATTCTCAATAAGTCTACACAACTTAACAAACTCATTAACGGCATCGCTTTTATTTGCAAGAAAAAGTGTCCAAGTATATCTAGAGAAATCATCGACAATAACAAAGGTGTAATGTTTTCCACTTAGACTAGCCGTACCAATATCCCCATACAAATCAAGGTGAAGCAATTGTAGGGGTTTGGTAGTGGAAATTTCATTTTTGGGCTTAAAACTACTCTTAACTAATTTGTTCTTTTGACAAGTGTCACATAAGCCAAGATTTTCAAAATTCAATTTGGGTAGTCCTTTTACATGTTGGTTTTTGTAAATATTTTTCAAATTCTTGTATCCAACATGTAAAAAGTCGCCTATGCCATAAACTCGTTAAATCATTATTGGCGACAAGACAAGAAACATTTTGACTAACCAAATCACTAGTACAAATTTTGTAAAGATTGCCTTTTCTATTTGCTTCACAAATAATATTACCATTTTTAAGAATAAGGCATTTTTCTTTATTAAAAGAAACATCATAATTTGAATCACAAAGTTGGCTAACACTTATCAAATTAAACTTAAGCCCTTCTACTAAAAGAACATTACAAAGAGAGAAAGAAGAGTTACCAATTTCTCCATTTCCAAGAATTTTTCCTTTGCCATTGCCGAACATGACCATACCCTCTTCTTGGAGCTTGATGTTGGTAAAAGCTCTCTCCTCCCGGTCATATGGCGTGAACATCCGCTGTCCACGAGCCATTTCGAATCCTCCATGGTTGTTATAGCCCCTATTACCTACAAAATCATTTCTTTTAGGTACCCTATAATTTTGGGGTCCATGGGGGTTAGTCTTGAGACCTTTGGGTCTCCAAACATGTCTTGAGCTATTTCTCAATTTGCAATTATTAGCATAATGTCCAACTTTGCCACAATAAAAACAAGTAGGAGTATTATAATTATTGGCACGTACAAAAGTCGGACCTTGGTTATTTTTCTTAAAAACACTTTGAAATGGCTTATAACCAAGTCCCGATTTGGAATGCTCACCTCTTTGTGCATCTAAAATTTTTGTGACTTTATCCGTACTTATGTTGAAACGATGCACGTCATTTTTCAAACATTCAATATCTTTTGTGAGCGATTCCTTTTCGGTTTCAAGAGAATGAATTCTAGTAAGAGTAAGAGCATGAGCTTTGTCTAAAGATTCATAAGAGGTAAATAATTTTTCCTTTTCAACCTTAATCTCCTTATGCTCCTTTTTCAAATTTTTGTATTTAACGATTAAATTTTGAAACTCAATTTGCAATTCATCAAAATCACATTGCAAGTCATCAACTATGGAGGAAGTAGAAGAATTTGAGTGTACCTCATTGTTTTCATCGTCTATAGCCATGAGACCGTGCTTTCGGTTTCTCCTTCCTCATCGGTTGTTTCGAGTAGTTCATCCCATGTTTTGACTTCCGCATTTAGAGCCTTCTTTTTGTAAAAGGCTTCCTTTTTTTTTGCTCCTCTTCATCGAGCTTTGGGCAATCGGCAATGAAGTGCCGGGTTTTCGCATTTAAAGCAAGCATTATCTCTTGGTTTTCTTGCTTTATTTTTATTCACAAATTTTGCAAATTTTCGAACAAGTGCGGCCGTCTCCTCATCATCATCATCATTATCATAGTATGCATTATTAGAAGAGGAAGCAAGACCTTTAGGAATATTTTGCATACCCGATTGATTGATGGTTGGTTTGGTATTTTTCCTCTCCTTGAGATAGACTTCATAGATGAGGAGGTTCCCGATGAGCTCGTCAAACTTGAGTGTCTCAAGATTTTGTGCTTCCGTGATTGCCGTCACCTTTTCGGACCATGAGCGGGAAGAGCATTCAATACCTTAGTCACCTTGTCTTCTTCGGAGATGACTTTACCGAGGGCCACAAGAGGATTGACAATGTTGTCAAGCCTTTCCACCATCTTGGAGATGCTTTCACCATCATACATGTTAAAGTTTTCAAAGTCTTTAACAAGCATGGTCTTTCTAGCTTGCTTGACCTTCTTTGTCCCTTCATATATAGTCTCCAATTTTTCCCAAACCTCATGTGCCGACCTTATGCCTCGTATGCGATTGTACTCGGTGGCGGTAAGTGAGCAATGCAAAATATTTAAGGCCTTACCGTTTAGAGAGAAAGCCTTCTTGTCATTTTCATCGAACTCCTTGAAAGGTTTAGGAGCCAAGGTGCCATCCTCCATTTTCTTGGTTGGTTGATCAACTCCTTCAACAACCACATTCCATATGTCAAATCCGCACCCTTGTAGAAAGCACTCCATACGGTCTTTCCAAAATGCGTAGTTGTTGGCGTCGAACAATGGTGGCTTGTTGGTGGAGGCGCGGTGGTGAGATAAGCGTCATTCGTAGCCATGGATCTTTCCTCTTTACTCGAAGCGAGCTAGCCAAAGAGTTTGGCTTTGATACCACTTGTAAGTCAGCGGCTACGATAATCTAGAGGGGGTGAATAGATTATCTCGGTTTTTGATTTTGCCCCCCTTTTTGAATAATCAACCAAAGGCGAGAATGTAAATGCGGAAATAAAAACAACACTCGTCGATTTAAAGAGGTTCAACCCACCTAGGGCCTAATCCTCTACCACCCCGGTATCTCAGGGATGGATTTCAAAAAGAAAGAAAAGATTTTATTAATTTGCAAAAATTAATACAACACATGAGGATTACCACAACCCTCCTTTACCACTTTGAGGATTACCACAATCCTCTTACACCACCTTGAGGATTACCACAACCCTCTTACAACACCTTGAGGATTACCACAACCCTCTTACAACACCTTTGAAGATTACCACAACCTTCAAACACCTATCACCTAGATCACCCAAGTGTATTCTTACCACAAGAATACTCACAAGGATGTCTTGTGTTGAATGATGACCAAAATCAAGATTACAACTCAATAATGATTGATACAATATGAGTACAAGTGTAATCAAGAATTGAAAGCCTAGACCTCAAATTTGTGCAAGTGAAAGTGCTTAGGCTAATACAACAAGATATATGAAAGTGTTTGCTTTGTATCTTCTTTGCTTGTATAGAGTGTTGTATCTTGTTGCTTGAATGAAGCCTCTATTTATAGGAGAGGTCTTGGCTTTGATTTCGGACATTGGCTCCTCCTCGGGGGAGTGATTTGCTGCAAAAGAAACCATTTAAAATCATCAATATAGCTGTTAGAAATCAATCCCACAAAATAGGGAAAAATGCATGCAAAAAACGCGGATAGTTTCTTTGTCAAACATGGGGTTCGAACGGTCGCGAGAGATAAGATTGAAATTGAATTCTGCGAATTTTTACGGGGACCGGTCGAAGGGAAGTGCGACGGTCGCCTCTCCCATTTGTGGCCGGTTGCCGCCTTGACAATTTTCACGAAGCAGAGAATGCGGAACAAAATCCAACTTGCAGTGCAAGTCGCCCATCGGTCGGCCGGTCGACCACACCCGATCGCCCACCAGTCGGCCGAGTCGCCCACCTGGTCGGCCGTGTCGCTCGCCCATTTTTTTTTCTTACGTCCCATTTTTGTTTCAAAACTCAACTCAGTGCGGGTTGCCCTATGAGGCGGCCAGGTCGAACTGAAACAAAAGTGTTGTCAATTTTAAATCGAAAATAAACTCCAAGAAATACTCGAAAAATAGTAAAAACATTTTAGATCGATCGGAAGTATTGGGACAACATTTAGGGACATTGTTTTGGTATAAAAACCCATTTGAACAAAATCATCAAAATCATGATAAAAACATTTATCTAACATTCTTGTGGTAAGAATACACTTGGGTGATCTAGGTGATAGGTGTTTGAAGAGTGTGGTACTCTTCTAAGGTGGTGAAGGAAGATTGTGGTAATCTTCTTGAAGGTGTTGTAAGAGGATTGTGGTAATCCTCAAGGTGTTGTATTAATTTTGGAAATTAATAAAATCTTTTTTTCTTTCTGAAATCTATCCCGGAGATACTGGGGTGGTAGAAGATTAGGCCCTAGGTGGGTTGAACCTCTTTAAATCAACGAGTATTGTTTAATTTCCGCATTTTAAAGTTGTTTGGAACATATTGCAAACATGTTTCATCTTGTAAAATTTCAGTGAAAAATATTTTTGCCCCCAATAAATAATCAATTTTATACTCAAAATATTACAAACAATCAAGAAATATACACATAAAACGACACATATTAAAACAAAACACATTGAATTAACGCACGTGTAGAAAAAGCTGTAGGTCCCAAGGGGTGTAAGTGTAAGGTTTAGAAGGGGGTTGAATAAACCTTAACAAATTTGGGGTTGAATAAACCTTAACAAATTTTCGATTTAGTCCTTTTAAATATACTGAGTTGATACTACTTGTTTGTCCTTGATGGATGATCAATTTAGTCAATCAGTAGAGTTAGTCTCTCAACAGACTCAACTTCAACTTTGTTGATGGAATAACTCATTTGTTGGCTCTAAATTAACTGTTTGTGGTTTTGTTTTATTGGAAGACTTAACACCCTTAAGTTTGATTAAGCTAGAATTTAGTGCTTGGTTTAGTACTTAAATTATCAAGTGGATAGCAAATTTATCGTGAGATATAAACTTGATTAAGATGCGGGAATTAAAGTCTTTGAAATGTAAATGACACAATGAAATTTTTATAGAGGTTCGAAGATGGGGTAATTCTTCTACTCCTCTCTTCTCCAACTCTGGAGGAATCCACTAGGTAATGATCGGTATACAAAGTGGTAACGAGTCCGGATACAAGTCTTGATCACACGGTGACTTGATCCTTTGGGACTCGATCGAGACGCTTGATCACTCGGTGGCTTCTCGTGCGACTCGGCTTCTTCTTCACAGGCAATTTTGCTTTGCTACTCTGACTCACTTGCTCAAGCTCTTTGGATTTGATCACGAAGCCCTCCAAAAGCTTAAGACTTGGTTCGACCTTGAACCTTCCTACAATCCTTCGTGGAATGTAGACCCCTTGATTTTTCAAAGTATTTTCCTCTTCAACTGATTGAAGTTATCTTTCCTTCACAGGTGAGTGTTGGATTGATGTTCTTCGTAGTGTAGGCTTGAGGATTGAGAATGTTTGATTTTCTAATAATTGCTTGAGCGTTTTTAGTTGGTCGTGACTTGTGTCGCTTGTCACTTGTGTCTCTTGTGTCTCTCTTATTCTCAAACAAACTCCTCGACCTTTTATATTGATCTTTCAAAAATTTGCCCGTTGAAGAGACAGGCTTATTTTTGAAAGTCACTTGCGTCGTTAGCTTGTCTTGTTGCGATCCTTGGAATTGCCATTTCCTCGTATGAATTGTTCTTTCACCTTTTGAGTCCTTACGGTGTAGTGCTTCCCATTGGTTCATTCCTTTTGCACGCTTCCGGGGTGAGCACTCGAGAAAGGTGGTATGGAGATATTACTTGTTTAAGTAATTCTCTTGATTTACGTGCAACGGATCTTTTCTGATTATCTCGACTTGTTCGCATTTCTTTGCTTTCCCAGGTGACTTAGAGTCGACTTCCAATCATGGGTGACTCTTGTCACTTCAATTTGAGACTTGGCTTTTCTTGAGTTGACTTGGTGATACTCCACTCATTTGCATCTGTTTGCTTCTTGATAGAGTTCCGTCTACTCTTCTTTGCCATACTCATTTGTCTCGCGGCGGAGTCTTCCTTCTAGTCTTGGTTGTCTTCTTGCATGTTAGGGGCGTAGGCGACTTAACTCGGCTTGGCGGCTCTATTTATTGCAATGCATTTTACAACAAGAATTGGGGTGCCAACTTTCTATTCTAAGTTTTACATGGCATTCATCAAAATCTAAACAATAAATTTCCTAACAATTTCCCCCTTTTTGATGATGCCAAAACTTAAACCATTCAAAAATGTAAATAGCAAAGATACATACAGATAGTGTATTGACATAGAATGTATGCGTGAGAATCAATCCTTTTATTGATCATAACATTCTTGTTCTTTTACACTGTTGTTTACAAGGTGTATCGAGCACATATTTGTCTACGAGAAAAATAAAGAATTTATAGCTTTATTTGAGAAGACTTACATTGTATGTATTTACATAATAAAATACACGAAGGGTTGACTGACAACACTTCATCTCCTTCATTGTCTCCTTCTTTCATCTTGTTCAACATCTTCTTCTCTTCTTCTCTTTTTCTCGTCGTCATTTGCTCTTTTTCTTTTCATATGCCTTCGGCGACTTCATCTCTACCTACGGGCGTGTCTTTGTCTTGGGGTCTTCTTTTCGGTGAGTGAGAGTGAGTGGTTGTCGGTAGTCTATTGCTGTCGCCTTCTTCACATAACGTGAGACCCTTTTCCCGGTACAAGTCCCAAGCTTGAGCATTGACATATTTGCAAAGTATCCTTGATTCGAGCGTTTTAAATTCATCAGGCGATCGTGGCTCTGTCCCGACATCCGAGATGGCATAAGTGTCTCTGTCTCTTTGGAATGCCTCCATGTTCTTTCAAGATGTTTATAACTCGGGCATCCATTCTTCCTTCCACTTCCTTCATCCCCTGCTTCAATTGTTTTTCTCTTTTGACCATAGATATAGCGAGTGTTGGAGTGGCGAGTCACTGAGGAGTTTCTTTCCGATCAAGTCGGTGTGTGAGGACCCTGTTGAGGGGTTTGTGCAATCATTAAGGTCACATCTTTCGATCCTTCCCCCTCAACAAGCTTTCCTTTCTTTTGTCTCAACACTTCCTCAGCTGATTTTCCCTTCGCTTGTTTGCTCCTTCCCGTTCTCAACTTTAGATCCCCCTTGCGCCTTTAGGTATTCCTCTTCCCCCTTTTTGGCATCATCAAAGGAGAGAGGAACGCCTGGAAACAGACTTGCAAGCAGGAAGTCGAGCCTGCTGATAGTTAAGTTTTGTCTCGAGTCTGCTGCAGAGTATGCAACACGAAATTCGGATCGAGTAGCGTTGGACTCTCTTTGAAACGACTTCATCTCGGCCATGAGAAGGCTGAATTTTGTATTCATGGTTTCTTCCAAACGTGTAGATCACTCTTGTTTTGCTCACGCGACTTAATCTCGGCAATGTGAGCTTCATGCATGTGCTCAATATGTTCTCTCCTTCGTTTTGCATCGGCATTTTCGACTCTCTCCAGTGAGCTTGACTTGTTGAACAATGTCTGAAGTATCTAACTTGTTCCACACGCATTGTTTCTTCTTTGTTGCCACCATTCACGATCCGGCCGTTATGCCTCTTAAATCGGCGGTGAGATTGGCATCTCTTGTTGTCGATCGCATGTCCATAGAGGCACGATGCCTCTCCATCCGTTCAATCTCGCCGAATAATGCCTTGAACACTTCGCGGACTTTGATTCTTCGTTGCGGTGATGGCCATGCGGCGTCAAAATCATAATTTGGAACAATGGTACGATGGAAAAAGAAGGAGTGCGTGGTAGCGTGCACGTTCGTTTCTCGACTCTTCATGGAGGTCGGGTACCTCCGGGGAAAAAGGAAAAGATTCTATAAAGGATTCATCACCGCCAACCGGGATTTGTTCGATGATGAGCGGTGCGCGTGAAGTTCTTTTTGGAGTCGAACTGCTGCGGACTTGGGAGCTGCGCGCGATGGACTCTGTCTCGGTTGGGGTCTTTTGTGAAGTGGACCCGACTTTGCGAGCCTCATTTGTCTCAGCAACCGTTGGTCTCGGTGATTTCTCGATTAGTAGGCGGTCCTCGGCCTTATCGAGCGTCATCGGACGATGATGAGATTTCCATTGGTGGCTCATCATCAAAATTAAAGGTTTGACGAGTAGTCTTGGGATCGAGACTTGCTCGTGCTTGGAACATCCGCCTTGGTGAGTCTTTTGGATGCAGTGCTGGGGATGACTCGGCTTCTTCTTCGCTTCCGATCCTAGAAAGGTTACATCCGGATTATCTGGGAGTCATGAGCGCGCTTATCTCCTTTTTTCGGATGGGTCGATGATAGATAGGGAGGATGTTCTCTACTTGACTTCTTTACCCCGGGAAGTCTCAACCTCCGTGGGCCTTCATTACCTCCCATGATCTCTCCATCGTCTTTGCTCGTGAAGGATTCTCGGATTCATGCAATGCTTGCTTTGCGTTTGCAACTCTTCGTAGCGGCGAAGCATTCTCAGGATCCTCATCACATCGCCGAGAAGACATCAAGGAGAGGATGTGTGTGTTACGGGTGCGGGAGATAGGACGGATGCTTGCCTTCTCACGTGCCTCGGCTTCCTCTCGCTTGCTTTTCTTTCTCCTTGTCCTTGAAGATCTGCGGGATGTGCAATGCGATTGTCTTCATCCGATCTTTGGGAGCACGGTGGTTAGTCGGAAGTTTAACTTGATTCCTCTTCTTCTTCTATAAACTCGGGCCGTTGGAACTGTTCCTTGATTTACTCAACTTCCATTTCCTCCACTCACGCATGACGATTTTGGATGTGCGGGTAAGGTGGAGATAGGATCATCACATCACTATCCGCTCTATCGGCTTCTTCTTGTGTTTTTTGTGTGAACTACAAGCTGTGTCTTGAGGTTGCCTCTGCTAATCGCCTTCAGTGAGACTTGTTTGTTTCATCAACTACATCCGGAGACTCTACTTCTCCGGCGATCTCGTGTCTGCTCCCGGTGAGTGGCCGACTCGGCCCGGTTTCTCAATCTTGGAGTGCTTGATGATTCTTCTTCGTCTCTAGTTTGTACCGAGAGGGATTTACGGTTGAGCGGTTTCTCTCGAGTCTTGGCGGCGGGGCGATCTTGGTGTCTTTTTATGAGGAGCGGGCCGTCTTGGCTTCTCGGTTCTCCTCTTTTTGACGATCGAGAGAAGGTATTTGTGAGTCCTTCTCGGCCGCTGCTGCGGGGGGAGACACGGCTGCAAGGCGGGTGACTGCTGGGCGGGAGCATGTTTGGCTTTCTTTCTTTGCGGGGGCGACAATCTTCTTACTTTGTAGGGCGACTTTCTTCTTAGGTGGAGAGGAAACATACGTATCTTGAGTGGTCGGTGATTCCCCTCACTCGTGTCGCTCTCTTGGCTTAGGCTCTCTTACGTGCGCGAGAGGTTTGCTCGAACATCCTCTTGTTAACATGGAATGCCTTCCCATGTCTAAGAGGACTCCTTTCACCTCCATCACCGGCCAATCACTAGGCCATATCCTGGGATCCTCCAAATGTGCCATCTTCCTTGAAGGATTTGTTCCTACGTTCGGCAGCGAGTTTGTAGACAAACTCAACCAGTTTATCTTTTCTGCGATGATTGCGGCCATTACAATCAGCTTTGCTTTTGTGATTGGTCAAAGCTGCCAAATTTGATGTCAATACATTTGGCAACTATGTCCAATGACTTGTGATAATCCTCCTTGTGATCTCTTGTTTCTTTGTGTATACTATTTTATCAAAGATAGTCGGGCTTGGCTATTTCTTTCCAAGCATCGGCCAGGATTACATCGAAACCGTTAATCTCTCGATGCTCCTCGCCTTTGGTAGTGAGCAATGTTGACCAAATCCTTGGCGAGAGATAGTCATTGCTTTCCGTGAATAGATGACTTTATTCCTTCATCGTGAATCTCGGCATTCACGTAGAATTGTGCGACCTCATCCACATAGGTCATCGGATATTCTAACGTCAGAAATGGTTTTAGCCCGGTCGTTTCCAATTTTTCAGCGATTTTCTTCACTAGGGTGTCGTCGGACCCCTGTTTCACCATGCCGTCGAAATCCACAGTAGACCCGGTGTGGATTTGCTTCCCTAACTTGGTAAAATCATAGGTTGGTGCCATTTTTTCAGGATTTTATCAAAGAAAAACTTAGAGATTGATTTGAAGATAGATTGGGTTTCGAGAGAATTTTTGCCTTTGCTTTTGAGAGAAAGAAATGAACAGTTTTGATAGTGTGAGAGAAAGCGGGACGGAAATGGTTTAAGTATGATTTATGAAAGGGCGTGCGGGTGGTTTTTGAAATGTGATCGAAATCAACGGCTTAGATTTTGCACGCCTATTTAGCATTTAATGTCTCGTATTTAATGCGGCAAAGCATTTATATCCAATCATAAGCTTGGTGTGCGACTTTTTATGTCCGTAAACATCATCATTATCTTTGACGTATTCCTTAAAACATTCCCGCTTAGTGAAAACGATTTGCGTTTTTGTCACTTTGCTCATAAGTGACTCGAAACTTATCCTTTAGCCGATTTAACTCTTCTTCTCACGTTCTCTTAGTGACTCATTTCTCGGTGACTCGGTGTATTGTCTTTCCGATCTGGTGATTCTTGGTGATTTGTGTGTTGACTCTTTTTCATTTTTTTTTGTGTTCCATTTCTTTTCTTTGATTTTTTAAGTGTCGGCTCAATTAACCCTAACTCATGTTTGAGTTCTTCAAATCTTGACTCACATAATGGTTTTGTGAAGATGTCGGCCCAATTGTTTATCGGTTGAGATATATTCCAAGATGATGTCCTTCTTTTCAACATGATCTCTTATGAAGTGATATCGACATCGATATGCTTTGTTCTTGAGTGCAACACAGGATTTTGAGTAATGGCAATTGCACTTGTGTTATCACACATGATTGGAATTTCTTTTTCCTCAACTTCATAGTCTCTGTTCTTTGTCTCACTCATAGGACTTGGGCACAACAAATTTGCCCATGCAAAGAATGTATTCGCCTCAATTTGTAGAGGTGGCTATTGAATTTTGCTTCTTGCTAAACCAGGAAATCACTGTTTTCCTAGCATTTGACATGTGCTGAAGTGCTCTTCTGTCCACTCTGCATCCAAAGATAGTCGAATCGAATAGCCAATTAGCTTGAATCCACCTTCCTTTGGATACCATAGGCCTACTTCTTGGCTTCCTTTCAAGTATCTCAATATTCTCTTAGCATTTCTTTGTCATATGGCTCTCTTTTGGAGCAGATTGAAATCTTGCACATACACCTACTGACAAAGGTGATGTCGGCCCGCTTCTTTGTGAGATAGAGCAATGATCCAATAAGTGCTCGTATCTTGTTTGATCTGAGGCTTGCCATCTGCATCCATGTCCATTTTGGTGATGTATTCATTGGTATTTTTACTGAAGACTTCTCATCCATACCAAACTTCTTCATTAAATCTCTACGGTGTATTTTGTTTGACTTATGAAGGTTCCATCCTTTGTTTCACTTGGAGTCAAGGAAGAATGTCGACTCTCCCATCATGCTCATTTCAAATTTACTTTGCATGAGGTTTGAAAACTTTTCACACGACTCTTTGTTTGTGGATCCAAAAATGATGTCATCCACATATATTTGAACAAGCGGTATACTCTTTTTGTCTTGAATTAGAAAAGTGTTCTATCTACTTTTCCTTTTGTGAATCCATTTTCGGTTAGGAATTGTGACAAAGTATCATACCATGCTCGGGTGCCTGTTTCAATCCATATAGAGCTTTCTTGAGTTTGTATACCTTATCTCCAAGAGTCTTACGCTCAAATCCTGGAGGTTGTTCAACATACACTTCTTCTTCCAATAAACTATTTAGGAATGCACTTTTTACATCCATTTGATATACAATGAAATTCTTGTGAGCTGCATAGGCAAGAAACATCCTTATAGCTTCCAATCTTGCTACAGGGGCAAATGTTTCATCAAAATCTATCCCTTCTTCTTGGCAATATCCTTTGGCTATTAGTCTTGCTTTGTTTCTTACCACAGAACCTTCCTCGTTCATCTTATTTTTGAACACCCATTTGGTGCCAATAACATTTTGATGTATGGGTCTTTGCACTAATTCCCATACTTTATTTCTTTCAAACTGATTCGGCTCTTCTTGCATAGCTTGAATCCAATGTGTGTCGTCCAATGCTTGTGACACGTCTTTGGGCTCTATTTGCGAGATGAAGCATGTGAACATGGCTTCTTGTTGAGTTCGGATCTTGTTTTGACACCTTCTCTTATATCTCCAATGACAAGTTCGTGGATGGTCTCTCGGCCATCTTACATCGAGGTTGGAGTAAGTTATTTGGATTCGATCGACTTGTAATTTTGTGTTGATGTGGTAAGCTCTCTCGTAATCACTTAGTTTGCAAATTTTCCATTGTTTTTGAGATTCAACTATCTCATCTTCTTCTCGAATTGATAATTCGTTTCGGCTTCAAAGATAGGGACTCTTACGTATGGTTGGATGATTGACTTATCAACTGACTCTTCAATGTCTTCTCCATTTACATTTGGCTCATCGAATACCACATGAATGGATTCTTCGCAACCATAGTTCTTTTGTTGAGTACTCTGTAAGCTTTGCTTTCGGTGAGTATCTAAGAAGATACCTTCATCGAGCTTTAGCATCAAAAGCCTTTAGATTGTCTTTGCCATTGTTGTGGATGAAGCATTTACATTCAAATATTCGAAATATGCAACATTTGGTTTTCTTCGATCCGGATCTCATATGGAGTCTCTGTCATTTGTCTGTTTATCATACATCTGTTTTGAGTGTAGCAATTTGTGTTGATTGCTTGACCCCAAAATCTTTTTGGTAACCCTGCTTCACTAACATGGTCCTTCTTTGCTTCTTTGAGGGTTCTGTTCATTCTTTCTCGCAACTCCATTTCTGTTTGTGGAGTCCTTGCTGCTGATAGTTCATGACCAATACCATTCTCAATACAATCTTGAGTTATTATTCCATTGACAAACTCGGTTCCTCTGTCTCGATCTTATTTTGATAATGGTTTGACTCTTCTCATTTTGAATCCTCTTCATCACCAATTTGTGGTAGTTTTTGTAGAGTTTCTTTCTTCTTACACATGAATATTGTCCATGTATATCTTGAGTAGTCATCTACTACCACCAAGGTGTATTTCTTTCCACTTATGTTTGGTTCCACTGGGCCAAATAGATCCATATGAAGCGATGCAATATTCTTGTTGAAGATGGGCATGTCTTTTCTTTGAATGATGACTTGATTTGTTTTCCCTTCGACATGCGTCACATATACTTTCCTTTTTGTATCGAGTCTGGAAGTCCTTCCACAAGATTACTTCTTGCAAGCTTGTTAATCGTTTTGAAATTTAGGTGACTCAGCTTTTTGTGCCACAACCAACTTGATTCAATTTGTGCTCTTTGCTAGTAGACAGGTCTTTGGGTGTTGCGATTGACCAATCCACGACATACATATTCTTTGTCTACATCCTTGCAAAGACAACTTCATTTAATTCAATATCCTTGATTTGGCATACACCCATGTTGAATCCAATATTGTAACCCTTGTCACGAGTTGGTGATGCTCGATAAGTTGATGTTGAGTCCTTCAACATATGCAACATCTGTGATTTCTAATCCATTCCTCTTGATGGATCAATGCCTCTTATTTCACCAGGAGCTTCATTTCCTCCAAATATGACTTTTGCTCCTTTAACTTCCTTGAATTTTTGTGATTTTTCTTATTTCTGTCATATGTCCGGAGCGACCACTATCCATGTACCAGGTTCCGACATTTCATTGCTTGAACCCGCAATCAAGGAAATTAAGTTTTAGGTACCCATTCTTGTGCAGGTCGAGAGGTTAGAATTGTAAGATGATCCAACCAACCTATAGCCAAATGATTTGACTCTAAGGGGTTGCCATCTATCGATGCCATAATCATAATTAATCCTGGCAAATTACTTAGGGATTCGGGTTCATACAACTGTCTTTTTTGTATGCTGCATATGTGTTTTAGCAATTGCCTTCCTTGGGTAATTGTGGTGTCTTTGAGTGTAGTGCCTAGGTGCATATGTGTGTCTTTGATGAAAGCTCTTATACTTTTGGAATGGCCTTTCTTGAGTTCTGGCCTTTGCCATTTGGGCTTATATTCCATAAGTATCATCGATAGTTCACATTATTCCAATCGGCTTGGCTTGGATATTTTCTACCATTCCCATCATATGTATTTCTCTTATAGATTTTTTAAGGGTTTTGGTAGCTCGCTTCTTCTTACAGAGTATTTTTGTTTGGAGTTCTTTGAGGAACTGGTGAATCTCTTCTCATTTGTCTTTCAGCGCACTCAATTTGTTTTCCTTTTCCTTTATAACCAAGGCCGGTTTGCTTGTTATTGTGTTTTGGAGTGAATGTGTGTGCAACATTTAGAGTTTTGGATTTTTCGGACTCTTCATGGCTTGAAGATCCTTTTTCCAAAATTACTTTTGAGGTTTGACTTAGCACAGAGGAATTAAATCCTAAGCCTGTCTTGTCTCCACATTCTCTTTGACTCAAAATAAGATCATCCAATGATTTAGATGCCTTAGTGAATGAGGCAATAACATTCTTGAGGTCATTATCCTCTTCTCTATAGCAGCAATTTCTCGCTTTATTAATTTAGCATTCGACCTTTAAACTTTCATTCTCATCACCTATTTGACTTAGAGTACTCGGCTCCTTAGTCGACTTTGAGTTTTGACTCTTGAGTAAATTTTTGTTTTCCTCATTCAATAGTGTGTGTGAGGATTTAATGTGTTCAAAATCTTTCATCATTTTGCCTAATGAATCATAAAGATCGAGTGGGTGATGAAGTGTGTGTGTCTGATCACTATCCTTTGGAGTCCGAGTTTGATGAGTTAGAGTGTACCTCATCTTCTTGGTCGAGGTTGATCTTGTTCTTTGGCCATCAAGCGGATCGGGCTTCTTCTTCGAGTCACTTGAGTAGTCACTTCACTGCTGCTCTCAATCATTGTCTCTCTTGACTTTAATTTGTCTCGTGATCTCTGCAGACCATCATTGCCTTTTTCTTTTCTTGTCTTCCTTCTCTCAAGACCTTTCTTTCTTCTTCTTCATTCTGTATTTGTTGACTACGAGGATATGGGCGATCAATGGCATAGTGAATCTGGTTGTCTGAGTTCAAAGATAGATATTCAACCTTTTGATCGACTCTTTCCATTCTTGGATTGTCGACCCTTTGATATTCACCCTTTTGATAATCTGTTCTCTTGGTTGGCCTATCTTCCTTTGACTTGGAGGAGCGAGTGTCTTCGGAAGATTCACCCTTTCCTCTCTTGTAGTTCTTATTGAAGAACTTGTTGAACCTTTTAACCATCGGGCTATTTCTTACGGATCAATGACTTCTTTGACCTCGGCTCTCTTCCCATCTTTAACAATGAGAGCATTTGTTTTGGGTACAAACTGTCTCTTCCTGGTCTTTTCTTCTCACTCAAACTCGTAGGCTTTGAGATCCGAGAATAATTCATGATTGGATGTCTTTGATAGGTCCATGGAATGTCTCGGTGCCATGACCTTCATTTCCCATCCAGTGGAAGATTTTTAGGATCTTCATACACATTTCTTTCGTGTATATTCCTTTCCAAGTGCGAGATAGCTCATTGGTGATTTCGTGAATCGAGCATCCAGTTGATCCAAGTTCTCTCCTGAGATCATTTTGAAGTTCTCAAATTTCGTACAACCTTTTTGATAATTTGTTTTCTTTGATTTGCTCACGAGCCTTCACAAATCAATGTTAGCTTGTCCCATTTCTTTAGCCGTTTTGCAAGATTTGACTTTATTGAACATGGCTTTGTCCAAGGTTTTGTAAAGGATGTCCTTGGCTACATTGTCCAGGTTGTATCTTTTTCTGTCATCATTTGTCCACTCGGTTCTTGGTTTTCAACCATGGAGTGCTGGGAGCAACATCCTCTTCTCCTTGGTGCAGACTCTTCTTACTGATTGTGTTCACCTTTAAGATTTGCAGTGGCCCATCTTCTATCACTATCCACATCTCATCATGTAATCTTTGATAGATGAGCGCATACGAATTTTCCAATCATCAAATTCTTCAATTGTGAACATAGGGATGCGTGTCAAATTTGCTTCCATGATGATAACTTTTAATGATAAAAAAAGAGTTTTGAAAGTTTAAGAAATCTTGAAAGCGGACTTTGAAAAGTTTGGAGATCTAGTTGAAGAACCGGTCGGAGGGTTCAATGAACCAACCGCTCGATACCACTTGTAGGTCCCAAGGGGTGTAAGTGTAAGGTTTAGAAGGGGGTTGAATAAACCTTACCAAATTTTCGATTTAGTCCTTTTAAATATACGAGTTGATACTACACAATTTTGTGTCCTTGATGGACGATCAATTTAGTCAATCGGTAGAGTTAGTCTCTCAACAGACTCAATCGAGCTGTTGATGGAATAACTCATTTGTTGGCTCTAAATTAACTCATTTGTGGTTTTGTTTTTATTGGAAGACTTAACACCCTTAAGTTTGATTAAGCTAGAATTTAGTGCTTGGTTTAGTACTTAAATTATCAAGTGGATAGCAAATTTATCGTGAGATATAAACGATTAAGATGCGAGGAATTAAAGTCTTTGAAATGTAAATGACACAATGAAATTTTTATAGAGGTTCGAAGATGGGGTAATTCTTCTACTCCTCTCTTCTCCAACTCCCTGGAGGAATCCACTAGGTAATGATCGTATACAAAGTGGTAATGAGTCCGGATACAAGTCTTGATCACACACGGTGACTTGATCCTTTGGGACTCGATCACGGAGACGCCTTGATCACTCGGTGGCTTCTCGTACGACTCGCCTTCTTCACACAGGCGGCTTTTGCTTGCTACTACTCTGACTCACTTGCTCAAGCTCTTTGGATTTGATCACGAAGCCCTCCAAAAGCTTAAGACTTGGTTCGACCTTGAACCTTCCTACAATCCTTCGTGGAATGTAGACCCCTTGATTTTTCAAGTATTTTCCTCTTCAACTGATTGAAGTTATCTTTCCTTCACGGTGAGTGTTGGATTGATGTTCTTCGTAGTGTAGCTTGAGGATTGAGAATGTTTGATTTTCTAATAATTGCTTGAACGTTTTTAGTTGGTCACGTGACTTGTGTCGCTTGTCACTTGTGTCTCTTGTGTCTCTCTTATTCTCAAACAAACTCCTCGGCCTTTTATATTGATCTTTCAAAAATTTGCCCGTTGAAGAGATAGCTTATTTTTGAAAGTCACTTGCGATCGTTGGCTTGTCTTGTTGCGATCCTTGGAATTGCCATTTCCTCGTATGAATTGTTCTTTCACCTTTCGGAGTTCGACACGGTGTAGTGCTTCCCATTGGTTCATTCCTTTTGCACGCTCGGGGTGAGCACTCGAGAAAGGTGGTATGGAGATATTACTTGTTTAAGTAATTCTCTTGATTTCTATGCAACGGATCTTTTACATTTATCTCGACTTGATTTTGCATTTCTTTGCTTTCCCAGGTGACTTAGAGTCACCTTCCAATCATGGGTGACTCTTTGTCACTTCAATTTGAGACTTGGCTTTTCTTGAGTTGACTTGATCGATACTCCACTCACCGCATCTCACCGCTTCTTCAATAGAGTTCCGTCTACTCTTTCTTTGCCATACTCAAATTGTCTCGCATGTGAGTCTTCCTTCTAGTCTTGATTGTCTTCTTGCATGTTAGGGCGTAGGTGACTTAACTCACTGGCAGCACTTCTATTTATTACAATGCATTTTACAACAAGAATTGGGGTGCCAACTTTCTATTCTAAGTTTTACATGGCATTCATCAAAATCTAAACAATAAATTTCCTAACAAAAACACAATTCAATTTTTGATCAAATCTGTTGAAAACGTTGAAAACTCATAGAAACAACTAAGAAACAACAAAATAACATTAAAAACTATATAGAAACAATCCCGAAACAATATGAAAACAACACTGAAACAAAAAGAATTTAAAAATAGGTTAAAAATACATTGAAACATCGAATGCAATATGAAAACAATAAAGAAAAACATCATAACAACATTAAAAACGGTATAGAAATAATCCGGAAACAACATAAACAATATATAAAACACCACATCAATAAAAGAGTTTAAAAATAGGTTAAAAAATGCATTAAAACATTGAAAACGCTATAGAAAACAATCCTGAAACAATATATAAAATAACACATTAACAAAAAGAGCGTAAAAATTTAGTAAAAGTTGTATTGAAACACCGAAGCAACAAAGAAACAATCAAGAAACAAATAGAAACAATATCGAAACAACATAAATAATAATATAAGATAATATATGAACAAAAAAATTCGAAAAAAATAACAAAAAAATAGAAGGAGCTAATAAGTAAAAAAAAAAAAGAGTACAAAAATGAATATCAGAGTAAAGAATGAGATTTTTTTCAAAAAACAAGCGTATGTGGTGGGGTTTGCCCCCCATTTTTTTTTAAAATATATTCAACATGGAAAGATTTTCATATCCTTATATATTGATTGGTGAGGATTCACGTGTAATTGGCAGAACCAATTAGGTAATGCTTGAAACCCTTTACCAACCTGATTTGTTTTCAACCAATGCGGCTAAGCATTGGACTAAATAGCTCTCGTCTAACTGCCAGAAACTGGACTTACCCCAAAACAAGAGTAACCAAAAAGTGGAAAATAGTGTGATACAAGATTTGGTTGGTTGAAAATGGTAACCACTAAGAAGCAACGCGAGCACGGAACATGTAACGACCCAATTTTATGAAATTAAAGTACTCTAAAATATTATTAAGAAAACATGAATTTATAAATTAAAGTGATGCCGATAATTATCAAAAAGTTGATTTAGAATTTTTAATTCTTAAGAAAAAAATATAATAATAATAATTCCAAATTAAATATCGAAAAATTATTCCAAACATAAACCGGAAAAAAATTAAAGACATAAATCTAAAATTTAGTTAGATCATAATTATTTAAAATATAAATATAGCATGATTTATTCCACCAACCACAACATCATATCTTGATAGGATTCCTCAACCCGAAAGTCATGATAATGATAGGGGTGAGCTTCATCCATTTCAAGAGGGATAAATCAATATTTAATCTAACATGAAAAACATTCACATAATTACAATAATATATTCATTAATTTCCTCTTTTTCCTCTGACTGGCCAGTTCCTGCATATACCATTGCGGGTTCACCCCGAAGATACGTTTGATCCCGGACCCTTTTCATAGCCCCTAGCTTATATGAATTTATTTCCTCTTAACATATATTGCAATCAATGAAGTACAATCATGAAATATTAAATAAAGACAAATAATATAGAAATCCATATCTTAATAATCACAGTCCACAGATATTCGATGTAGAAAAATGAACAATAAAAATTCAAGTCCTCGACCCCTTCGTTTTCTACATTAAATAAAATTATATATTTAATATGTGATTTTAATAAATTATACTAATTAATGAAATAATTTGTAAAAAAATAAATATTGGAAGAAGCTTGTGAATTGAGAATTATATATATATATATATATATATACATACATATACATAGGAAACTTGAATAACAAGTAGAAGAATATCATTACCTTATAATTATTTGAATTTTGGTGTAAAATTTGTGTAAGAAGTTATACATATTTATACTAATTAATTCTAACCCCTAAATAAGCTCTAAAATAGCCCCTACAATAAATCCCTAAACTAACCCCTAACATAACCCCTAATCTAACTCCTAAATTAACCCATATTAATTTTTTTTAAAAAAATTGGGATATATTACAGAACACATATATGATATGACAAAAATATGATACGGTCGAGTACGAAAATATATCATATTTTGAAATTTTAAGGACACTAATATGGTTGACATATATACATATAATTTTTATATTTTATATTATTAAAAATATAGACGTACTAAGTACAAGTAAAAAAAATCAATGCTTCTGTCTTCAAGCTCAAAAAACTATAAATTTCAATAACACTCAATATCTTTCTGTGTATTGATTATTAGAATTCATATTGATGTGGTTTTATTTCTTTCAAACTTGGATGTTTGTGTTTTTTCTTTAGAAAAAATTTGGAGACATGGCATCTACTGAGTATTCATGGAGCATTGGATAAGATATCGTGTTTGATACGTATATGATGTGAGTACATCATCCTCGCACAAGGCTATGTATTTCCCTTATAAATAAGTTTACAAAAGATGGAACCCTTATCCATCACCCACTCATTTAATATCGTCCAGTCGCCTGGGCATTTGATTTATAATATTTGCCCTTACTTTTTTTTCTTTCGCATTTTTTTTTCTGGAAAAAGATTATTAAAATGGAATGTGTAGATGGCTAGAGTAGATTATTGTGTGGAAATGAAAAGAATATGACATAATAGTACCAGATTGGGTGTTGAAAAAAATGATATGTGCATCTATAGGCTTAATTAACAACCAAAAAAATCATATGTGCATCTATAGGCTTAATTGCAATTTTAGTCTTGTAACTCTTCTTAGTTTTGTAATTTTCTGAGGTGATGGTTTCATTTTTGACGATTTTACTCTTTAGTCAAAATAACAATTACAACCCTAAACTTTTTACAGTCATGTGTATTTTTTGTATTTTAGATATTTTGGTTCGAGGGCAAGGGTATTATAAACAAAACAAATATTGAAAACGCGCGAAACTTATCAATCTCTTTCTGACTTATGTTGTTTAATATTTTCTACTTTTTGGTTCACCTTGAAACTGCAGGAACATAGTCAGATAGTCTAGCGAAAGTGCGGAAGCGGTCGTTCCCCCACCCACCCCCAAACCCAAAAACAAATTATAACTAATTAAATTTCATATACAATTATTAAATTTTATAATGTTGGCCCAATAAAAAAAATAAAAATACCTATTTTTCTATTAGTTTTATGAAAAAACAAATTTCGCCCCACCAGTTTCTATTTTCTGGCTCCGCCCATGCTTGAAATTTCACTGAGTTCTCGCTCTTAGATTTTCAATTAGTGCAATCTTGAAAATTAGTGCATTCATAAACTTTGTGATTGAATGTGGATTTCTTGAGAACTATTTCATTATAGTGGAAGAAACATATACCTTAATAAAAATTAGTGTTGGAAATATAGTTCTGTCACTTATCTTCGTGGCCGTGCTTTTGCTAGAAATTATCCATATCCAGTCACTTTCATCAATGAGTTCATCTCAAATTAAATAAGCTAGCAATTAGTGTTGGAAATAATTAATTTGGATTACATGTTAATTAAATGTGCATAGCAATCTTAAGGTATAATCCTATTAAAGCTTTAATTTTGGGCTTAAAATGTATCAAATTGTCATTGAATTAAATGCGTAGATACTATTAGGTAATTTTCTTTTTGTTGAGGGACCAAATAGAAAATAAAGGGAATAGTACTTATCCAAAACGATTATGATCGCCAGACGACAATTCTTAAGCCAGAGAAAACGCATGTTCTCCCTTACAGAACATATATAATACAAATCTGTCAAGAGAGACCGCTCGTTTAGAAGACCAAAACCAGATCAAGATTTTCAGATTCCTCGATGGATTCAGGCACGCTTTCATGATTCAGACTAATCTCTTCATTTCTCGAATTATCCTGATAGATTTGTTGAAATATGCTTTTGTGAATTATTCGTGAATTAAAGCACGTCATTTGTGATTTTGATTTCTAACAATTAATATATGTCTAAAAATATTATTGAAATTTGTAATTTGGTGACTTTTTAGTAATTATAAATTTGTTAAATCATGATGAATTATGTTAATTCATTGTATTATGCTTCCCCACGATGATCGTTAAACTGAACTAGTATATCGCCCGTGCGATGCACGGAGTGTGATATAATGTAGTACTATATATAATTTTGATTTTAAGAAATTGATTGTAGGAATGGTAATGGGGTGGAGCAAGACAGGTGTCTCAATACCCAATATAAATTTGTTCTGTCCTTTGAATGGGGAATGGGTTGCAGGTTGATAGGTCTTGACCCAAACAAAATAATGTAAGATTTATTAAAAAAATATTATTATTTAATACATTTTTGCAAAATGTTATGTTAGATATCCAAAAATAAATTGAAAAAAATTAAAGTAATAAAAAAGAAATAAAACAAATTAATTATATATTTGAGGCAAGTGTACACTTATTAAAAATACTTATTGAGTTGCCTAAAACTTTAAAAATTATATGTTCACTTAATAATTTTCGATAGCTATATAACTTAATATTTGAGGCAAGTGTACACCTTGAAGGTAATTTTATCAAATATTATGTTAATCTAAATATAGTCCAGTAGCTATTTTTTTCAATATATACCATATTTGTTAAATAAATGATACAATTATTTTTTATTCTCTAACATACTCATTCAAATATCAGTTTATTATTTGTCGGACTAAAAAAATATATTTGTGGTAATATTATCTAAATATTAATATGACTGAATATTCATCCGACTTTGTGCTCGCTGGTGATATTTAGGTGGTAATCACACACACACACACACACACACACACACACACACATATATATATATATATATATATATATATATATATAAAATTATTTAGACACACTACTAAACATTTAGTAGTTTTTGTTTTTTTTTTAAATTATCAGAAACAAAGTAAACCTATGTTGTATTTTTTATCGAAAAATTAAATATTAATTTGATAATTTTGTTGTAATATTTCATTTCTACTCTGACATATATGCATGTCATAATTTATGAATTTTGTATATACCATTTAGTAAATTCATTATTTATATACAACTTATAACTGACATTTTATTGGGGCTATACCAATTGTATTTACAATGGATCTGAAGTTTGATGGTAAAAGATGCACAAATGAAGAATACATAGTACATACATATCATCTATTATGAATCGAAATCACATTGTTTTGCATCATATATTACACATAAAATTGGTTTTGAATAAAATAAAAATCTGTGTGTATAAAATATCAATATACCTATAGCTATTTGTAATTTCAAAATATAATACCTTCATAATTGATAGCCTGATAGGATTATACATGTGCGATATTTGCTTTTCGTATAGTGCCGCGTACTCTTTCCATGCATAAATGAAATCTCAAAGATATCAGTCGATATTATGATAAGTTCTTAATAATAAATAAAAATCAGACATCTGAATTGTGAAATATATATTCCAAACTGGTTATATTCATTCTATCATTGAAAGTTGGTTTCTCATAGAAACATAGAGACGAATCAGACGTAGCTTCATCCCTCGTTGTGATTTTAACATATTCATATATTTGATAAGAGAAAGCATTTGTTGCCATTTTTTTTAGATAAAAAAGCAACCACATAGGATTTTTCTGAAAGAGATGAAATATGAATGTGAATCTGTATGGAATACTCAAATTTATAGGTGTTTTGAAAAAAGAATAAGTATGGAAAGTAAATATTATAATTATGCACTCGTATGGTAATTATATTTGACCAGATTTTAATTCCTTTAATTGTGCACCGTGTATTGAGCTATTGTGTGTTGGATCCCAAAATTTTTGGTCTTTTTGGAATAAATGAATATCAGAATATGATATTTCGATACACATAAATAAATAAAAAAATTGAATTTGGGATTTTTTCTTTTTTTTTCACAATATTAATTACTTGTCAAAAATAAATGTTCGATTTTCAATAATAATTCAATTATTATCAATATTCAAAGTTAAGTTATTGATATTAACATAAATAATCGGATTGCAATCAATTTAACAGTTATTATGATTCTTAATACCAAAGTTAACATATTCAGATGAATAATTGCCGAGAAAATTGCACTTTTAGTCCCACCAAATTACATGAGTTGCACTGTTGGTCCCATAGTTGCATTTTTGGTCCCAAACGATTTTTTTTAAGCGCAATTAGTCCCATATGATTCAAAAGTTGCAATTTTAGTCCCAACACTAACGGAAAAGTTAACTGGCCGTTAACTCTATTCTTACGGGACCAAAAGTGCATTTTTTCCGAAAATTAATTAAAAAATGAAAAAAATCTGAAAAATTATCAAACAATTTTAAAAATTATAAAAAAAAATTTAAAATTATTTTCAATTTATTAAAAAAGATATAAAAAGTCCAAAAAAATTAAAATCTAAAAAATAAAATATATAAAATATGATGATTTGTTTAAAATAATTGAAATTATTTTCAAATCCCAAAAATTACAAAAACAAGAAATGTGAAAATTATTTAAAAAAAACTATACACTGTTTTAAACATCTGAAAGTTATATTAAAATATTTTAAAATTCTAAACTAAAATAAAAAGTCAATATTATTTTCAAAAGGTTTCTTTTAAAAATAAATGATGTTTCAAAAATCTAAAATTTTGTTTAAAGAACTAAAAGTTGTGTTAAAAAACCGACAACTACTTCAAATAATAAAAATGAATTCAATATAAAATTAAAAATCTGGAAAATTTTCTAAAAATTTGAAAAATAGATTAAAAACTGGAAACTAGAATATTTTGAAAAAATTAACCAAAAAATCTGATTGTTTTAAAAATTCCAAAAAGGGTAAAAACATTTGTTCAAAAGTCTTAACATTATTTCAAAATTAGGATATTAAAATCTGTTAGTTTTTAAAAACACTTCCAAATTTTTCTAAAATATTTTTCGAAGTTTTAAAAAGTGTTTTGATTTTTTAATTTTAGAATTTCAAATATTTAAAAAAATATAAAGTAAATGTCAATTTAAAAAAAAGATTTATACTTATTTTCAACAATTTCCACATTTTATTTTTATAATTTTTGGATTTTAATATAATTTCCATTTTTTTACTATTTTTTGTTTTTTTAAACAAATCATCATATATATTTTATTTTTTAGATTTTAATTTTTTTGGACTTTTTATATCTTTTTTAATAAATTGAAAATAATTTTAAAATTTTGTTATAATTTTTAAAATTGTTTGATAATTTTTCAGATTTTTTTTCTTTTTTTAATTAATTTTCGGAAAAAATGCACTTTTGGTCCCGTAAGAATAGAGTTAACGGCCAGTTAACTTTTCCGTTAGTGTTGGGACTAAAATTGCAACTTTTGAATCATATGGGACTAATTGTGCTTAAAAAAATAATTTGGGACCAAAAATGCAAATTGTGGGACCAAAAGTGCAACTCCTATAATCTGGTGGGACCAAAAGTGCAATTTTCTCATAATTGCCATATGTGAATTTTATATGTTAATTGACTTATTACTATATATATAATGTTATTAATAATATTCATAACAAAATAAGAATATATCGACCAGAAAAAAGATAAAATGTACTGAAATGGTTTTTACTATTTTGAGAAGGTGCATTTAGGCGGGAAAATTTTAGCTTACTATTTATAAGTGGCTTGCTTATTATATATATATATGTATATATATAGATATGTTGCTTATGAAAATTTGGAAACTAGCTAATATAATTCAGGTGACTATTTTATTCGGGAGAAGTAGAATTTATAAATTCATCATGAATAATCAAGAAATTAATAAAGTAACAGTAATTTGGGTAGTAATTTTATTTGGACACTTGAAATAGTATCTTCACTATATATGACTGGACTTAGATACTTGTCAGTTGTCACGAGGCATGATTTATAGCAAGTTAATTATTGGGATTAATTAACTTGCTATATATGGCTAATAAAATTATTGAGTTTAAATCAAAATAAAATTCTATTAGCTAGGGTGCAATATCTAGTGAGGAAGTTTATCATTTTTGTTAAAATTTTAAATTAACAATTCTTCTGCTGAGTTATTGGCGAACTAAAATTTTACCAAACATATTTTTATATATACACGTCATATTTCAATGACAATAACACTCTATTGATCAATCAATAAAAAATATCACAATTCATAACATAAAAAAAGAGAAATAACATAATTGCATAAGATCACGAGCATGTAGCTCAAGTGATATCGCTTTCCCTTTGTAAGGGTATTGACCAAGATTTAAACCTGGCATGTATCTTCAGTTTCTTTGAGATTTATCCCCTCCCCTCCAACCACTACTCCCAACTTATTAAAAACACAATTCCACAAGTAACATAAAATAATAATCATATTTTGAGGACAACATACAAAAAACATGCAAAATAATAATAACATACATAATTAATGAGGTTTTAGCATTAATTAAATTTTAAAGACATGTCTTATTTTTTCTTATTAATTACTTAGTTTTCTTTTAAATTAACAGATGGTTAGACGGGTTAAATGAGTCATGATAGCAGGTTGGCTCGAACCGATCCATTTAATTGGCGGGTTATTCGGGCTCAACATAATTTCGACTCGGACCCATGAAATATTGACTCATACCCATCAATTTTTTGTTAGGTTCATGTCGAGTCCGATAATGACACCCTAAATCATATGCATCAAATCTCTGAAAAATTTAAGTGTTTACGTAACAATATTTAGATAATTTTAAAATTTATGATAAATTTAATTTCAATAGCTGTAGTTTTCAGCCAGTCAAATTATAGGCCTAGTTATCCATTTCGCTCACCGACATTGCCTGCATAAATTAAACCACTGCCCCACCTACATCATCACATACGATATTATACCCACTACATAAATAAAGACTCACTGTATACATTTTATATATAAACTAGTAAAATATGAATATTTCATAACCTATTCCCATCAAATTTTATGTTTTAATTTTTAAATGAGGTCTTAAAACAGCTGGATAAAATAAGATCGATTGTGAAACTATAAGATGTTAATTATAAGTATAATTAAATTTAAATGAGTTTGTTAAGATCATGAAACTTCAAGTTAAATGAGCTTTTTTTTGGGGAGCTTATAATTATTCCTTCTTTTTTCTTGTGTAAACCATTTAAATTAAGATTCAATATCTTATAAGCTCTCCTAGTTTTTTTAATGAATTTGTAAAGTCACCCAAACATTATCTATAATTTATTTTACCTTTATGTCCCTTTATTATGTGATGTATTAATGTATTACATTTGCCCAAATAAATTAATTGCAATTCTTTTTGGGAAAAAAAGAGAGAGGTAATTTTTGACTTTTAAACGCAGTTACGTGGTAAAATTGAAAGCAAACTAATTGAAAAAAGTGAGCTTTCGATGTGATTAAGACTAAGCTACTCATCTCATTATCATGCATCGTGGGAGATTCACCATGATTAATTATATAATTAATTAATTAGTAGCCAAATGAATTATCAAATCATAGGTATATCTAGGCCACCAAACATGCATGCACGAGATCTTAGCTTCCCCGGATAGAGGACATGCTTGCAAAACTCACAGTTTTATTCCAATCACAATTTGGCAATGAGACAAAGATGAAGAAAGTTCAAAAAATAAATTAACCAAGTTTCAAAAATTTCCCCAATAATTTAGAATATTGCTATAATAACAAAAGTTACAAGAAATATGAAGAGTTGTTGTAGTATACAATGAAAAATCCATTTATTAATTAATTAGGATCGAGGAATATAATTAATATAAAAACTAGAGCTTAAAAAATATTTTCAAGCCCCAAAATGTAATTTTTTTTAAACACAAATCAATTTTGGATGTGCATTCTAGTCTAGAGAATAGCAAATCTGTTTGAAAGTTGTCAAATTTTCGCGAAATAGAGGGACAAAAACGTCGATGCTTCCATCTCCAATGAAGGATGGGAGAAGAAATATCATTCCCTCTGTCGGTGAGAAAGAGGGCATGAAAATGTAGGGGCCTCCGCCTCCGAAATCTAGGTCATAAAATGGGAACCTAAGCCAGCTATCCACCTCCAAATTCGGCCACAAAATTGACTCTTTTGTGTCAGCAACGGCATTTGGAACAAGATCTTCTTGTCTCACCTTGTGATTTGCAAAATCGATGAACGATTTGAAATATTTATCGTTCACATTCATGACCGCCTCATGTAAAAGCTTCGCTGCATAAGGAAGAGGCTCCCGTAAAAGGTCATCAACTTTAGCTTTTGCAAATGCCCACAAGACCAAATTACCAAAATATTCATTTGGTACCCTAGGGTTTAGCCGAGCACGGCCGTCACGGACACCCTAACTGGGTGGTCTCGAGTCCGTTCAAGCAACGCGCCTTAGTTATGGCTCTCCAAAGATGAGCCACAAGGCTCTCAAAAGTGCTAAAGGGTTTGTTGGTCCCATTAATTGCGGAAGCCCTAGCCTTGAGCTTGGAAAGAAACTCGGCATTGTAATGAACTTTATGCGCCACAATATCCTCCACACTATTATCAATCAGTGGATACACCTTTTTGAAATTTTTGGCAATGTATTCAACCCCTCTATGTTCAAAATCGAATTTGGGAGGATTTCGAGGGGAGAATATCGTACGATCATGAAAAGGTACTGGGCTGATTTGAAGTCCCCGAGAGGCCTGACCCCACGCAACCAAGAAATTACTTGTCGCGTGTCCGTCTGCCACTAGGTGGTGGGCCGTGAAGCCCACCACCATTGAGCCACACGAGAATCTCGTAACTTGAACTTGAACGAGCTCTACAACACCCTCCAAATTAGGGTGGAGGCTCAGTAGTGATGCGGACGGCCTGAAAGTCACTGTTTCATCGAGAGCACGATCAACCGATGCTTCCACAAACCTAACACCCTCATCATTGAGAAGAATGATTGGCTCCCCGCTACTATCTTTGCCGAGCCTCCCGCCCTCACACGATAAACGGCCAACGCCTTTCTCGAGCCCTAGCTCGATCATTGCATTCGGTGGGGTCGGAGGGCGATAGGCGTAAATAACGGCTACATGTTGGTCATATGTGACCTTATCAAAGACGGATAAGGGCATATAGTCAGTTGTAAGAGGAGGGTTTCCTTCATAGAAAGGCTTAACAAGCTTTGAGCTTCCTATTTTAACTTTCATGGTTTTAATTTGTTTTTCCCTAACTTGGACAATAAGGCAATGAGTATACAATTTGGTTTAAACTTCGTGGAGGCCACACAAGGGGTTTATATACTTGAACACAATGCACTATACATTATTTATTTTTAAATTTCAATTTTCTATTATTAAAATCAATTCAAACTGTAGTTGCCTGCCCTTAAAAAAAAATTGTCCCAATTCCAAAAGTCATTCCATGTCTTGGTTCTTTGGGCACAGCTGTTTTTTGGGGTTTGGTATAGATTTTTAATTTTTTTTTCCTATAGTGTTTTTTTTTTTTTTTTTTGAGCAATTTTCCTATAGTGTTTTGACTTGTGAGCAAATAATGGAATTATCAATTGTGGCCATGTAAGTCCAGATTTCAGGCTCTTTGGGACGCGACAACTTGGTTAGGTGAAGAAGATTAGAAAAAGAAGAAAATATTACGCTTGACTTTTGAAATTGAACCTTGGCTAGTGGTTTACGTCTTTGTTTTTGTCATTGGTTTTGGCTTTGGTCGGGTCGAGAACTGAGAACTATGTGGCAATAAGGATTTTACGTGGTCGCACATTTGTTTGGTGTATGGAATTTTTTTTTATTATCAATTTATGATCAAATTAATAAATGGTTTTCACATATATATTTAGGTAATTTTGTTTGCTTTCTTATTTGTGATTTCACAATTTTGATGTGGCGTTTGGTTTGCAAACATCTTGGTGCGGTGTTTTATTTTTTGTGGATGATTGCATAATAAATTAAGCGAAATAACAAATCAGTTGTGGTATTCAAATATTTGCGTTAACCTGGAATGCATGGGTGTTCCTAGTCATTATAGATTTTAATTTCAAAGTTATAGACTAATTAAGTCGATTTTTGCTATTAAATAGATGTTACGAATCTTTTCATAGTTTCATCTTTTATGGTTTTTAATAAAATTATTTATGTATTTCAATCGATGTATTTCTAGTTTGAATTAATCAAATTATTTTTCTTGCCAAAAAAAAATGAAAAATGGAGATCATAATTCTGGACATGCTATAACCACGAGCTTGTAGCTCAAGTGGTATCACTCACCCTTTAGAAGAGTGTTGACCGGGGTTCGAACCCGTTATCTTTCAGTTTTTTTGAAATTTATCATCTACCCTCCAATAAGTACTCCAACTTATTAAAAAAAATGGATATGCTATACATATTCTCATTCTTGATAATTTGATCTATATATTTGTAGGTCTTGATCAAAGGATAAAGAGAGATCCTAATATATTACAATCAGCGAATCGTGGGTTGAATCTTGCTTGATATGAACATTAATATGTCTATTTATTTGACGTAGAGTCATTAGTAATGTTTAATTAGTCTTTAGTATTATTTAAGTTAGTCCAATTAAAGTTAACAAATAGTGGCAACATAATTTATCATTGTGAATTTTAGCATAAGTTCTATAACACTATATGAACTAATTATTGATAATGACAACTGATCAAATACAATTTTCTCGCTATTAAACTTATGAAATTAGTGCTGTGATAAAATAAAAAATCTTATTACTTAATTAGTTGTTGTTAGTGACAACTTCATACCATCACTTATCATTTTGCTTTGTAGAGTGATAATTAGGCCGAGATCAACCCAATTTGTTCCTTTTTGGCCTCTTTAGTCCAAATTTAATGGGTCTAATGGCCCGAATCAAAATACACTACACGGGTTAAATTTGGACCATGAAAATATTGATCCGGAATGATGGGTCGATCTGGCCTAGCCCGATTTTGCTCTCTGGCCTGGCCTAATTGCCAATTCTAATTAATTATAATGTCCAAAAAAAGTAAAATGATGTAATTATATTATCAAAACACGATATGTCCTCTCAATTAATCAAGAATTAACATAATTGGTTGCTCCCGAAAATGACATCTCCTTGCCGATCACCTTCCAAGACGAAATCCTCCGCGAAACCTCGCACAGGGGGGAGGGGGCTCCAGCGTACCCTCTCCGATGCTTAAGTCGAGTGTCTTGGAAAGGAAATAAAAGGCTAGAGAGAGAAAAACAATGTAATAAAGAAACAAAAATGAGATTAGGTTAGAATGAACCCGGCTTGGGCCTTTATACCTTAGCTAGGATTAGGGTTTCCGTAAAATCCGGGATTCCGTTATGATTCTGTTATCGGGGTCATCATTAGATTAGGATCGATCTCTTAAAAACCCTAATTTTACGCCGGAAGACCATAGCTCCGACCTGTTTCACAACACGTCGGCCCATTGCATTGTGCGAAGCCCCCTTAAATTTCCAAGGCGATGTGCCTCATACATCTCTCGAAGTCATGTTAGACTTCGATGGGCCAACAATGATCGGCCTACCATGCGGGACTTTGATAAGTCGGCTTTAACATAGCCGACCTTGCAACAGTCATTCATACAACCACTTGTACTCGGGCCGTGGCACGTCGGCCCATATGATAAGCCTTTCACCTATTTATGGGTTCAGTAGGTCGGCCCAATACTTATAAGCCTTAGATCAACCTCATGCTGCAAGCCTTCACAGATCGGCCCAATATCTAATGCTTAACAGATCGGCCCCATATTATGGGCCTTGCTAGATCGACCTAATGTCATAGATCGCCACTCGGCCAGGCACCGTATTTTGCCCTTATCAATTCCTCCCCCCAACTATGGATTGGTCTCCACTTAAACCATAGTTGCTGACAGGCTGAGTTGACCTACTTTTAGGGTTTACGCTTTTCGAATTCCCGCCGGCTCTTGGCTTTCAAAATTCCTATCGCCCTTTGGCCTCTCGAGTACCTGACACATGGACATGATTGATGAGACGTCTTTTCAAATTTCTGACGCTTCGTAAACCATTCCGTGCCCCCTCGGATACCGAGGCAACCCTTCATCTCTCTCCTTTCTTATAAAAGCCCTTTGTCTTCCTCATTCCCCACTTTTGCAACCTTCGAATTCCCTAGTTTTTCTCTCAAGCAGGCACGCCCTTCTCCTCCGGTGGAATTCTTCAAATTCCGGCAAGCTTCAAAAGCTTTAAGGCTCCAGACCACTTTCTTCCTCAAACTTCCCATCTTCAACCAGTAAGTAATCCTCATTCCTTCGATTCTTTTTTTTTCTTAATTATGGCATCTTCTTCTCCTTCGACGCCGTCTGACCTGGGGATCGTCGCCGATTTAGAAACGGTGGGCCATAATAACGGGTTCTATCCCACCACCACTTTCTCATCGGAGTCCGTCCATCGGATCGATGCCACCGAATCGATCCGATTCGGCCAAGACTCCCGATAGAATAGAGATCCGAACTCCAAGCTCGGGTCCTCTACCCGTGTATCGCACGACTTTAGGAGACCACCCTTTCGCCTTTCCAATCTTCAAACCATAAAAAGAGCGCCCAAATTTCTTCTACCTTCAAACTCTCTCCGCTAGTAGTTCCGATCGACTAACCGACCTCCACCCAATGCCTTAGCCTTTTTTGCGGGTCAAATAGAGGTGGCCTTAGATTTTCCATCCATCCATTTATGGGTGGGGTGTCCGACCTCTCCCGTGTACCCTTGAACTAAGCGGCTCCGAACTCCTTCCGTATCTGGCGGCTTCATAATTTTGACTAAGTACTTAGAAATAGAACCCACTCTCGAATTATTTTTTGCCCTGTTCCAAATAAAGAGCTCGACCACCAAGGGTCTTTTCTACATCACCTCCCGAGGTGATGCTCAATTTTTGAGCAAGTATCCTTCATCAAACAAATTCTGGAAGGATAAATATTTCTTCATTTCTCCCCCCCGAGCTTGGGGGTTTCCTATTTCTTGGACCTGGACCATTCCTCTCCAACGCAAGCACAACCCCAGAGATCGGTCTCCCGATCTCCAAGCTCAAATAAATAAACTTACTCTGGTCAAGTATGACCTTTCTCACCTCATAACTCCATCACTCCTGTACAACTTTGAGCTGAGCTCCATCGTGGCTCCATTGCCTTGTGACATTGGTAATTGTCATTTTTGTAGTTATTTTATTTTATCCTTACTCATTAGCTAATCTTTCTTCTATGTGCAGATATGTTTATGGCACAGATGGTCGCCGAGCTGGATGACGAGGAGCAACAAATTGCCCCCGGCTCACTCCAACCCTCATCCAGTCTTTGCCTGTGCCCCCGGAGGTCAGCCTCCTCTGCTCCGGTGACCTGATATGGTTGCTGCAGTGATAGCCGATCTCACAGGCCCCAGGGGCTTATCCTTTCTATCCGACCTCCTCTTCCCAAGAGGTCGAGGCGTCAGATCTACTAGCACAGGGGCAATTGTTAGGAATTTTATTGTTTAGATTTTGATGAATGCCATGTAAAACTTAGAATAGAAAGTTGGCTCCCCATTTTTTTGTAAAATGTATTGTAACAATTAGAGTGGCCAAGCCGAGTTAAGTCGCCTACGCCCAACATTCAAGAAGACAATCAAGGCTTGAAGGAAAACTCTTGAGAGACAGTGAGTCTGACAAGAAAAAGAAGAGAGGGGGAACTCGATGAAGAAGCGGTGAGATGCAACAGTGGAACATCGGTCAAGTCAACTCAAGAGAAGCCAAGTCTCAAGCCAAGTGTGAGAAGAGTCATCAAATGATTGGAAGCGACTCTAAGTCACCACGGGGAAAGCAAGGAAATGCGGTCAAGTCGAGATAATCGAAAAAGAACGCGTTTTGTAAATCAAGAGACTTACTTAAACAAGTAATATCTCCATACCACCTTTCTTGGAGTGCTCGATCCCCGAAGCGTGCAAAAGGAATGAACCAATGGGAAGCACTACACCGTGTCGAACTCGAAAAAGTGATAAAACAATTCATACGAGGAAATGGCAATTCCAAGGATATGCAAGCCAACGATCGCAAAGTGACTTTCAAAAATGAGCCTATCTCTTCAACGGGCAAATTTTTGAAAGTTCACTATAAAAGGCCGAGGAATTTGTTTGAGAAAAATGATGAATGACACACACGTGAAGATATACAAGCTTATCAAAATCGAAATATTCTCAACCTCAAGCTACATCTCAAGTACATCAATCCAACACTTACCCGTGAAGGAAAGAGAACTTCAATCAGTTGAAGAGGAAAATATCGAAAACAAGGGGTCTACATTCGGGAAGGATTGTAGAAAGGTTCAAGGTGAACAAGTCTTAAGCTCTTGGAGGGCTTCGTGATCAAATCCAAAGTGCTTAAGCAAGTGAGTGTAGTAGCAAGCAAAGCGCACGCCTGTGAAGAAAAAGGCGAGTCGCACGAGAAGCCACCGGTGAGTGATCAAGGCGTCTCGGATCGAGTCCCAAAGGATCAAGTCAATTTGTTGTGATCAAGACTTGTATCCGGACTGTTACCACTTTGTAAACCGATCATTACTTAGTGGATTCCTCCGGGAGTTGGAGAAGAGAGGAGTAGAAGAATTACCCCATCTTGAACCTCTATAAAAACTTTCTTGTGTCATTTACATTTCAAAGCATTTAAATTTCGCACTTTTAATTGCTTATATCTCACGATGAATTTGCTATCCATTTGATAATTCATAAGTACTAAATCAAGTGTAAAAACTTGCTTAATCAAACTTAAGGGTGTTAAGTCTTCCATTTGAAAACAAAACCACAGTTGAGTCAATTTATAGCCCAAGTGAGTTACTCTATTAATGTACTCAAATTGTGAGTCTGTTGAGAGATTAACTCTCTTGAGTGACTAAATCGATTGTCCATCAAGGACAGTGTTGTGTAGAACTCTGTAGATTTAAAAGGCCTAAATCGAAAATTTGGTAAGGTTTATTCAACCCCCCTTCTAAACCTTACACTTACACCCCTCGGGGACCTACAAGTGGTATCGGAGCGGTTGGTTCATTGAACCCTCCCCGAGTTCTTGAACTAGATCTCCAAACTTTTCAAAAGTCTGCTTTAGTACTTAAACTTTCAAAACTCTTTTCTATCATTAAAAGTTATTATCATGGAAGCAAATCTAACACGCATTCCTATGTTCACCATTGAAGAATTTGATGATTGGAAAATTCGTATGTGCTCATCTATCAAAGATTACATGATGAGATGTGGATAGTGATAGAAGATGGGCCTCTGCAAATATTAAAGGTGAACATGTGCGTAAATCACGAAGAGTTGCGGTGAAGGGGAAGAAGATCGAAGACGGTCATGGTTGAAAAACCAAGAACCGAGTGGACAAATGATGAGAAAAAGATACAACCTGGACAATGTAGCCAAGGATATTCTCTACAAAACCTTGGACAAAGCCATGTTCAATAAAGTGAAATCTTGCAAAAGCGCTAAGGAAATGGGACAAAACCGACATTGATTTGTGAAGGCTCGAGCAAATCAAAGAAAACAAACTATCGGTGGTCTGTACAAAAATTTGAGAACTTTAAAATGATCTCGGAGAAAACCTGGATCAACTGGACGCTTCGGTTTACGTAAATCACAAATGAGTTGTCTACACTTGGAAAGGAATATACACGAGAAGAAATGTGTATGAAGATCCTAAAAAGTCTTCCGGTGAATGGGAAATGAAGGTCATGGCATTGAGACACTCCATGGACCTATCAAAGACATCCAATCATGAGTTATTCTCGGACCTCAAAGCCTACGAGTTTGGTGAGAAGGAAAGACAGGAAGAGGCAATTTGCACCCAATCAATTTGCTCTAATTGTCAAAGATGGAAGGAGAGCCGAGGTCAAAGAGGCAATTGACCCGGAAGAAATAGCCCTAATGGTTAAAAGATTTAACAAATTCTTTAACAAGAACTACAAAGAGAGGAAAGGGTGAATCCTCCGGAAGACACTCGGCTCCCTCCAAATCAAGGGATGATAGGCCAACCAAGAGAACAGATCATCAACAAGTTGAGTATCGAGGGTCGACAACTCAAGAATAGAAAAAGAGTCGATCAAAAGGTGAATATCTATGTTGGAATTGTAGACAACCAGGTCACTATGCCATTGATTGCTCATATCCCGTAGTCAACAAAGTACGAAACGAAGAAGAAAGAAAGGTCTTGAGAGAAGAAAGAAGACAAGAGAAGAAAAAGGCAATGATGGTGCAGAGATCGCCGAGACAACCAAGTCAAGAGAGACAAGTGACTCGCAGAGCAAAGTGAAGTCGACTACTCAAGTGACTACGAAGAAGAAGCCTTGATCTCCTTAATGGCCAAAGAACAAGATCAAGAAGATGAGGTACAATCTAACTCAACAAGCTCGGACACTAGTGATAGTGATGACACACACACTTCATCACCCACCGATCTTTATGATTCATTAGGCAAAATGATGAAAGACTTTGAGCACATTAAAACCTCACACACACTATTGAATGAGGAAACGACCTACTCAAAAGTCAAAACTCAAAGTCGACTAAGGAGCCGAGTACTCTAAGTCAAATAGGTGATGAGAATAAAAGTTTAAAAGGTGAAAATGCTAAATTAATAGCGAGAAATTCTTTGCTATAGAAAAGAGGGAGAATGACCTCAAAATGTTATTGCCTCATTCACTAAGGCATCTAAATCATTGGATGATCTTATTATGAGTCAAAGAGAATGTGGAGACAAGACAGGCTTAGGATTTAATTCCTTTGTGCCATGTCAAACCTCAAGAGTAATTTTGGAAAAAGGATCTTCAAGTCATGAAGAGTCCGAAAAATCCAAAACTCTAAATGATGCACACACTTTCAATCCAAAGCACAATACTAAGCAAACGGCCTTGGTTACAAAGGAAAAGGAAAACGACCAGTTGAGAGTCTTTGAAAGGGGACGGTGAGAAGAGATCGGCCGAGTCCTCCTCGGACTCCAACAGAAAATACTCTGTAAAGAAGAAGCAGAGCTACCAAAAATCCAGAATACTCATAAAAGAAATACATATGATGGGAATGGTAGAAAATATCAAGCAAGTGATGGAATAACGTGAACTATCGGCTAAACTTATGGAATACAAGCCCAAATGGCAAAGGCCAGAACTCAACAAAGGCCATTCCAAAAGCACAAGAGCTTTCATCAAAGACACATATGCACCTAGGCACTACACTCAAAGACACCACAATTACCCAAGAAAGGCAATTGCTAAAACACATATGCAGCATCTGAGACAAAAGAGGCAATTTGTATGAACCTAGACTCCCCAAGCAATTTGCCAGGATTAATTATGATTATGGCATCGATAGATGGCAACCTCTTAGAGTCAAATCATTTGGCTATAGGTTGGTTGGATCATCTTATAATTCTAACCCCTCGGGACCCGAGACAAGAATGGGTACCTAAAACTTAATTTCCTTGATTGCGAGGTTCAAGGAGCAGTGAGTGCCAAGGAACTGGTACATACATGGCACAGGGTTATTCCGGACATATGACAGAAATAAGAGAAATCTGTCAAAATTCAAGGAAGTCAAAGGAGCAAAAGTCATATTTGGAGGAAATGAAGCTCCTGGTGAAATAAGAGGCATTGGATCCATCAAAAGGAATGGTTTAGAAATCACGGATGTTGCATATGTTGAAGGACTAAACTTCAATTTACTAAGCATCAGGTCAACTCGTGACAAGGGCTACAATGTTGGATTCAACATGGGAATATGCCAAATCAAAAATGTTGAATCTAATGAAGTTGTCTTTTGCAAGGATGTAGGCAGAAAAATATGTATGTAGTGGATTGGTCATTGCCTTTTGATGCACACATCTACTAGCAAAACCTGGTGAGTCAAGTTGGTTGTGGCACAAAAAGTGAGTCACCTAAATTTCAAAACAATTAATAAGCTAGCAAGAAGTCATCTTGTAGAAGGACTTCCGGACTCGATATCAAGAAGGAAAGTATATGTGAAGCATGTCGAAGGGAAAACAAATTAAGTCGTCATTCAAAGAAAAGACATGCCCATCCTCAACAAAGAATATTGCATACGCTTCATATGGATCTATTTGGCCCAGGTGGAACGGCAAGCATAAGTGGAAAGAAATACACCTTGGTGGTAGTAGATGACTACTCAAGATATACATGGACAATATTCATGTGCAAGAAGAAAGAAACTCTACAAAAGCTACCACGGTGATGAAGAGGATACAAAATGAGAAGAGTCAAACCATTATCAAAATAAGATCGGATAGAGGAACCGAGTTTGTCAATGGAATAATAACTTCGATCTTGTATTGAGAATGGTATTGGTCATGAACTATCGGTGCAAGGACTCCACAAAGAATGGAGTTGTAGAAAGAAGAAAGAACCCTCAAAAAGCGGCAAGGACCATGTTGGTGACGGGGTTACCAAAAAGATTTTGGTGAAGCAATCAACACGACTTGCTACACCCAAAAGCAGGATGTATGATAAATAGGCGGTGACAAAGACTCCTATGAGATCCGGATTTGGAAGAAAACCAAATGTTGCATATTTGGGATATTTGGATGTAAATGCTTCATCCACAACAATGGCAAAGACAACCTAAAGGCTTTTGATGCTAAGGCGATGAGGTATCTTCTTAGGATACTCAATTTGAAAGCAAAGCCTCTGAATACTCAACAAAAGAACTATGGTTCGGGAAGAATCCATTCATGTAGTATTCGATGAGCAAATGTAAATGGGGAAGACATTGAAGAGTCGGTGATAAATTTGAATCATCCAACCTTCTGAGAAGAGTCCTATCTTTTTGCCAAGCCAGGCGGGGATTATCAATTCGAGAAGAAGATGAGATAGCTAAATCTCAAAAGCGGTGGAAAATCTGCGGTGAGTGATCACGAGAGAGTGACCCACGACAACACGGCAAGTCAAGTCGAATCCACTAACTTGCTTCAACTGGCGTAAGATGGCCGAGAGACCATCCACGAACTTGTCATTGGAGATATAAGAGAAGGTGTCAAGACAAGATCAGAACCCAACAAGAAGCAATGTTCACATGCTTCATCTCGCAGATAGAGCCCAAAGATGTGTCACAAGCATTGGACGACACACATTGGATTCAAGCTATGCAAGAAGAGTTCAATCGAGTTTGAGAGAAATAAAGTATGGGAATTAGTACAAAGACCCATACATCAAAATGTTATTGGAACCAAATGGGTATTGAAATAAGATGAACGAGGAAGGTTACGTGGTAAGAAACAAAGCAAGATCGGTAGCCAAAGGATATTGCCAAGAAGAAGGGATAGATTTTGATGAAACATTTGCCCCGTAGCAAGATTGGAAGCTATAAGGATGTTTCTTGCCTATCTTGCTCACAAGAATTTCTTTGTATATCAAATGGATGTAAAAAGTGCATTAGGAATGGTTTATTGGAAGAAGAAGTGTATGTTCAACAACCTCCAGGATTTGAGCGAGAAGACTCTTGGAGACAAAGTATACAAACTCAAGAAAGCCCCTGCACGGTTGAAACAGGCACCCGAGCATGGTATGATACCTGTCACAATTCCTGATTGAAAATGGATTCACAAAAGGAAAGTAGATAGAACACTTTTTTAATTCAAGACAAGAAGAGTATCGCTTGCTTGTTCAAATATATGTGGATGGCATCATTTTTGGATCCACTAACAAAGAGCGTGTGAAAAATTCTCAAACCTCATGCAAAGTAAATTTGAAATGAGCATGATGGGAGAGCCGACATTCTTCCTGGACTTCAAGTGAAAGCAGTGAAGGATGGAACCTTCATAAGTCAAACAAAATACACCGGAGATTTAATGAAGAAATTTGGTATGGAGGAGAAGTCTTACGTAAAAATACCAATGAACACATCGTCAAAATGGACATGGATGCGGATGGCAAGCACGTAGATCAAACAAGATCTGAGCACTTATTGGATCATTGCTCTATCTCACGGCTAGCGGGCCGGACATCACTTTTTTTTGTAGGTGTATGTGCAAGATTTCAATCTGCTCAAAAGAGAGCCATATGACTATGACTAAGAGAATATTGAGATACTTAAAAGGAAGCCAAGAAGTAGGCCTATGGTATCAAAGGAAGGTGGATTCAAGCTAATTGGCTATTCGGACTCGACTATCTTTGGATGCGAGTGGACGGGAGAAAAGTACTTGAGGCACATGTCAAATCTAGGAAAGACTAATTTCTGGTTTAGCAAGAAGCAAAACTCAATAGCCACCTCTACGGTGGTGAAAGCGAGAATACATAGGCTGCAGCGGGCATTTGTTGTGCCCAAGTCTATGGATGAGACAAGGTGAGAGATTATGAAATTGAAGAAAAAGAAATTCCAATCATGTGTGATAACACAAGTGCCATTGCAATCACTCAAAATCTGTGTTGCACTCAAGAACAAAACATATTGATGTCGAGATATCATTTCATAAGAGATCATGTTGAAAAGAAGGACATTATCTTGGAATATATCTCAACCGACAAACAACTAGCCGACATCTTCACAAAACCATTATATGAGTCAAGATTTGAAGAACTCAAACATGAGTTGGGGCTAATTGAGCTAAGCCGAGACACAGAAGAATCAAAGAAAAGAAATGGAACATGAACGAACGTGAAAAAGAGTGAAAACAAAAATTAGCTCAAGAATAAATCAGGTATATCGGAAAGTCGGCTATATCAAGTCGGTGATAATTGAGTCACTAAGAGAAATGTGAGAAGCGAGTTAAATCGGCTAAGAGATAATTTGAATAACTTATGAGCAAAGTGACAAAAACGCAATCGTTTTTGACTTAGCGGAATGTTTTAAGAGACACGTCAAAGCATAATGATGATGTGTACAGACATAAAGCTGCACACCAAGCCTATGATTGGATATAAATCTTTGCCGCATTAAATACGAGACATGAACTGCTCAATATGCGTGCGAAATCAAGCCGTTGATTTCGATCACAATTCAAAACCGCCCTGCACGTCCTTTCATAAACCATATTTAAACCATTTTCGCCCGTTTCTCTCTCACACTTCTAAAAACTGTTCAATCTCTTTTCTCAAAAGGCAAAAGGCAAATACTCTCAAAACCCTATCAACCTTCAAATCAAATTTCTGAACTTTTCCTTGAAATTATTCGAGAAATGGCACCAACGTATGACTTTACTAAGTTGGGAAAACAAATCCACACGGTTCGACCGTGGATTTCGACGGAATGGTGAAGCGAGGGGTCCGACGACACCTGGTGAAGAAAATCGCGGAGAAGTTAGAAACATCGATGAAACCCGTTTCTACTTATTTGGAATATCCTATGACCTATGTGGAGGAGGTCGCACAATTCTACGTGAATGCTTTGAAATTCACGATGAAGGAATCAAGTCATCATTCACGGAAGCGGTGATTATATCAACGCAAGGATTTGGTGAATATTGCTCACTACTAGCGAAGGAGCAACCGAGATTAAGGAAGGATGTAAACTTGGCCGACGCATGGAAAGAAATAGCCAAGTCCGACCTTGCCGATAAAATTATATACAC
The DNA here is from genome assembly GCA_016081115.2 of Rehmannia glutinosa. Lineage (NCBI taxonomy): Eukaryota > Viridiplantae > Streptophyta > Magnoliopsida > Lamiales > Orobanchaceae > Rehmannia > Rehmannia glutinosa. The sequence continues at coordinate 103,857 of JABTTQ020000749.1, forward strand.
AAACAAACAAAAGAGCTATGAAGGAGGATTATCACAAATTGTTGGACATAGTTGCCAAATGTATCGACATCAAATTTGGCGGCTTTGACCAACTATCAAAGGCAAAGCCGATTGTGATGGCCGCAATCATCGAAGAAAAAGAAGATAAAGCTGCGGCTGAGTTTATCTCGCAGATCTGCCCGAACGTGGGGAACAAGTCCTTCAAAGAAGATGGGTCATTTGGAGGATCCGGGATATGGCCTAGTGATTGGCCGACTATTGGAGGTGAAAAGAGTCCTCTCGGACATGGGAAAGCATTCCATGTTAACAAGAGGATGTTGAGCTAACCTCTCCGGTGCTCGAAGCGAGCTTACGCCAAGAGAGCGACACGGTGAGGGGGAATCGGTGACCCAAGACACAGTGCCTCCTCTCCAACCAAGAAGAAAGCGCCCCTGCGCACTGCCAAAGTCTCTTGCCCTGCATGAAGAAAGAAAACAAACATGCTCCGCCCGCAGCAGAGTCACCGCCTCCCATGGCCATGTCACCGCCCCGCAGCAGCGATCGAGAAGGACTCCCAAATACCTTCTCCGATCGTCAAAAGGAGGAGAATCGACAAGCTAGACGGCCGGCTCCTCGAAACAAACACAAGCACTGCCCCGCCGCCCAAGACTCGTGAGGTCGCGCCTCACGAACAGAGTAAATTCCCACGGTACAAACCAGAGACGAAGAAGACTCGTCAAGCGGTCCGAACAGGAGAAACCCGGTGAGTCGATTACTCGGCCTAAAGCACAAATACGGAGACTCTCGGGAGAAGTAGAGTCTCCGGATGTAGTTGATGAAACAGCCAGTCTCTTTGAAGGCGATCGCCAGAGGCAACCCGAAGACATTTCTGTTGTAGCTCACACAAGTGAAACTCAAGAAGAACCCCAGCGGATAGTGATGTAATGATCCTATCTCCACCTTACCAGGACATCCAAAATCGTCTGCGTGAGTGGAGAAAATGGAAGTTGAGCAAGTCGGGAGCAGTTCCAACGGCCTGAATTCATAGAAGAATAAGAGGAATCTGCTAAATTTCTTGGATCAATCTTGTGCTCCCAAAGACTTGATGAGGACAAGCGCTAGACATCCCGCAAATCTACAAGACGGGGAGAGAGCAAAGCAAAGTCAAGAAGCGAAGCACGTGAGAAGGCAAGATCCGCCTATCTCGGCACTACGTAACACTTCCATCCTCTCCTTGATGTCTTCTCCGAAAGTGACGAGGAACGAGCAGAATCCGCCGCCCGTAAGAAGAAGCTGCGATTTGCGGCAAGCTTTGCATGAATCAAGAATCCTTCACGAGCAAAGGCGATGGAGGGACCAGGAGAGTCCTCCAAAACACGCTAGAAATCGATCCAATGGGAGTGGTTCAAACAAATAGCCACCGATGATATTCTTTGCTACCACTTCCCGACTCACTCGGAAGAAGGCGATAAAGGAAATGGCGATGGCGGGCTAGTGGGGACCCCGATCGAGCCAACCCCTATTGAAGGTGTGCTACCACCGCCCCAACGGCTGAACCATCAATTGCAACAGCCGGGAGTTTGGAGACGAGTGACCCCACTCCAAGTCACTCGGTGGTGCGCGGCCGAGGGGAAACTCCCTCTCCACCGCAGCAGGTCGGAGGATCTTTGATGATGACTCGACAAAGAAGCAAGGAGGCGAAGAAGAGAAATTACAATCACTAGAAGAACAACAAGTTGCCATCAACGAAGCTCGGGGCAGTGAGAGGTGTCTCGGTGAGGTGCCAATCGCTACGAAGGCTAATGACGCTGGCGATGCGATCGAGGCACGCGAAGGAATGACGCAGGAGTTAACACGGGGCGATGAAAGTGCAATCCAGGGGTTGAGACTCAATGGATGCCACTGTAGAAGACCCTAAGACGGCCGACACTGTCGAAAGGGAGGACAAGGCCTCGCAGCAGAGAGAGCGCTAGAGGAAATGAAGGCCACGGGAGGTTGAGACTTCAGGGGTAAAGAGGCCAGTAGAGAACATCCCTCCCGCAATCATCGACCCATCCGAGAAGGAGATCAGCGCACTTCATGATTCCCAGGACAATCCTCGATGTCACTTTTCCGGGATCGGGCGAAGAAGAAGAAGCTGAGTCATCCCCATGACAAATCCAAAAGACTCACTTCGGTGCGGGTGTTCCAAGTACGAGTAAGTCGATCCCAAGACTACTCGTCAAACTTTTAACTTTGATGATGAGCCACCTCTAGAAATCTCATCATCGTCCGATTAATTCTGGCTGATAAGGCCGAGGATAAGTCAATCGAAAAGGAAAAATCATTTGAGACCAACGGCTATTAAGACAATTGAGGCTCAAAGAAGCGGGTCTATTTCACAACCAAAACCAATTTGAACCACCACCGCTCCACCCCTCAAGCTACACTGGATCGATTCCCAAAAGAACTTCACGCACACCGCTTATCATCGAACAAATCCCGGTTGGCGGTGATGAATCCTTTGTGGAATCTTTCCCTTTCTCACCTTTGGAGATACGAGAACTCCACGAAGAGTCGAGAAAATGAGCAAGCACGCTATCACGGACCAGCTCCTGCATTTTTCACTCGGGCACCATTGTTCCGGCCGACTTTGATTTCGATTTGTATGGCCATCACCGCAATGAAGAATCATTTGAAGTACGAGAAGTGTTCAAGGCACTCTTTTTGAAGTTGAAAAGATGGAGAGGCATCAGGCCTCTTTGGACATGCGATTGGACAACAGAGATGCCAACCTACACGGTGACTTGAGAGGCATCACGGTCGAGGATAAGGGAATGGTGGCAACGGCAATCAATCAATGCGTGTGGAGCGGGAGATACTTGAGTAACCCTATTCAACAATTTCTTTGGTGTGGAGAGTGAAAATGTTGATGCGAAAAAGTTTCGAGGAACACATTGAACATATGCATGAAGCTCACACTGCCGAGATCAGGCTGCTGCGTGAGCGTAATGCAAATGATATAATGATATCTGCGTTTGGAAGAACACATGACAAGAAAATTCAGCCTTCTCATGGATTTGAGATGAAGCGATTTGAGAATCCAACGCTACTCGGTCAATTCCGCCGCATACAACGCACAGACTTAGAGAATTCAACCATCGACGACTCGACTTCATGCTTACAAGATGTTCCCTGGGTTCCTCTATCCTTTGATGATGCCAAAAAGGGGAAGAGGAATACCTTAAAGCAAAGACAAAATCAAGCCGAAAAGAAAGGAAGCGGTGACAAGGAACAGTGAGAAGGGAAAATCGGTGAGGAAATTTTGAAATCAAGAAAGGAAAATCTTTGAGGGGGAAGGATCAAAAGATATGACCTTGATGATTGCACAAACCCCTCAACAAGGTCCATCACGGTGACATTATAAGCAAAGACAAACTCCCGTGACTCCGCCACTCCAACACTCTGCGTATCTATGGCCGAGAAGAGAAAAGCAATTGTAGCGAGGGGATGAAGGAGGTGGAAGGAAGAATGGATGCAGGGTGATGAACATCTTGAAAGAACACGGAGGCATTCCGGTTTGACAGAGACACGTATGCCATTTCGGATGTCGGGGACATGAGCCAAGATCGGTTGACGAATTCAAAACGCTCGAATCAAGGATATTTTGCAAATATGTCCATGGCTCAAGCTTGGGACTCTTGGGAAAAGGGTCTCACATTATGTGAAGAAGGTGACGGACAATGAGACAATCGGATCCTCTGTTGGTCTCTCCACACAAAGACAATCAATGCGTGTGGAGCGGTGAGATACTTGAGTAACCCTATTCAACAAGTTGCTCTTTGGTGTGAGAGCTGAAAATGTTGATGCGAAAAACGGTGAGGAACACATTGAACATATGCATGAAGCTCACATCGCCGAGATCAAGTCGCTGCGTGAGCAGTAATGCAAAATGATATACGCGTTTGGAAGAACACATGACAAGAAAATTCAGCCTTCTCATGGCCGAGATGAAGCGATTTGTGAGAATCCAACGCTACTCGATCAATTCCGTCGCATACAACGCAGCAGACTTGAAGCAGAATTCAACCATCGACGATTTCGACTTCATGCTTGCAAAGATGTTCCCGGGGTTTCTCTATCCTTTGATGATGCCAAAGGGGGAAGAGGAATACCTAAAAACAAAATCAAGTTGAAAAGAAAGGAGCGGTGACAAGGAGCAAGTGAGAAGGGAAAATCAGTTGAGGAAATTTTGAAATCGAAGAAAGGAAAATCTGGCCGAGGGGGAAGGATCAAAAGATATGACCTTGATGATTGCACAAACCCTCAACAAGGTCCTGTCACGGTGACATTATAAGCGACAAACTCCCGTGACTCGCCACTCCAACACTCTTCTTTGTATCTATGGTCGAGAAGAGAAAAGCAATTGTAAGCGGGGATGAAGGAGGTGGAAGGAAGAATGGATGCCAGGGTGATGAACATCTTGAAAGAACACGGAGGCATTCCGGTTGGACAGAGACACGTATGCCATTTCGGATGTCGGGACAGAGCCAAGATCGTTGATGAATTCAAAACGCTCGAATCAAGGATATTTTGCAAATATGTCCATGGCTCAAGCTTGGGACTCTTGATCGGGAAAAGGGTCTCACATTATGTGAAGAAGGTCGAGCAGAACAGACAACCAACCGATCACTCTCTTTGGTCACTCCATTGGGCACTCACCGGGAAAGAAGGCCCCAAAGATAAAGATACGCCCTGAGGTAGAGGAAGAAGCGGCGGTGGAGGAAGAAGCTTGGACCAGGCCTCGCCCAAGAATATTGAATACGTAGATCCAGGAAAGAAAGGAGGATCTCTTGGGTGGGCTTGACCATGTGGCGAACTTGCAAGTGGCTAAAACCAACGCCGAGTATGCAAAAAGGATAGAAGAAGAAAACAAGAGACAAACTCGGCTATGGCGGGAGAGACGGGAAAGAATAAGAAAAGATGAAGTCGCAAGAAAAGCATATGAGAAGAAAAAGAAGCGGTGATGACGAGAAGAAGAGAAGAAGAGAAGAAAGATCTTGATCAAGATGAAAGAAGGAGACAATGAAGGAGATGAAGTGTTCTTTGTCCAACCCTTCGTGTATTTTATGTGTAAATACATACAATGTAAAGTCTTACGTAATATAGCTATAAATTTTCTATTTTCTTGTGAAGACAATTACATACTCGATACACCTTGTAAAAACGAGTTGTGTTAAGTACAAGAATGATATGATCAATAAAAAGATTGATTCTGCGCATACATTCTATGTCAATACACTATCTCAGTATGTATCTTTGTTATCGCATCTTTGTATGATTTAAGTTTTGGCATCATCAAAAAGGGGAAATTGTTAGGAATTTTATTGTTTAGATTTTGATGAATGTCATGTAAAACTTAGAATAGAAAGTTGGCTCCCCAATTTTCTTTGTAAAATGTATTGTAACAATTAGAGTGCCGCAATTTGAGTTAAGTCGCCTACGCCCAACATTCAAGAAGACAATGAAGGCTTGAAGGAAAACTCTTGAGAGACATTTGAGTCACAAAGAAAAAGAGCGGGGAACTCGATGAAGAAGCGGTGAGATGCGGTGAGTGGAACATCGGTCAAGTCAACTCAAGAGAAGCCAAGTCTCAAGTCAAGTGAGAAGAGTCATCAAATGATTGGAAGTCGACTCTAAGTCACCTGGGGAAAGCAAGGAAATGCGATCAAGTCGAGATAATCGTAAAAGAACCGTTGTACGTAAATCAAGAGACTTACTTAAACAAGTAATATCTCCATACCACCTTTCTTGGAGTGCTCGACCCAGGAAGCGTGCAAAAGGAATGAACCAATGGGAAGCACTACACCGTGTCGAACTCGAAAAAAGTGATAAAACAATTCATACGAGGAAATGGCAATTCCAAGGATGCAAGCCAACGACGCAAAGTGACTTTCAAAAATGAGCCTATCTCTTCAACGGGCAAATTTTTGAAAGTTCACTATAAAAGGCCGAGGAATTTGTTTGAGAAAAATGATGAATGACACACACGTGAAGATATACAAGCTTATCAAAATCGAAATATTCTCAACCCTCAAGCCTACATCTCAAGTACATCAATCCAACACTTACCCGTGAAGGAAGAGAACTTCAATCGAGTTGAAGAGGAAAATATCGAAAACAAGGGGTCTACATTCCGGGAAGGATTGTAGAAAGGTTCAAGTCAACCAAGTCTTAAGCTCTTGGAGGGCTTCGTGATCAAATCCAAAGTGCTTAAGCAAGTGAGTCAGTAGTAGCAAGACATTTGCCTGTGAAGAAAAGCTCGAGTCGCACGAGAAGCCTTGGTGAGTGATCAAGGCGTCTCATCGAGTCCCAAAGGATCAAGTCATTTGTTGTGATCAAGACTTGTATCCTGGATCATTACCACTTTGTAAACCGATCATTACTTAGTGGATTCCTCCAGGAGTTGGAGAAGAGAGGAGTAGAAGAATTACCCCATCTTCGAACCTCTATAAAAACTTTATTGTGTCATTTACATTTCAGCATTTAAATTTCGCACTTTTAATTGCTTATATCTCACGATGAATTTGCTATCCATTTGATAATTCATAAGTACTAAATCAAGTTGTAAAAACTTGCTTAATCAAACTTAAGGGTGTTAAGTCTTCCGTGAAAACAAAACCACGGGTTGAGTCAATTTATAGCCAACAAGTGAGTTACTCTATTAACATTTCAATTTGAAGTGCATTGAGAGATTAACTCTCTTCGAGTGACTAAATCGATTGTCCATCAAGGACACAATGCGAGTAACTGTAGATTTAAAAGGCCTAAATCGAAAATTTGGTAAGGTTTATTCAACCCCCCTTCTAAACCTTACACTTACACCCCTTGGGACCCTACAAAGGACCAAAGGCGGCGAAGACCACCGCTCCTCCACTGTTTTTTCTCTCTCTCTCTCTCACGCACTCCTATTCATACACCCAACCAGACCTTTTTACGGGCAATTCCATCTCGAAGAATAATGATGAAACTTTTGCCATTGAAGACGTCCAAGGCAATCGCCGAACCCCGACCGAACCGCGCTTGGAGAAGCTTAGTGATCTTTGAGTGGTGAGCTCTTCGCTTGAATCATTCAAGGGCCGAGTACGACTAGCCGCCCGATCTCCGGGCTCGAGTCGGTTTTTTGATCCCTCCAATGTTGCCGAGCTCAATAATACTAAGAAGGAGTGCATTCGCTAAAAGCTCGGAGACTAAACTCCTGGAGGAGAACCGTCGATACAAGGATAGGGAAGAGGTCACTAAGGCTACCGCGGGCTTCTCTGGAGACCAAGATAAAGGCTTTGGAGATCGATAATGCTCGACCTCGGGGACCGAGGTGAATGATCTCCAAATCCGCATCAGCATGCCGATCGATCAAGCCGAGGGCCTTGAAGATGGTCGCCAAAGTTTCCTTACCTCCCCCTAAGGCTCTTCAATAGTTCAGGCTATTCGGGAGAGGGTGAATCAAGCCTTTTTGAGCTCTAGGGAATTTATCAAAGTTCTTTCTGTATCTTCCATGGAGTACTACAACTTTGCTTTTGACCAGGCTGAGCTTCAGCTCAGGGAACGCGGTATCACTACCAAGCCCTTTGATCGCCGAGGTCCCAAAAAGGTCTTGCCTGACCCCAAGGGCTTCGTGTTCTCTGAAGAGGCGGAGCGTCTCAATCTTACTCCTGTGGAGGTATTCATAGAATCCTTGGTTGCTCCATTTATCCTCCACCTGGCCTCCAGCTCGGGAGGTCCCTCTCAGCTCCCCGAAGGTCAAGCAACCCCTCAGCTTCCCGAAGGCCCTCCTCAAGTTCAAGAAATCCCGGATGATGATCCCGACCTCGCACTTATAGATGACGTGACCATCTCCACGGACGCCCTGAACACCGAAAATATTCCTCCTCGCCAGTTGCCTCTTTCAGATTATTCTATAAGCCCACAGCACCGAGCTGAGCTCTCGAACCCACGCTCCTCCCGCTTCTCAAGCCGAGCCACCGGTCCTTGGACAAGAATTACATTAGTTACTTCCACCGCCCATTGCTTTGTGGATGGGCCACCGATGTGAAGTTTTTCTTGATCTTCAATTCCTCACACCAAGCTCGGATTTCTGCTCCCGCGACCGCGTTCCATTATCTGATATCAAGATCCGAGGCGTTCCATACCGACACACTATGTTTTGCCAAATAAATTTCATCACTGCATCCTCATTTATCTTAGCAAGAGGCTCTGCCTCCACCCACTTGCTAAAATAGTCGATTGCCACAATCAAGAATTTCCTCTGACCTGAAGCCGGAGGAAAAAGACCAACAATATCAATTTCCCATTTTGCAAAAGGACATGCCGAGCTCATTGTCATGAGCTCCTCCGCCGGTCGATGTACCAAAGGTGCATGGATCTGACATTTTTCACATGCTCTCACTAACTTCTCTGCTTCCCCCTTTAGGTAAGGCCAAAAATACCCTGCTCTAAGGACTTTCTTCATCAAAATCCTTGCTCCCATGTGATTCCCGCAACAACCTTCATGCATCTCTCTTAGCACATACGTACCCTCTTCTCCATTCAAACACCTCAGCAAATGCATAGAGAAGCCTCTCTTATATAACTTGTCCTTGATAATGCAAAAACATGTCGCCTGAATTTTCAGCCGAGCTGCTTCGCGCCTACCTGTTGGCAAGACCTTTTCTTTTAGATAAGCTATGATAGCCGACCTCCAATCCTCTTTCTCCATAATCTCTCCGACCTCCAATCCCAGCACAGTTTCTTTTGCCATCAAAAGTGTGATTTGTTTAGCTTGATTCTCTAAGGCCGAACTGGCCATCTTTGCTAGAAAATCCGCCCGACCATTTTCTTCCCTCGGGACCTGACATATCTTGATCTCTTTCACTTTCCCCTCTAAAGCTCGGTATGCTTCAACATACCTCTTCATCCTCTTTTCCCTAATCTCGAACTCTCCCATAACTTGCTTATGGACGAGCTGAGAATCCATGTAAACAACCATCCTAACAGCCCCCCATCTCGATGGCCATTTGCATCCCTCTGATGAATGCTTCATACTCCGCCTCATTATTGGATAGCTTGAACTCCAACCTTACAACAAAATCATTTTCGATCCCCTGGGGGCTAATCAAGACGATACCAAAGACCACATCCCGAGCTCCCTTGAACCATCCACATAAATCACCCAAGTTCCTTCTCCGCTATCATCCCTTATTGATTCTTGAACAAAGTCTGCCAAAGCTTGAGCTTTGATGGCCGATTTGTTCTCGAATTCAATATCATACTCACTCAGCTCAATAGCCCACTTCACTAGCCTCCCCGCTACCTCGAGCTTACTCATCACATTTCTTAATGGAAGATTAGTTCGGACAATTACCTTATACGAAAGGAAATACGGCCGAAGTCTCATTGCAGTCACCACCAAGGCCAAACCTGCCTTCTCGATCTTTGCATACCGCAGTTTAGCATTCCTCAAAACTTTACTGACATAGTACACCGGCCTCTGAACCAATCTGTCCTCCCTGATCAGGACCGTGCTAACCCCCTGCTCTCCTACCGAAAGATAGAGGTATAAGGGCTCCCCGGGCAACGGCTTAGTTAGTAATGACAGATCAGCCAAGTAATTTTTCAAGTCCTCGAAAGCTTTTGGGCACTCCTCATCCCAAACAAATTTTTTGGCCTTCCTCAAGACCTTGAAGAAGGGCAAACTCCTCTCCGCGAGTCGTGAAATAAAACGATTCAAAGCTGCTAGCCGACCTGTTAAACACTGCACATCCTTGGCATCCCGAGGTGGCGCCATCTCTCTGATGGCCCTGACCTGACCCAGAAACTTTCCCGACCTGACCCCAAAGGCACATTTCTTGGGGTTCAGCTTCATTCTATACTTTCTCAATGTGTCAAATATTTCAGGTAGGTCACACACATGATCCACGGCTTTCATACTTTTGACCAACATATCATCCACGTATACCTCCATATTCCTGCCGAGCTGCTCTCCAAACATCTTATCCACTAACCTCTGGTATGTGGCTCCCGCATTCTTTAGCCCGAATGGCATTACCACATAGCAAAAGGTACCAAAAGAGGTGGTGAAGAACACCCTTTTTTGGCCCTCTTCTGCTAGCCTGATCTGGTGATATCCTTGCGATGCATCCATAATACTAAGCAGCTCACACCCCGACGTCGAATCCACCAGCTGATCGATTCGGGGCAATAGATAGTAATCCTTAGGGCAAACACGGTTCAAATCCCTAAAATCCACACACATGCGCCAATCATCCTCTGTTTTTGGAACCAACACTGCATTAGATAGCCATTCTGGAAACTGGATTTCTTTGATATGCCCTGCTTTCAATAACCTTTGCACCTCCGCTCGAATTATAGCGTCCTTCTTTGGACCGAAATTCCTCTTCTTTTGTTTCACCGGTTTATATGAAGGATTGACATTAAACCTGTGTTCAAGAATGCTCGGATCAATCCCACCAGGTCTTAGTTGTCCAAGCAAACACATCCACATTCCTCTTTAGAAACTCCACCACTCATCCCTTAATTCCTCGGGTAGCTCTTTCCCGACCTTAGTGACCTTATCAGGGTCACCGCACCAATTCGACCATCATCATTTCCTCATTAGGTTGGGCGTGCTCCATCGGTTCGGCCCAACCTAATCAACTTGTCCTTATTTCTATCATCATGTAAAACACTCCCCTTTCCGCCTTCTCGAATACTTTCCACATATAATTTCCTAGCCATATACCGATCTCCACCGACCTCACCTACTTCTTTCTCCCACAGAAACTTCATTTTCAAATGGTATACCGACACCACAGCTTGGAAAGCATTTAGTGCCGGTCTACCCAACATGACATTATAGGAAGACGGTGCATCAACTATCAAAAATCGAATCATTCTAGTTTTACGATTAGGCTCCTTACCCAAGGAAACAGGTAAAGTAATCATACCTATTGGTTGGATCATCCCTCCAGCGAATCCGACCAACGCCGTGTCCACCGTCTCCAAGCCGACCTCGAGGTCCATCTTCTTATAGCAATCATAGAATAGGATATCTGCTGAGCTCCCTGTGTCCACAAACACCCGCTGTACATCATAATTAGAGATCGTCGTTGTGATCACAAGAGCATCGCTGTGAGGTGTCACGATGCCCTTGCAATCCTCCTCGGTCCAAATCGATACTCGCCCCCAAACCAACTGTTCCACCTTCAATCGCTTCGCACCCGATCCGTGCCGCTGCTCTCACATAATTTTTCCAAGCTTGCCTCGAATCTCCTTCCGTCGGCCCTCCAACTATCATCTGGATGACCTTCGCCGAGGTGGGGGCGGAGGTGGAGGTAGCTCCTCCCTTTCCTCCCCCCTACGCTCCGGCTCCCGCCGAGGTTGGTGATATCCCCGGTTATCCCTCTTATAATCCCCTTTTTTCTCCTTTTTATCGATGTACACAAATTCCCTGAGATGACCTGCTTGAATGAGCCGCTCGATCTCATCCCTCAGGTGTGTGCACCGATCTGTTGTGTGCCCATACTCATTGTGAAACCTACAAAACTCCTTACATTTCGCCTTCATGGTGCTCTGCGTGTGCCTTTGGCCACCTCGGTCGGGTGCCTCTCAATAGCTACAAGCACCTCGCCCGAGGGACAACTAATGGCGTATATTTCTCAAACCTCGGCCTTCCTCCCATTGCCTCGGACACCTCGGCTTCTTCCTCGAGGTCCCTTGTCCTCTCGATCTTCCCTCCCGTCTCTTTCTTCTTCTTCTCCTTCTTCCCTCTTCATTTTTCTTGCCTCTTCCAAGTTAATATATTTCTCCGCCCGAGCTAAATTACTGCCGAACGTCTTAGCGGCTCTAGCTAATGTACTCGTCGAACGTCTTAGCCGCTCTATTACTAAGGATTCAAAGAACTCCCCATCCTTCGTATTAATCGAGCAGTAGGCATTAGCCAAAATTTCCGGATTGGCCGACGACACCTCCAACTTTGCCGCGGTAAACCTCTTAGGGATGGCAACGGGGCGGGTTTGGGGCGGGTTTGGCCAAACCCGGGACCCACCCCGCCAAGAGAGTAAGACCGGACCCGCCCCGCCCGCCTCAAAACCGCCGGCTGTCTAGACCCGCTAGACCCGCCAAATATATTTTTAAATTATAATAATTTATATTTTTCTATTTGTGGCTAAAATTTCAAAAGTAATCAAATGCCAATAGATTAAAAAATAAATAAATATAATTATGCAACTTATTATAACTATTTTTTTTAGAATTGGCTACTATTAAGATTTTTTTAAAAACAAATACTATTAGTATACTACATAGTACTCAACTAATACTTAAAATAAATATTCAAAGTAGAATATTACAAGAATTATATTAGTAAATTAAACTTTAAAAGTAAATAATATTATAATAGTACTCAACTAATATTTTTAAACATATAACACTCAAATTTAAAAGTAAATAATGCAAAAAATTTAATATATATTTAAAAATTTAATAAAAATTAACATGCGGGCGGGTCCGGGTCGGGTCTATAGGACCGGGACCCGCCCGGACCGGCGGATTCTCGCAACCTTAGACTCGAGACCCGCCGGACCCATTTATCTCAGCCAGACCGCCCACCGGGCGGGTTTAATGCGGGGCGGGTTTTGACCCGCCCCATTGCCATCCCTAAAACCCTCAATATAGCTCAAAGTCCCTCCCCTTCTCTCTCGTTTGATGCTAAAAGCAGTCGGGGCACTTTTGGTACTTACTTACGCAACTCGTGAATCGATTAAGAAAAGTCATTTAAGTCATCAAAATTTCGAATGGAGCGGGGCAAGTGGCTAAACCATTCCGAGTGATTTCGTCGAGTGGTAGGAAAAACTCTACACATCACGCCATCCGTGAACCTATGTAGTGAAACAAAGATTCTCAAAGCGGCAGAGATGGTCCACGGACCGTGGTACCATCATATTCAAAGCTCGAGCTCGACATGAGGCTGGGAGCTCATCCGCCATCACCTCGCCTCGAGAAAGGCGTTCCCCTCACTCGCACCGCAGCCCGCTCCCCGGCACTCCCGCAACCCTCCTCCGAATATCTCGCACTCACGATGGAGGTCATCCATCCGTTCGACCAATCCCGGTCCCAGTGGACACATGCTCCCCCCTTGATGAATGCACCTCTTCCGCCACCATCGGCCGCCGACCTCGGGGGACCGAGAAGAGGAGGGACCACCGGGAGGGGGAACCACATGAGGAGGAGGCAGGAGGGGGACACAGGTGGGGCGGTGGCGGAAGCATCTCCCAGCGTTTTTCCACCGTTTGTTCCACGGCCCTAGTGATGAAACCACCCAACTTTGTCAAAGAACATTGGGCCCAAATCTATACTCCCCCGCACATAAGGCGTCATCGTCGTCCATTCCCGTCCCTCTTCGCACTCCGCCGCCCTCCACCGCCCACCGGGGTGGTGGGGGGTGGAGGTCGAACATCCTCTGCGTGATTACGCCTGCAGTATCTCCCAAAGAACAGACAGTTGAGATCATCTTCCAAGTTTCTCCTAACATCCTCCATAGCCAAAACTCGAATCTCACGCCTCTCCGCTCAATATTTCCCCTGACGGGCGCCACTTGGTTGCTCCGAAAAACGACCTCTCCTTGCCGATCACCTTCCAAGACGAAATCCTCCGCGAAACCCTGAGGGGGGGAGAGGGGCTCCGCACCCTCTCCAATGCTTAAATCGAGTGTCTTGGAAAGGAAGTAAAAAAGGCTATAGAGAGAAAAGCAATGTAACAAGAAACAAAAATGAGATTAGGTTAGAATGAACCTGGGCTTGGGCCTTTTATACCTTAGCTAGGATTAGGGTTTTAGTAAAAAATCAGGGATTAAGATTCGTTACGATTCGGTGTCGGGTCATCATTAGATTAGGATCGGATCTCTTAAAAACCCTAATTTTACGCCCGAAAGACCATAGCTCCGACTGTTTTTAACACGTTACTATCGTTGCATTGACAGCGAAGCCCCCTTAAATTTTCAAGGCGTTGTGCCTCATACATCTCTCGAAGTCATGTTAGACTTCGATGGGCCAACAACAGATCGGCCTATCATGCAGGACTTTGATAAGTCGGCCTAACATAGCTGACCTTGCAACAGGTCATTCATACAACCACTTGTACTCGGGCCGTGGCACGTCGGCCCATATGATAAGTCTTCCACCTATTTATGGGCTCAGTAGGTCGGCCTAATACTTATAAGCCTTAGATCAACCTCATGCTGCAAGCCTTCACAGATCGGCCCAATATCTAATGCTTAACAGATCGGCCCCATATTATGGGCCTTGCTAGATCGACCCAATGTCATAGACCGGTTAGCTCGGCCCAGACCGTATTTTGCCCTTATCAATAATATATACCACATCTACATGTGTACATGCATCTAGATGCGTATAGCTACTGAGGATAAAATGTATAATAAATTAATTACTGAGAATATTTATATGCATAATTCATAAAGCTAGAATAAATCTAGACTTCAATCAACTCAAACGACTACTATAGTTTTGATGAACAAGTATACTTGTATTTTACAACCCACTTTTTTTTTTTTCTGTACTATTTTACGAACGACTTATTTACGAAAAGATTGACAATAATCACTTATTACACAAATATGTAACACATGTACGGGTAATTAAGTCTTATGTGATTACTGATAAGTATGTGATTGATAATTCAATACTTGTATATGTTTTTCACTTTAATTCACTTGAGTTTATCTATTTGATTAATATACGTCCATATTTATTTTATTTAATTAACTATTTTTTCAAGTTGGAACTAGTTTTTTTCCAGTTGGAACTATTTTTTTTCCAGTAGGAACTAAAACAATTATCATTATCATAGGCATATATGGGGAGATAAATACTTGACTAACAATATATTGGTGATCCATTTGAGAGTTGAGACTTAGCAAAATAACTAACATGACATGGACGTCTAAGGCGGCATCTAGTGAGCTGATAAACATTGAACTTAATCCCACTTCTTGTCTCCCAAAATTCATAATTTATCTATTTGTTTATAATATATGATAAAAATATCAATCATTCATAATTAAAATATTAATTAAATCAATTCCATTTAAGTAGACCCCGCCCCACTTTTTTTTAAATTTTTTGCTGGCTTGTTAATATTTTTCCTTATCATGAGCAGAAAATTGTGAGATCTGGGATGTGAAATTATGACCGACTTTCTCCAAAACAATGAAACATATATGTTTTTATACTAAAGATGAGAATAGTAATGCAGCAGTTGGAAATTAATTATTTTTTGGGGTATTACTGAAAGTGACAATAAGCAATAATTTGACCATGTACTGGTAATTAAGACATATTAACATACAAATCTGCTAGCAACTTGTCGCCTTTAATTACAGATAAAACATGGATCATATATATTACACTTGCCAACAAATTTGAATCATTGTTCGCTACGTGTTAATACTTAAAAAAAAAAAACTTTGATTTTCATACATTTAATGTTAATATTACGACATATTCCGACTGAGTTAGTTTAATTGAACATATGGCGTATATGAAAATAAGAGCATAAAAGTCAAAAACAATAAAGTTGTTTTCCTAATTAATTAGTCACTTGAAGACCTTAAGGACATATACAATCTCCATAATGTTCACATGTAAACTTAGGATATGGATTTCAAAGAAAATTGCATCAAATTAAGGATTTAAAATGTAAAAATTAGCATGGCTTGAAATTTCCTTTTTCATTTCTTCATTATCCCCCAACCCAACCAAGGAAAAATGAATACGCGCGTGCTAGTGGAAAATGATTAAGTAATGATAAAAATTAAATTGTCATTGGTGATGTGTATTATATACGCGCGCGCACATGTCCACACACACTTTGGGGCATTTTATGTCATAATTCAATCCAATCTCCTATTCCATTTTAAATTTCATCTTTTATTTTTGTAAATTGTTCAAAATGTCACATGTTTAAAAATGACATTATTATATAAGTGGCAAATATTTATACCGTTATATAAAATAGAAAATAAAACATGGATCTCAATTGGTGTAAAGTGCAATTAGGCATTAGCTAGCATGAGTTGGAATTTTCCTTATCAATTTCTTCTGCAAGAAAAAAGTACTAGTGGTAAAATGTCAAGCTATACCGATAAATGATATTTGTTGATATGTTTCTTGTGATATATTTTTGTCCTCCGCCTCAATAAGGATTTACAAATTTAATTTTGGCAAGCATCAAATTTTTATTATTATTGACAACTAGTAGTGTAGACATGTAAATTTTGTTGGCCAATTAAAGATTGCCAAATGTCCAATTCTTATAAATCAAGATTATCTTGATTTATTATTATTTCTTTTGATAATTATCACAATTTGTGATTAAAGAGATAAATATTAAATCTTGAAGGATCAATCAAATTAGAGTCTTCACCATATGAGATATCGAAGAACCCCTCTCCTACAAGTATAAATAGGGGTCATTCTCAAGGAATTAAATCATAATTCAAAGAGAAGAAATCCAAGCAAGAAGACGGTGGAGGAAATTCTCTCAAGTCAAGAAGAATATATTCAAGGAGATCCACGGTGTTCGAGGTGTTCATCACGGAGTCCACTCAAATCCAATGTTTGATTCGAGAATAAGCTGCCAAGCCCTCGACTTAACGTTATCATATATCAAGTTCATGTTGGAGGAAGATCAAAGAGACAATTCCACCAAGAAGTTCTCATATCCAAGTCAAATATCGTCAAATATATCACGTTTGATTCGGGATCAAACTGTCAAGCCCTCAAATTAACGTTATTGAAGTTCAAGTTCAAGTTTGGAAAAGATCAAACTGAAGAGTTCGTCTCTAAATTCTCAATTTTCAGATATTATATCCTTGAAGAAAAGAATCAGAGGATTTCTAGAGATTGTAACCGTTTTGATATTTTGATTCAAATAAATTCAATTTGTACTATTTTTCTTGTTTGTTAATTTGCAGACAATAAAAATTTGTGTTACAAATTTTTGGCACGCCCAGTGAAACAATCTCTACCTCTCATCTCTTCTCTTCAAACCAAGTTCATATATCAACGAAGATGGTCAACCATTCCAAGTCCACAAATGTTAACCATTCAATGTCGAACTACGAAGCAACTGCTCCAATATACAATCATAGGGGGCAAGGAAAGACGGTGAGTCATCGAACCATGAAGTCACTCCTCCAACAAATGAAGGGGCATGGAAACAAGGTGGCAAATATGGAGCTGCAAATAAAGAATCGTTGGGCCCGCTCGCGTGCACACATTCTACAAGCTCAAGATTTGAAATCGGCCATGGTGGTCCAAGCTACCTCACTCAAGAGCAACTTGCAAATTTGAAGACCATTGAAGGACTTACAAAACATGTTCAATCGAGACTCCCAAATCATGAAGTTGATGGACAAAGTAGATAATGTTGGTAAAAGCCGTGTGATGGACAAACAAGTTGAAGCACATTATGAAATTGAGACATTCATGGGGCAGCAACCCAACGAAAAAGAGGAATCTCCTGCAAAGGAGTTGCAAGTCTCATTTGATGGCCTGATTCCAGTTGACCAACTCAAGGAGTTCATCATGGGGACTATTAAAGACAAGTTTGATGAAAGCTCCAAGTCATCCCTAGCTTACGCCAAACCATATACTTTGAGAATTGATAATTTGAAGATGTCTATTGGCTATCAACCCCTGAAGTTCCAACAATTTGACGACGGAGGCAATCCAAGACAGCACGTGGCTTACTTTATCAAGACATGCAATGACGTTGGAACTTATGGAGATTACCTAGTAAAGCAATTTGTTCGATCCTTAAAGGGGAGTGCATTCGATTGGTATACCAACTTGGGGGCAAATTCAATTGATACTTGGGAGCAGTTAGAACAAACGTTTCTCAACCGTTTTTATAGCACCCGACGAACCGTCAGCATGACTGAACTCACAAATTCACGCCAGTGGAAGAAAAAGTCTATCATTGACTACATAATACGTTGGAGGGACTTGAGCCCCAACTGCAAAGATCAATTGTCAGAGGCTTCAATAATTGAGATGTGCATCCAAGGAATGCATTGGAGCCTATATTATATACTTCAAGGAATTAAGCCAAAAACTTTTGAAGAGTTAGCAACTCGAGCACATGCCATTGAGATAAGTTTAAACTTTGACCAACAAAAAGGCCCAAGTGATGTCAGTGAAGATGACAATGAAGAAGAAGAAATTGAGCCATCCTCAACTTCTCAACACTCCTAGATGCGAGTATAAATCATCTAAATTGTCAAAAAAAAAAATTGCCCAAATGCTCCTTGATATGAGCATAAACTATCAATCACACTCCTTAACATGAGTATAAAAGGGCCATATCCCAAGTTCAAATGAAAACTCCTTGATACGAGTATAAACTATCTGCATATGTCAAATCCAAATCAAAACTCCTTAATACGAGTTTAAACTATCAACATGTCTCAAATTCAAATGGATACTCCTTGATACGAGTATAGACTATCAATATATCTCAAATTCAAATGATTACTCCTTGATATGAGTATAAACTATCAATATGTCTCAAATTGAATGGATATTCCTTGATATGAGTATAAACTATCAATATATCTCAAGTTCAAATAATACTCCTTGATACGAGTATAAACTATCAATATGTTTCAATTCAAATGATTACTCCTTGATACGAGTATAAACTATCAATATATCCCAAATCCAAATCAAGACTCCTTGGTACGAGTATAAACTATCAATATATCCCAAGTTCAAATGTGTACTCCTTGATACGAGTATAAACTATTAATATATCTCAAGTTCAAATGAAGACTCCTTGATATGAGAATAAACTATCTACAAATTCAAGAACTCATTGATATGAGTATAAACAGTCTACAAATTCAAGTACTCTTTGATATATGAGTTTAAAATATCTCTATGTCCCAAGTCAAGCGAAATATTGTGAGTTGATCATTGGATGAAAGAGTTCGAGACTAGTTCACTTTTCACATTCGCCGAAACAAATGCACGTGAACAAGTCTCGAGAGGGCATTTGTAGACATGTAAATTTTGTTGGCCAATTAAAGATTGCCAAATGTCCAATTCTTATAAATCAAGATTATCTTGATTTATTATTATTTCTTTTGATAATTATTACAATTTGTGATTAAAGAGATAAATATTAAATCTTGAAGGACCAATCAAATTAGAGTCTTCACCATATAAGATATCGAAGAACCCTTCTCTTACAAGTATAAATAGGGGTCATTCTCAAGGAATTAAATCATAATTCAAAGAGAAGAAATCCAAACAAGAAGGCGGTAGAGGAAATTCTCTCAAGTCAAGAAGAATATATTCAAGGAGGTCCACGTTGTTCAAGTTGTTCATCACGGAGTCCACTCAAATCCAACGTTTGATTTGAGAATAAGCTGCCAATCCCTCGACTTAACGTTATCAAATATCAAGTTCGTGTTGGAGGAATATCAAAGAGACAATTCCACCAAGAAGTTTTCATATCCAAGTCAAATATCGTCAAATATATTACGTTTGATTCGAGATCAAGTTGTCAAGCCCTCGAATTAACGTTATTGAAGTTCAAGTTCAAGTTTGGAGAAGATAAAACTGAAGAGTTCGTCTCCAAATTCTCAATTTCCAGATATTATATCCTTGAAGAAAAGAATCAGAGGATTTCTAGAGATTGTAACTGTTTTGATATTTTGATTCAAATAAATTCAATTTGTACTATTTTTCTTGTTTGTTAATTTGCAGACAATAAAAATTTGTGTTACAAGTAGCATATGTATACTACATTACTACTAGTGAATCTAGTGAACATGTGGCGATTTCTACAATTGTTGCTGAGTTTTCACAAATTTTGTTTACTATTTCAAAATTGTGAAAATATTAAGTTTTGGGGATACTTTGACATCCATACTATGGTGTTATTGTCCCTTTTGAGGCTAAGTTAATTAACATTTTTTTCTTGGACCTCGTAGTATGAACTGCACAAGTTTTGTACTTTGCCCTATGGAGTAACTTGATTGTTGAATTTTTAAGCGAAATTCTATTACACGCATGACACGTCTCTTGTTTGAATACAATTTGGTCATGTTATAGTTTGTTTAATGTGATCAGTTCTAATTGTCGAGCCAAATGCTGAAAAATTAGATTATTATTTTGTCCATAAAATACTATTGTATATACTTACATATATTATAATTGGTGTCCCACATTGGTTTTTGTGTTGTATTTATTGAGTCCACATTGGTTGCATCACTTTTTAGGAAGGCACTCTCGTTTATTGTTTTGTCCCACATTGATTGTATATTGAAGTGTGGAGCTCAACTTGGTGTATAAAAGAGTATAAATTTGGTAAATCCTACCAAGTTTTGGAGCTTCCTCCGTATTATAGAGGAAACACCAAGTGACTTCTAGTTTTAAATTTTGTGTGTGTGTGTATATATATAAGAAGGAAAGAATAAATAAATAAAATTAAGGAAAAGATAGGGAGGCTCCGGTCCAAAAGGTGTGTCTTTTTTCGAAGAACACAACCTTTCGAAGAGATGCAACTCTTGGAGGCCGTCTCTGGAAATCTTTAAAAAGACTTCCAGTTCTGCAGTAAGAGTTACGAAATTATTCATCCTCTTTTCCTTGAGTATTATTTCTTCTTACGTTCTGATCAGTTTAATTATTTTTACAAATTTTGATTATTACTCCAGAAAATTTTGAGAAGTGTAATCTTAAAATTTATGAGATTAAGGCATTGTATCCTGCAGGTTAATTCTTTGAGACCTTTTACACCAAGAGAGGGTAATTAATACCTTAAAGATAACATCTTTAAATGTGTGTCTAGTCTATATAGATTTCATTACCCACATTATTATACAACAAATACAACATGAAATTGATTAAAAAGTGCACAAACAAGAAACATGTCACGTATGTAACATAATCAGGCCAAAAAATTTCACGTGACAAAATGCAAAACTCGTGTATTTCAAGCACTAGAGTGTAACAACAAAAAAAATTAGCTGCCAAAGTGCACAAGTCATCTCAGTTTGGATGACAAAGTGTTTTTACCATATTAATGTGACAAAATCAAAGATTGTTATCTCTAAAATTCTAAATAAATATCATCAATAACGACTTTAGTGTTATCACTGATTACTTTTTCTCGAAGCGGTTAATTAATAAGATCATTAAGATAGTATTAAGTGGATAATACATTGATTCACTCTCATTAGTCAAAGTTAATTTTTATTTAATTATAATGTTTGAGATTGTTTAATAGACACGCATTGAATTTGTATTCTAATTAACTTTTGTGTCGGTAGAACATAACAAAATGTTTGGTCGTCTTAATTAGTAACAACATAATCCAAAATTTAAGCACACAGATGAAAAATAGCTATATGGAAACAGAGTTTGCCAATTTAATGTCCTAAAATTATGTAGAATATATTATTTAACGTATACATTTCTTTTGGTCCATATTTATGCGTCCAATTGACTACATACAAAGTTCAGAACTAGCCGTCGACTTTTAACTCAGACAGAGAATATTTAAGTTTATTCTCATAATTAAGAGGGTGAAAAATAAAGAAAGAACTAAGGAATGTTCAGATGAACTTGTCACAAATCACCGACAACAAAAGAAAAATGTACAAGGACGAAGTTTAACGTTGTAAATAATAATTGCTTAATAATTAAACTAACATTTGACATTGGAACTGAGAATGTTAATGGGATCCCATGAACGAATGTTGGTGGATTACTTTGGCATTGTACGGATATATTTTTAACTCCAATTTCCACGGATATATTTTTAACTCCAATTTCCAGTGTTGGAAAATGGATTTTCAAAATTTATTGATTTTCTTGTGATAATTGAGAATACGTTTGGCTTGTTGTATGAATTTTTATTTGGAAATGAGAATATGT
This sequence comes from Rehmannia glutinosa, assembly GCA_016081115.2. Taxonomy (NCBI): domain Eukaryota; kingdom Viridiplantae; phylum Streptophyta; class Magnoliopsida; order Lamiales; family Orobanchaceae; genus Rehmannia; species Rehmannia glutinosa. The sequence goes on from JABTTQ020000749.1 coordinate 125,810, forward strand.
TTTGTTATAACTTTAATTTTTTAATGTATTTTTTACATAGATTTGCGTGATTATAGTGTATTTTCACACATATTAATGTGATTATGGTGAAAATTTGTTTGGTTGTGTTTACAAAAGAATATTTTCATAAAAAAAAATAAAAACTGAAAATGACTTCATTTCTATTGAGAACTTTCTAAACAAACATAAATCAACACTACAACATAAATGACATTAGATAACACAAATTTTGTAGCACTTTTTACATAAGGTACATATGTAACACATGTTTGTAACATTTTTTACATTACAATATTTATGTAACACTTTTGTAGCACTTTATCAATATGTAGCACTTATATGTAACACTTTTATATAAGTAACACTTTTTAAGTATCACTTTTTTTTGTTATTTCTTTTGTAACGAAAATAGGTAACACTTTTATCAATATGTAACGCTTATAGGTAACACTTTTATATAAGTAACACTTTGTTTTTGTTATTTCTTTTGTAACACAAATAGGTATCACTTTATTTAATAAGTACTCTTGGCAACATTATATTTTATTGATTGTAACACTTTTTAAGTTATATTTTAGTAACACAAAATTATATAACTATCATTAAATCATGTCAAAGATTTATTTAATTAATTGATGTCACCAAACCTAAAAATTGTAGACATCATGTACTCTGTTTTTTTAACTGAATATTTGTTTTCTTTTTACAAAGTATTTTAGATTTGCTTTTATTTTTTATTTTTTACGAAGGCAATTAATTCCATCTTAATACTGACGGAAAATACGCTTATATATATTTTATTATTATTATTTATTTATTTTTTAATTTATACTAACGGAGACAAATTTCATCGTTAACCATTTTTTTTATTTTTTTTACTTTTTTAGAAAAATTACCAATGAAAATTTATGTTGTCGGTAATTACTTAGGAATTTTTCCCATCGGTAAATTATTTTTCGTTATTTTATTTATTATTTAATTTTTTTCTTGTTATCTGTCGGTAAATTAATTTTATATTTTTATATATTTTTTATTTTTACCGATTGAATATTTATCAGTCGATAAATTTATTTTATATATTTTTGATATTTTTAATTTGTTGTTAATATATAATATAATGTGATTTTCGAACTATATACTATACAATATAAATTTTGATATATACGATGTATAATATAATTTAATACATATTTTATAAAATATAATCTTTATTATATAAAATATATTATATATACATATAGTATATATGTGTGTGTATGTGTATATATAAAACAAAGCAAAAGATGTAATAAGAATCAACTTAGCTTAGTGGCAAATTGCCACTTCCATACATACTTGGTCGTGGGTTCGAATCTACTTGGTGGCAAAAATAGTATTTCTACGAAGTCTACAAAAAAAAAAAGTGTTACATAATATTCATATGTAACACTTTAGAAGTATTTTTTTAAAGTGTTACAAATATAAAAAGTGTTACAAAAAAGTGTTACATAAGATTCATATGTAACACTTTAGAAATATTGCTTCAAAGTGTTACCAATAGAAAACTTAATGTAACACTTAGAAAAAGTATTACTAAAGGCTAATAAAAGTGATACTTTAGACTATAGGTTGCACGGGCAAGTGCGGCGCCATAAAAGTGCTACCTATTGTCTATAGTAACATTTTATAGCCATTAGGTAACATTTTTTGAGTGTTACCTAATGTCATTTATGTTGTAGTGCAATTTTCTTGAATAGTTGGAAAATAGAAAATTACATTTGAAAACACATCCATGACATTTGCTTGTGGATCAATTCTATGAAACAATTATTATTAACATATTAGTTTTTTACCCGTGTGATGCACGGGATATATATATATATATATATATATATATATATGTGAGGCATGGTTTTGTACTGTTATAGGTATATTTTTTCTAATAATTCTATGAAATTATATATCCTGCATTTAAGAATGACAACATTCTCGAATTATCCCTGTTGGTAACCGAATAGAATGGAACAAAAAATCCTCTGTTAATTGGAGGATGGAAGCGAGTATGGGGATTCTCCGCTTCTTTAGAACTGGTAATGCGACATGGATGATATTTATATCCTCGTCCCACTTCTTCGAATATGTATATTATATTTATCTGTTATTGACATTAATTTTATTTTATTCAAGAAAACATATAAAAAATATTATTTCGGCGTGAGACCTCAAAATTGCATGAAGAATTCATTTCTGATGAAAAATTGGTTTATGAGAATATTTTATTTTCTCAAAAATTAACGTCTGACGCGTGAACAATACCATTTTAATCGCGAGAAAACATACCAAAAATATTATTTGCGTGGAATTTTGCTTGGACCTCAAAATTACATGAAAAATTCATTTATGATAAAAAAAAATTATTTTTGTCTAAAAATTAAACCCAAGAATCTTTACAAATTTTAATGTTCTCATTCTTTATTTTACAAAATATAAATTTATGTTATCTGTGTTTTAAAAAAATAGTGATGGCAAAAGGTGTGAAATTTAAAAAAAATAAAATATAAAATAATTATTTTGAATATAAATCATATGATTAAATAATAAAAAAATAATTTATTATAAATTATAAAAAAATGGTTTAAATACGAAATATTTGGTTGTTTTATAGAACATAACTATCTATAAGAAATCAAAAGTTTGGAAAAAAAATTAATTACTCAATGTTGATTTTTCCTTTTTACTACTCATGCTAAATATTTAATAAATTATATTTTCAATATAATCAATAATAAAATTATTTCAAATTCTAATATTTTTTGGGGTTTAGAAAGCTAAACAATTGTCAAATTTAATAAAGAAATTAAACAAAAACCATGTTTTATATTTAGCAACACAATTTTAAGGGATTAATTATTTAAAAAAGATACTATTTTATTTTTATATATACACACATATAAAAAAATTATCAAATAGACAAATACATATCTAATTTCAAATGAACAAATTTCAAACTTGAACACCAAAATTTGGTGATGAATAGAAAATATAATTTCTATTAAAATGAAAAGTACATTATTGTATAAGAAAATAATTTTCTATATTTAATATAAAATACTATTATCAATATAATTTCATATTAAATAAATCTTAATTTTCTTCTTACATAAATGTATATAATATTGTGTTTGAATATATGTGATATATAAAATTTGGATACATATTTTGAGATATTTTCTCAATCAAAATAAGTATTTTTAATTGAACTTAATCAATTTAAATATAAATATAATTATTAAAAAATATGCCAAGCCAAAATGGTAACTATATAAATATCATAAATAACCAAATATATGAATATACAAATTGATGTATAATAGCCGAATGCATAAATTTTTAAAGCTCATTATTATTTATAAAATAATGAGTAAATATTTCTTATATTTTTTATTTAATATATTTTTATTTTATATATTCAATATGTGTGTCAAATTGAAGATCGTAAGTAAAAAATGATTAATTTGATATATTATTCATCAATAAATGGATCAAAAATAAAAAAAATTGTTAATTTTTTGTTAAAAAAGAAAAAGATAAATACAATAATTAATGAAGTACACACATATTTGGAAAATAATTTTACATAATTTTATTTTTTATATCATTTTAAAAAGTAATTAATTAAAAAAAACAATACTACCAAAAATAATGGAATACCAAATATTTTACACGAACTACTATTTACAACACAGAAAAATGGGCGGAAAAATCTTCCCATACTATTTCCGGAAGTGCCTCTTATTATTATTATTATTATTATTATTATTATTATTATTATTATTATTATTATTATTATATATATATATATAGGGATTGGATCAAATGAGACCACATAATTAGAGTGAGACAGTGTGGACTAATCCTGTCCACATATTTTAAATTTTAGATGGTTGAGATTTGGCTGATTTAGTGGCCTTTTTTATTTAATTTAAATCAAATAAGGGCATGTTGGTCATTTTCTTATTGATAGTTTTCATCCCCAAATGGTAACTCCCCGAAATTCGTTCATCTCTCCACACAAATCCATCGTCTTATTTGGTGGTGGAGGTTCGAACAGGAGGCTCTCCGGCGGCTCTCTAAGATTCTCGCTGCAACCTTTTTGTCAAGGCTCTCCGGCGGCTCTCTCGGAGTTGATGTCTATCGCGGTCTCCTTTTGGAATCTCTAAGAGCGTGAAGATCTCCAGATGCGTGTGAGAGCTTCCCCATCACCTTCAATGGTGGTTTTCGAAAATTACTAATGAGCCCTCAGATTTCGGAGCAGATGTAATTGAGTCCTCATGGTTTAATTGCAGATAAAAACTTCCAATTTCTGAATCTTCTGGTCTTCACAAATAAATTACACAAAAAAAATTTGTTTCTATGTGCAAAAATTAACAGTAATGGATTGGTGAAGAAGACGATGTTGACGTGGAGAAAACGAGGGCCTACGAGGAGGCAGTGAGGATTACTGTATACTTAGATATTTTTCGATGTATACTTATGGTTTTTGTTGTATACTTATATGTGTTTTGTTGTATACTAATTTTTTTGTGTTGACAATTGTAATATGCAGTACAAATATGTTAAATATACAACATAATAGTGTTAAATATACAGTAAATATATGTTAAATATACAGTACATTAATGAGCGTGATTTTCTCTCTCTTTATAACTGATTTACTTAATTCACGATCCCCACATATTAATGAGCGTGATTCTCTCTCTCTCTCTCTCTCTCTCTCTCTATATATATATATATATATATATAACTGATTCCTTAATTCACGGTCCCCACATGTTTTTGTTTGACCATTTTAATATGTAGTAAAATAATATTAAACATACATTAAAATAGTGTTAAATATACATCAAATATATGATAAATGTACAACATACTGCATGGCAGAGCACATGCGTGATTTTCTCTCTCCAGCGCGATTTTCTTGCGATTTTCTCTTTCCCCACGTGATTCTCTCTATCCCAATAATTGATTCCATATATTTGAACGGTCCCCACATATTTGTTTTGACAATTATACCCTTATTTTGCCTTAATTAAATGTTTAATGTAATTTTAACCCCTATTTATCTTAGCCATTGATATAGACAAAGGAGGGTTGAGATGAGTCCACATTATCTCACTATAATATGTGGTCTCATTGGATCCTCCTATATATATATATATATATGGGGATTGGGTCAAATGAGACCAGATAATTAGAGTGAGACAGTGTGGACTAATCCTAGCCACAAATCTCAAATTTTAGATGGTTGAGATTTACCCAATTTAATAGCTTTTTTTTATTTTTTTTTAAATCAATAAAAGGTAAGATAGTAATTTTGTTATTAGCATTTTCATTCTTGGTAACTGTTACAGTGTTCAGTGGGTCCCCCATCATTTCCCCCAATTCTTCGCCAAATTCGAAAACTATATCCCTGCAAATGAAGAATGAAAATGGTAGAAAAAGAAAAACCATCTTACTGCCACAAGGAGTCAATAATCTTGCCAATTTCAACAAAAAATGGCAGAAAAAGAAAAAACCCTCAATCAGAAACCCATTTGCTAACTATTCCAAAAATCCACTCTCCATAGCCTTCGACGCCATGTACGAACAAGTCGAAATCCTATTATACAGCCTTAAACCTAACATCGTTTTCTACGATTTTGCCGATTGGATCTCCAAGCTTGCTCCTCGCTATCTCCCGCGCGCTGTCGTGGTGGTGAAAATTAGCGTGCGGCATATGTAGATGAAAATTAATCAGGAGACCGTTTTTATCTCTGCTTTTGATCTTACTAATCCTCTGGAATGGAAAGGATTGGAGGATTAGTGAAGAAGACGATGCTGACGTAGAGAAAATGAGGGCCTACTAGGAGACAGTGAAGATTATTGTACACTTAGATACTTTTCGGTGTATACTTAGATGTGTTTTGATGTATAAGTAGTTAGTTTTTGATCTATGTATTTATGTTGCTGTATACTTATTTTATTTGTTGTATACTTATATATGTTTTGCTTTACACTTATATATGTTCTGTTGTATACTTATTTTTTGGTTTGACAATTGTAATATGCAGTACAAATATGTTAAATATACATCATAATAGTGTTAAATATACATTAAATATTTGTTAAATATACAGTACAATAATGTGCGTGATTTTCTCTCTCTCTACAATTGATTGACTTAATCCACGGTCCTCATATGTTAATGAACGTGATTCTCTCTCTCTATATATAACTGATTCCTTGATTCACGGTCCCCACATGTTTTTGTTTGGTCATTTTAATATGCAAAGTAAAATTATGTTAAACATACTGATAAAATAGTGTTAAGTATACATCAAATATATGATATCGTACAACATCTTTGCCAGAGCACATGCGCGATTTTCTCTCTCCAGCGCGATTTTCTTGCGATTTTCTCTCTCCCCACGTGATTTTCTCTCTCCTAGTAACTGATTCCATATTTGGATGGTCCCCCACATGTTTGTTATGGCAATTATACCCTTATTTTGCATTAATTAAATGTTTAATATAATTTTAACCCCTATTTATCTTAGCCATTGATATAGATAAGGGAGGGTTGAGATGTATCCACACTGTCTCACTATAATATGTGGTCTCATTTTAACCTCCCTATATATATATATATATATATATATATATATATATATAGAGAGAGAGAGAGAGAGAGAGAGAGAGATGCCATTTTCACTCTGTTTTAAAATGAAAGATGCAAGAAAATGATCTTGCACCATTAGTCCATTATGGCAAATTTATCTATTAGGCTCCATTTGGATGGAAGAATTTGAGCTATGGATTTTAAATCCATAATAACAAATCCATTGAGGTTGTTTGGATGTAGTCATTTTATAATGGATTTCAAATCCTTGGAAGCTATTTTTGGAGTCATTTTGGAGGATTTCAAATCCTTATTATTTGGAGTCATTTGAAATCCTTCCCTAAATCCTCTCCCCAAATCCAAATCCTTCCATCCAAATGCAACCTTAGGTTTGTCTAATTCAATAATTGTAAGGCAAATCTATCAATTAGGTTTATCTTATTCAAAAAAATAATTAATTAACTTTTCAAATTTGCCTTTATCTTATATTTTGCACCTTCCACCGATATTTTAAAAATCAGTCGATGAGTAAATTGGTCTTGATAGCAGTTTGCAGTTCGACCAACTGGACCAGTTCAACTGGTTGTCTAGCTGGTTTAACTAAAATTAACTATTTTCTATCATACTGTATAAATAATAATATAATTTATTATATGATATATTTTTATGATGGAAAATATAAATAACCAAATTAATGAAAAATATCTAACATAACCCTAAATTGAAATAATCAAATAAATGTAACAAAATATCAAGTAAAAAACTTTAATTTTCTAAAAAGATTAAAAAAAACAATTTTTTAAGAAAGTCCAATTTTAATAGGTCCAATTGATTTTGGGCCGATTATGACAGCTTCTATCATTAGAAACGGTTTTTGAGACCAATCGGATCGGGTCTATCATGGCCCATGGGTTTGCGGTTGAATTGCCCTCCTCCAGTCCAGTTGATCCTAGACGGAAACGGCTGACATCATAATAATTAAGTGTTTTTTTTGTCTATTCATAAAAAAAGAAAATTAGATGAAAAACACCATTAAGGTTATTTGTAACATTTCATAATACTCAAGGACGTAATATGATATTCTTTACGTGTTCATAAAGGGCAAAATATAATTTAATACAAATTTCATATTATTACAAATATGTTTATACTTTGCTTTTTGATCAATAACAGTTGAAATGGATTTCAAATAAGAATTTCTTTTCTTTTGTAGTTTTAAAAAACTTAGCAATTTATTGCACAAGAAATACAAGATAATTGTCAGCATAAAGCTAATAAATATTTGTTCACAATTTAAAAAAAGGCAAATACTTGTATGAGACGATCTCATGGGTATTGTCCATGAGACGGATCCTATATATAAATAAAATTTGAACTCAAACCCAAACCCATGAAAAAGACCAATGTTTTTTTTGTGTATTGTAGGATCCGTCTCACGAACTTAAGTCCATGATGCGGTCTCACGTAAGACCTTCTTTTTAAAAAAATATTTAAAATCCTAAACAATAAAAATGTTTTAAATAGTAAAACTAGTAACATAATATATAATGAAACTCTTACACATAAAATACCAATTTGAATTAGTAATGAAACGAAAAATAATTTTGGAGTTGCAATTTGCTTATACTACTAATCTTGGATATCATATTTTTCATTTTTGTTTCGCAATAATTTTTTTTATCCCTACATGCAATGACGTAACCAGCAATTATTTTGGGGTGAATCAATACACAGAAATGGAGGGAATGGAAAAAACTGACAAAAATCATATAAATTTTAACAAAAAAACTTTTTTTCTAAAACAACTCATAGTAAACATTTTCTTTTAAGAAATGGGGGGATGGGCCAGGGCCAAGTTGGCTCCCTCTTGTATCAGTCAGTGCCTACATGCGATTGCTTATGAAAATTTTCAGAAAAATACACTATTCATTTACTATCAAATTTTGTTTGACTGCACACATCTACTCAATTCTTTTTTTTAAAAAAAACATCAAATCACTAATCATTTTACACATTTTTTCCACCAATTCCAATATTCACTTATGTATTTTCAATCACCAATCATTATTCAAGATCGAGGACTTTCATCTCTGTAATCTACCACTTGGAACAAATCGAAGCTACAGTACTCCCTCTATTTGATATCTTACAAGTGGATGGCGATGCTGCTCATTTAGCTCAGCTCATTGTGATGACCAAAGGGAAGCCAGAAGGTAAAAGTCACAATATTTTTTTAACATATACCTTGATATTATCGATCATTCTTTGATTCAAAGTATCGTCGCATCTCAATTGAAAAAGCAAATAACATTTCAGGAAGAAATCTAGTTCTGCTTCACTAATATAATTCAATAAATTAACTTTCATCATTACATTTTCATCTCATATTAATCCAATCTCACCCTCAAAATTTATTTTTTTTCTTTCATAAAAATTCCTATCATTATTGTTTAGCAGGAAAAAAATTCAAAATGAAAGGATATCCAATCTCTCTCTAAGCATTTCAACATTTCTTATTTTGCATATATACCGTACTTCTCATACAAACATCACGTTCTTATTAAGACATTAATGATATGTCTGAATCTATGATCTTAGCCAAAAAAAAAGATGTAAAAAAATAAAACACAAAATTCTTAAAATAAGATGTTGGAAAACATGTTTCCTATATAAAGAAATGTCCTATATTCCTGTATGAATTTTTTGTACAACACTAATAAGAGTGTAATTCTATGCCAACAACAAAATAGTCTTTCCTAAGACTACAAAAACAAATGCAACCACTAAAAGAAGCAGATGAAAGCTGCAACTACTATAAACCTACCGATGGCAATAATAATATCGGACAGGGACAATAAAAGAACAAATTATTAGAATTCCTGAAAGGTCCATCAATACTTATCATAAAAATGGTAAAACACCGAAGACTGTTATATGCAATAAGAAAGCTATCACGGTACTTGGTATTAGCTTGTATGGTTCGTAACGCACTGAACTGTTCTCAAGTTGTCTCGTGTTGACAAACTCGGTTTTACCAGTATTACTTGTAGAGACATTCACAGACAATGAACCTATAAGACACGAATTTGTATGAATCAGTATCCAGAGCATGTGTTCTAGTACTAGGACAAACTATTCCATTTTCGAAACTCCAAAAAGAATTTTCAATAGTGATACTTTTACTTGTAAAGTTAATACTAGTTTAATACAGGTGAAAAGGTTTAAGCAGATCAGGATGTCGCATATAATACATTGGGATAATTACAATAAAGCCCCCGAGGTTTGGGCTAGTTACAAAAAAACACAGAAATGTTTGAAAATTACAATAAAGACCTGGAGATTTGATCTCGCTTACATTCTCCTCCTTCATGTGCAAAAAAACATTTCAAAAATACTCCTGATATTTCAAAAATATCGAGTTATGCCTCTAAATTTAAGACATAATCATACATTAGGGTTTTTTTTATAATTTTGAAATATCTATGGTTTTTTTTGTAATTAGGCCAAATCTCAGGGGGTCTTTTGTAATTCTCCCTAATATATTTTTTAAAAGGTTAATTACAAAAATACCCCTAAAGTTTAGTCTAACTACAAAAAAACCCAGCTACCTTTCAAAACTACAAGTCACCCCTTAACATTTGTTTCTATTTACAAATTGTATCCTCAAGAGGGGGGTAATTGTTAGGTAAATACAAATCTCAAGGGGTTTTTTGTAACACTATTTGTGATTTTGAAAGATAACTGGAGTTTTTTGTAATTAGGCTAAATATTAGGGGTACTTTTTGTAATTATCCCTTTTTTAAAACCACAACCACCAAAATGAAGAAAAGTTATTTCCTGGAGGCATCATATAGCACAGAGACAAATTATGTATATTTGTGTGTAATAATAGTTGTATTAGGCCCCTCAAAAAAAAAAAAATAGTTGTATTAGGGGGTGGTAATGAAACTTACAGTCATAGTTGGCCCATCCAATCCTCTGACCAGCCAAATCATATACAACAACTTTATCTTTCAAAACAAGGTCTGCATTAACGATCGAAAAAGAATTATGTATGATGATATATTGTAAAAACTAATACTTTTAGGGTAAAAACTAATACATTGTTTGAACAATTAAAAAAGTAAGTTCACACAAAGTATTACTTTTCACAAATAAAAGTAGGGAACTACCCTTGAGGTTTGACCTAATTACGAAAAAACCCAGCTAGGTTTCAAAATTACAAAAAGTACATGTGAGGTTTGTTTCATTGTTAATAATTTTTTTGTAAATATGATGGGGTGGTTTTTAAATGCTTTTTTCTTATGAAAGGGTAAATGTTGGGCAAAATAAAACTTCAGGGGTATATTTTGTAATTCTTAAAGTTAGATGGTTTTTCTTGTAATTAGATCAAACCTCAAGGGGTACATTTTGTAATTAACCCATAAAAGTATTACTTTTTTTGTCCGTACCGTCTCAAACAAGTTTTTGGCATAAGGGTGATATAATTTTGCATATAAAATTATGATTCATATGTTTATACCTCCTAAAATTGTAATTCCTTGACCCTGAAGTTTTTGAATGCCAATGCACCACACTGCAGCACCACCCTACACAAGAAATACATGTCACATGACTCACATTACTATTAATGCACTAACTATCGAGAAACTCACATGCTTGTTTGAAAGCTTAAAAACGCGTAATGAATATCTTACAGCTAAAAACTGCACCATGCATATATATATTGCAGTTCAAAAGACAGCAAATAAACTATACTTTTAAACCTAAGACTATGGGATTGTTTGCAAACTCTAAAAAAAGTGATTCTCAGCTTCTAAATGCGAAATGCAACTATTTATTCCATCTAGAAGCTAAGAATCATTTTTTTTAGAGTTTGCAAACACTCCCTATATTGGTCCTTGGATACTAGTGACGAAAATGTTTTCGTCGGTGCAAATGATCGTACTACAAAAAATTCTATCTCCAAAAGTAGCATAAAGGAATTAACAACTACAAAAAATTATTACAAATGTTTTCCTAATTTTACTGTGACGAACTGACGGTCAGTTTTTTACAAAGAGATACTGTAAACCTGGATGACATGTTCTATTTTTTCCACATTTTCAATTAAGGCACCCCCAAGAGAGTTAAATTCAGAAGACGAAAAATGTTGGCTTACAATAGAGTTCTGCTGCAAAAGGTAATCCTCGGGCCTCAGTACCATTGACGCGCCACCAGCAAAATTTAAACTAACTGGAGGGAAAATCTCAGAGACACTGAGAGAGAATATTGAGCAAACACAAATGATTAGAATAATTAATTGAATAAAAAAAAGATATATAAACAAGATGAGCGCATCTCGAATGACAACCTGGAGGTAGTCAGATAGCATTGGTTCCCCTTGGTAAAAATCGGGCGTATAGATTGTGAAACACTTTGCAGAATCTGCAGACAAGAAAGGATGCCAATATATTCGTTTCTAAGTAATATGTACAATTTTACACAAAACAACAGAAAAATCGAAAAAAAATTGATGGTTCCAACAAGCATTAATCAAGATAGTGGGAAATCCAAATTACATTTTCCTGAAACTTACTGCATTAACGAAAGGACCGTAAGCCTCTTCTGCAAGGTATGCCAGCGTTGTCCCTGAATCAATTATTGTTCCTCTGTTGTCTGATGTGAATACGGATGATTCAATGGGTAATGTTTGTCCATTAACAGCAATGCTTTGTAGATTTACGTTGTAATGTGGCCTGTCGAAGCAGAAAGAAGAATCAGACTACGGTTGTCTGTGGTTCACCGAGATAACGAAATTTGACATTTCCTTGAGTTTGAGTTACCACAAACAAAGTACATAACATAAGCACACTAAAAAGTCCTCCGAGACAGCATTATGAATTCGTCGAAAGCTCATTGTTCAACATTCAAAAAATCAATATTCTAAAACATCGAGTTCAAAGAAATTAATGCACGTCGACCAATCTTTCTACATTAGCACTTCAATCCACAACACCTGTTTTACAAATCTCCTTTGAGAAATATATTTTGACTAAAATGAATCGATTCAGATGCATGTAACGTAGAAGTTCAGCAAATATTACGATCTTCGTGAAATTTAATCAGATTCCCACAGTTCAGAAATGAAAATTTGAACTTTTTTCAGTCCTCTTGTCCCCAAAAAAGTGTAAGGAAAGAAAAACACGAATAGCCTTGAAAGTGACGAACAAGAAATATACGTACTGTGACGGAACGAGCGGAGTGTATACTATATTTGGCTCAACAATCTGGCCTAGCACCAATATACCACCACCGCCATTTCCTCCTCTCAGACAATGAGAAAACGAATTCGGGACAATTCCCTGCGAAGAAAGTTGTGAAATTACAGACATGCCCTGCTGTCCAAAACCAAATATACCATCAACTGCCCTATCTGGCTTCGTAAGATCACCAGTCTGTGATGTGCTACAGCTGTGTCAAAAACAACACAGGCCATGCAACTAAGTCAATCGAAAAATAACATACACACAAACCATAATTTTCTAAATTGCAGTTTAGTCCTATAATTATAGCTGATTGGCATTAGTTGTCCTGAAAAATCACGATTTGCAAGAAAATCCTGTAAGTTTAAACGGATTTGCAAGAATTGCGTTTTTTTTTTTTTAAAAATCGTGATTTTTCCATGACTACTATTATGAACCCCTATAGATATTGGACTAAAATTGAAAAATTCATCCGACCATAATTTAACCAAGATTAATTAGAACTCACCCAAAAACAACGGGTGCCGAAGAATTAGAAGTCAACGAATTCCCGACTACAGAGTCCAAATAAATCGAATCTGATAAATAAATTCCTGAAGTTCCACTGCCATCACCATACTGGAATGTATATCCGCACCGATTCTGACTCGAACAAAGAGAATCAGAAGTTTGTGCTCCCAAAGTACACCTTTGGTCTGAACATGATATCAGTGATGCAGTAGATGAGCTGGAAGGATCGAAAAACTCGAGCTGAATCTGTTAAATGGCAAGAAAATTTAATAAAATCACATCTTCTAAATCTATTCCCCCAAAACCAGATTCAAAGAAAAAAATGAAACCAAAAAAATAAAAAAATAAATGTTTTTGATAACCAAATTTACCTGGAGGCCACTGGATGTTGGGCAACCAGAACATGGATTGCAACTGACCCAGAGAACATCACTTCCAGTATCTATCTGTACATAAAATTCTTTTGGAGGATTGCCCAATTTAACTCTTGTAAAGTATAGCCTATCAAAAAAAGATTCATCAGCTCAATAAATAATTGTTGAATTGTGTTACCAGAAAATCATCAAGAATTTGATATAAAAACTGAAATTCAAGAAACCAGTAGCTCAAGTGGTATCACGCACCCTTTGTAAGGGTGTTGACCGAGGTTCGAGTCCGGTATCTTTCAGTTTCTTTGAAATTTATTCCCTCCTCTCCTCTGTACTTCCAATTTATTAAAAAAAGGATTGAAATTCAAGAAATTTTCTATTTGAACCCAGAATTATTTTTTGGGGGGATTAATTACATAACCATCAAATACAAGAAACTGAAAAATAAAAGCTTCTAATCAAATATCAGACAACTCGGTAATCCAGCAAGCCAATAAATGATCAAAACATTAAACCAAAAAAAACAATTAATCAAAGATTGCTATGAAAAGAACAGTTTTTTAATCCAGCCCACCTTTATTTATGAATTTTGTTTTTACAAATGAAAGAAATAAAGAGAATTGAGACATATACCCGACAAGATAAGGATCATAGGTGCCTTCGAGAGGGAAATCAACGACTCCGGGAGGTTGTTGCTGCAAGAATCGACCATGTCTAACCCGGTCAAGGTCTCTCAGTCGACTCAGCTCAAATCCTTCGTGACTCGCCCTCTCCAGAGTCAACGTTATGCTCTCCCCTTCCCCACCGACCGCCACCACTGCCGCCGCCAGAAACACCGCCACCACCGCCGGAATATTCACAAACGGCATTTCATATAAACAAGAACCTCTCTCTTTCTCCTCTTTTTTTCTTTTTTTTTTCTTGACTTCCCTTTTACTCTAAGAAACAATTCAACAAACACTTTGTCTGCATAATTTACAGGAATATCTTGTACAAATATCCGTGTCCATATATCATTTTTTTTCTGTGTGTATTTCCGAGAGAGAGAGATTGCGGGAGAGAACCGACAACTGAAGTTTGATTTGAATAAAGTTAGGTAACTAACGTTGTATTTATATATAAAAACTGAAACTTAAATAAATTGCATTAAGTGCTTGTACGTTAAACATAAAGAGTTGTACATTTTGTTTATTGGTCACATTTGGATTCTTATTATTAAAGTTTTAGTTAAGCAGTACTTGTTTCAAAATCTACAATTGCAAAGTTGCCGACCTTTTTTCCAATTCTTTTTTTTTTTAGTTCTTTTCATTTTATTTTTTTTCCTTTTTTTGCTAGTTACTTTAATTTGATGATCATTTTGTGATATTACTTGGCAAATTACTAATCCATCATAATTTCAAGAAGCAAAACATTATTAACTTATTGTGGAATTTTTCAAGTGGATCGAGTTCTTTTCGGTCATAGGCAAGTTTTAAAGCCAAAACTTCAAAGATACAATTTTTGTTTTTACAAGATGAGAAATTCTGGTAGAGGTGGGTGTGGTGGGGACTGAACTCGAGGTAGAAACCTAAGAAATTGAGTATTAGACCAATTGTGCAGTTGCGCCACACTCGATATCCCCCAATGATAAACAAATTTTGGACATGGAACTTAAATCAATTAAACAATGATATGCACCTTATGGTAACACCGTTTTACTATGTAAAAGTGCTCAAGGGCGGAGCTAGACGTATAACTTTGAGGGAAATAGATTTATAATTATTTAATACTAAAAAACAATATTTTAAAATAAAAAATACATAAAATATCTTAGTTTTTAAAAAATACATAACAACATAAGGATACACCATTGAAAGTGCTCCATTAATAATGACATTGATTATGAATTGTGATTACAAATTGTGTTGTTGCTATTCACTAGCTGAGACTGGTGTCATACTGGACCCTGGCCCAAACCCTCCTTTTCGGCTTGAGAGTGTTAATAAATTGAGGAGAAAAAAAAATTAGTCATAGCTTATATGATTATTTTTTTAAGTTTTTCATCCGACTAACCTCACTTGTATGTGTTGGCTCCGCCATTCCTGCTATTTCTTTTTTGAGATATTAGTAGATAATAGTTCATCAAATTAAACGTAATGCATTATTAAGATTGATAAGGCCTCTTCCGCGAGATCTTCTCAAGAATCTAACCCAATCCTCAGCTAGCCTGTACAAGACTTACTGGAGAGAACTCCGGCGTAAGCACTCTGACGATCAAGTTAGTAATGGAAGAAAAGAGTATGCAAATGTGTATAAAATATAAAAGCTGAATATGTGTGTAGATAAGATGCCCCTTTTTCTCACCCTCCTCCTCCTTTTATACCCAACCTATCTTGTCCTTGATGTCCACGTGGCCGCCCTGTACTGGAGGTCAAAAGATGGTGAAAACTCGTACTAGGTCGGCCGAAAGAATAAGTCACATCTATCAGGTTGGTCCCAGAAATAGTTACTTCTTGTCGAATCGCTCCCAGAGTATTAAATGGTTGTCAGGTTTTTCTTAAAGAATTTTCCGTCGTCGCAGGTCCGACCTGTCACTTAGTAACTTTATTTAGGTCGGTTGCCCTCGATATCTGGTTCCGCATACTCATCCCTTATACTCACTAACTATGTGTCAGGTCAGCAATACTTTATAGTAACTATTGGTCAGCTCGAACAAACCTTTTAGTAACTCTTTGCCAGGCCGACCCAGACTTTAGTAACTCTTTGCCAGACCGACCCAGACTTTAGTAACTCTCTGTCAGGTTGACCATATCTCTCATTAACTCTCTGTCAGATCAACCATATATTTTAATAACACTTTGTTAGGTCGGCCAAGACTTTAGTAACTATTTGCCAGGTCGACCCAGACTTTAGTAGCTCTCTGTCAGGTCAACCATATCTTTTATTAACTCTTTGTCAGGTCGGCCAAGACTTTAGTAACTCTTTGTCAGGTCGACCCAGACTTTAGTAGCTCTCTATCAGGTCGACCATATCTCTAATTAATTCTCTGTCAGGTCAACCATATCTTTTAGTAACTCTTTGTCATGTCGGCCAAGACTTTAGTAACTCTTTAGCAGGTCGACCTAGACTTTAGTAACTCTCTGTCAGGTCAACCATATCTTTTAGTAACTTTTTGTCAGGTCGGCCAAGACTTTAGTAACTTTCTCTAGCCGGCCGCTTCTAAGACTTGCTTTCCTATTTTCCTGTAGTTATTCATTAGGAGGTCGGCTTTCTTAAGAGCTACTCCACCCAGGTCGACCTCCTACGTGTTACTACCACCTTGTGTTGACAAAATCAGATCTGAACTTCTACCAACTTCCCTACCGCTCCAGCTCTATCTTTGTACCCTGATTTGACTGCTGAATCTACTCCCTCACCTCTGACCAGAGTTGTCCTAAAGTATGCCGAATCAAAGATTATTCCACAATTACTGTCTGTCAAAATACATAACCTTCAATTAATTAAACTTAACAAAAAAAAAAAAAACATTCAGATTTAGCTTAAGAGAGCACTATTTTTTCCAAGTATTTGATCTATGCATCAAGGAATTAAACTGTGTCATCATTTGAATTTGCCAAAGTGTTGCAATCTTTATTCTAAAGCTACTAATAAATTAAAGAGCAAGAAATTGAGCTTTTATTGAATAAAAATTAAACAATGATCTTACCTTTTTCTTAATCTTGGTGGCTGTCCCAAAAACAAAAAGCATTCAAATAATTTGTGTTGTCTGATTCCCACCTTTTTTTTGTGCATCCCCTTTTGAGATACTAAAGCAAACCATGGAACCTTGTTGATACCATTTCGTTATAGCTTGATTCCAACTTACCAAGTCCAACTTTTATTCTTGCATTCTGACTCATAACTTTTTTTTTTAATCATATTTGGTGCTTCAATTATTTCAAGTGTTTCCACCTTGCTCCCTTCTTTTTAAGCAGAATGGAAATTCTTTTGTTTTTTCCACTATGTTTCATTTGGTATTTTCATACATCACTTGAGTTGCACGTGTTACGAGTACAACAATTGATCACATCATTTGATAATTATGTATTTTCTTGTAAAATTGTTTTGTATGCATAGATGTAATAACTTTTTCTCTTTTTTGTGGGGCGTGGAATTTGCATGCACACATCTCAAATCACATTGATGAATCCAATTCCATTTGATAGTACGAGTGGATAATGTGTAGTAGGAACCTTGTTCTCTTGTTTTCTACGAAGAAGAGGAAATAGAGGCACATCAATTTCCCGTCACTTTATAATTTTTACTTTTTTTTCCATGCTAAATAGCATATTTGGTCCACCAACTTATACCAAGTTATATTTCCGTCCACTAATTTAGGAGTGCGGCAAAAAATGACACTAATTTATAATTTATAAAATTTTTCAATTTAATCATTAGCTTAATGAGACATCGTGATCAGTGTATCAAGTAGTATCGAGAAATATTATTGGCTAGAAATAGGATTGTATCTATTTTGATTTATTGTCTTTTATTTCATGATTACGTACCTTTTAGTTTGTTTTCTTTAAATTAGCGATTTGTTTTATTTTGTTTTCTATTTTTAACCTTTCATGCTTCCCATATATTGTACCTCTTAGGCCATGTCGCAATTGTTCATTTAATAAAATAACAAAATTTAAAATAGAGTTCTCCCTCGTTTCTCACATTCTCTTAGTTTTGGTATTACTATGAATCAACGAGTTTTTGTAAGTCTATAGTTTGATATTCGTGAGCGAATCAACAGATTACGAAGAATTATTTTTTTCTTCTGTGTTGATTTTATCAGATTGTGCAATTAAGTTATTAACATGACGTGGCACCTAATTCAATCAAACGGATAAATCAAACCTTTTAAATTATTTTTAGACAGGTTGCAAGGGTTGGGTGGAGATCATCATATATTAATAACTGAAGTTTTGCTTAGTCATTTAATTCGTCCTATTAAAATTCTACCTAAACCAGGCATGGACCATATTCATAGCAAACGTGTTCATAATTTAGGCATTGTTCATGCGTCACTGCATATGTGTATTCCCTCATTAATGTTAAAATTTTGTAGCTTGTACGAGGTACAAAAGAAAAAACACACCCCGATAGTGAATAACAGTAACCCTATTAGTGATTACGTGTTAAAATCTAGTGATCCTTCGAAAAGTTCTAATTCAACTGAGCTTTCAGAGAGCTTTTAAACCATGGCGGCGCAATAGCCCCAAAGAGGTGGTTCGATATGGCGGAAGACGAAGAGTAACATGAAGAAGAACAAAACAAATCAGAAACTTTAAAGATCAAGCTAGACGACTCTTCAACTACTCCGCTTGTCATTCACTCATGTGCTCCCTCAGAAGCTATGAAGAATATGGAAATTGTGGCTCGAGGATCCTGGATCGATATTCCACAAGATACATTAGACCATCAAGACGATACTCGAGCACGTGCAAAACTAACAAATGACAATATCACTCGAAAATCCTTGAGACAGAAACGCCATTCACTTAAATTGCGTTTTTAAGTTATTTTTGTGGTTTTTCCTGAAATTTTGCATTGTTTTTCCTTTATTACCTAATCGGCTTGTGATCATGACTTTTTCATTTCTTTTTATATATTTTCATTTATCTGAAAAAAGGCTTAAGTTTGAAAATTAAAGTCAAACATGTTATTTGACCAAACAATGCATAATAGGCCAATAAATATTATAGTAATTCTATAATAATTTACATATTTTTTACTTGGTGTTAATGTTACATCTCAGCATTACTGAAAAAAAATATTATACATTGAATATATGTACATATATAAAAGAAAAATGTTACTATTATTTCTGTTATGATCACGTACACTTGTTTTCTCTTTTTCCTTTCATAATCTATTCCAAAATCGTGTTTCATCTCTTATTCCAACCGTGTGGATGATTGACACGTGTATTACACTTACCATTTTAGAACCCTACAATTTCTGCTTGATTTATACTTGAAAATTAACATGCATGGTAAGTGTAATACACGTGTCAATCATCCACACGGTTGGAATAGGAGATGAAACATAATTTTGGAATAGAAGATCTCATCCGCAACTTTGGAGTTTATTCGATCCTTAAATAATATGAAAACATTTATATTATTTTTTTCTCTAAGCTTACCTACCCTCTAAATTGACTAAAGGTGATGAGTTTGGCCAAGCTATTCAAAAATTATATTTAAGAATCACCTTTTGTGTTGTAAATCTATATATGGAATTATGGTTAACAAAAAAAGCTTTAGTTTCTATATTAACTATAACTTTTATCTACGTTATTGAATTTTTTTTTTATAAAATATATGAAAGCATATCAGTTTTCCAGAGTCATCTTGGTGAAAAGTTTAAATCTGGTTTAATTTGGTACAATCCAACTTTACAATCAAACCAAGTATAGTCTCACCAATTTTCTTCATAAAATGCATGAGCCATACATATATTGACAGTGTTTATATAGTAGCTTAAATTGAATTTTCAAATTAAAAAACTGAATTTTTGTTTCCATCTTGTGTGTGTGCAGAATTTTAAGTTTCAAAACGGACTAAATTCATAACCAGGGGGCTTAACCTACACTCTAGCAAAATGCATCTGGGGCATATGCGGGCCGGTAAAAGATTCAGTGGAAACTCATACTGAAAAACATCCGTTTACATTCCCTTGGTTACATTGGTGGCAGCAATGCGGAAGCAAGAACATCTACCCTCATTCATAGTAAGACGTAAGCCTAAAAGTTGAGTTGAAAAAAAAAAGGACTAAATTCATAAACCATGCCACCTAATGCAACAACCACCATCAAATGGATTAATAAAACTAAACTTGTTACCGATCAAAAAAATAAAAATAAACTAAACTTGTTAACATTCTTTTATCTTTTAGAGGGTTCATACGTAAACTATGACTGAAACATTGGTTAATCATTTATTTAACTTATTTTTTTAATATTCATCTCAGTTATTATAAGGTATGAATAAATAAATAACATTGTCTTCCTATATGTAATTAAACCATAACACTCACAAAATCTAAACAATATGTATTTTAATAAAAATAAATTAGTGAAAAGCAAAATATCGCTTGGAAAGAAAAAAACAATCTTTAAACGCTAGAAGGAGGGCTTGAACCTCCGACCTTGTGGTTAACAGCCACACGCTCTAACCAACTGAGCTATTCCAGCTTATGTCCTTAATTGTTTTTTTTTCTTATTTAATTGTATCCTGCTATTTCGAGTAATACAATAAATGTCATTCTTTCCACCTTTGAGAAAGCTACCCAAAATTTCCTGTAAAAAAATAAGAAAAAGAAAGAAAGCTACCCCAAAAATAATACAATTAACAAAAGAAACAAAATTAGCCCACACGTATTGAAAAGTCCGTCTGAAAACGAACTGTGTTGTTGATGTAGTTCAACAAAGACCACTGGAAATATGATTCGCCATTTGGCATTAATTGCGGATAAGAAGTTTATTGTTTGGACACCGAGATAAAGAAATTAAGGGATATGTTTTCATTTAAAAAAAAAATCATTTTGCGAGAAAATAGGAGTAAAAAATATCGGAAGAAAAATAATGAATTTTGAAAGTATGATTGGATATGGATGTGAAAGTTGATTTGATATAGAAGTTAGTAAAATAATAATTGAATATGGTTGATAGTTAACGTATGAGATAGTGAATAGTTGAATTTGTGGAATGATGTGTAATAATAATGATTTTTTTTGACAAAAATGTGTAGATGTTATTAATAAAAGAAGATGTGAAAGTGAATAAATAGTCTATTTTCTAAAAAAAATCATAAAAAATTGCATGTTGGGTCAAAAAAAAATCTCTAACCGAACGAAAATGAAAATCTTTTCGTATCGAATCACAGCCTAAGTGATTGGGAGAGGCTTCTTAATTAGATGACAACTAGGACTACGACCACGACCACACGTTTCTGCCTATCTTGATTTTTGCCGAACATAGAAAATTGAATTGATCCCATACTATAGGGGCTAGCAATTTTGGTCGTGTAAGATTTGATTATATATAAATTTGATCCTATAAGTTCTAGCCGATGCAATATTGGTCCTACAAGTTATCCGTTTGTATGATATTGATCCCTCATGAGAGTTTCAATATTTCATTTGTTCCTACAATGCCCGTGTCTTTTAGCCAAAATAGACAAAATACCTATGACCGTTAAAAGTTATATGAATGGAATTATTATTTTGACTAAAGGGTAAAATTATCAAGGACCGAAATTGTTCATCAAAAAATTGTAGGACTAAGATTGCCAATACCTAATAGCGTGATTGGTACGTGGGAATAGGGTAAGAATTGAATAGTCATTCATTGGTTCATTCGAGTCATATGTTCGATAATTGGTATAGATTAGTAATATAATGGAAATGATCATTCCCTTGAGAATCTCTATTCCCAAAAGTAAGGAATAATCATTCTTTTTTTCTCCCATGGGTTTAGTTATTCCCACTCAATAAGAATGACTTCAATTTTGTTTTTAATGGATTTATACTTTTAAAAAATGACTAAAAATATTGGATATAATCTTTTTTTTTTTAAAATTAGTGTTATAAATAAAAAAAATTATTTATTAACTATTTTTAAATTAAATATAAATTATATTTAATATTTTAATAAATCATAGTCAATTTCTATCAATAATCTATAGTTAATCAAAAATCTGACACAAAATTATTTCGTTGATTTTCTATATTTTTACAGAAATATATTGTATAAAATATTGTTGATATCGTGTGTGTATATATATATATATATATGTTATTTAACACACATTATAATAATCTTAGATCCATTTGAGCATAATGTATTTAATAAAATTTATCTGAAAAATCCTATTTAAGAGTAATTTGATACTTAAAATTACTCTTCTCCATTAAATTTTTTCTTTTATAATTACCAATCAAGAGATTTAAATTAAGTAAAAAAATATTTTTTTCCATTCTGCATTCCTTGTAGATACTAATCATAGGAATAGTGCCATATTATCATTCTTATTCCATTCTTAAATCCATTCCTTTCATACCAGATTCTATTTATTTATACCAATCATGCCGTAAAAGTTACATGACTAAAATTTCAGTAAGTCAACAATTACTAATCGAACGATCATAAATCAAGCTTGATTAACTTTATATTTTGATTCATTTTTTATTTAAATTCAGTGGAGCTTCATCCAAGCTTCAAATTTTATCAAAACGAAAATTGTGTTGAAGCTATGGCATATAATTTTTGAGGTTTTTTCAACATGTACCATTATTTCCACCCAAAAAGCAACCATAGTAGTGAAATATGAGAATATTTTTGCCTTTTTTTTTTTTTTTTCTCATTCTTTGAATAAGAAGGTAGGGTAATTTAACTCCGTCGCAAGCCCAACTACTTGTTTTTCATTTGAACATTTTTGCCGGAGCCCAACAATTTAATCTTGGAGCTCTTCCAAGCCCAAATATTAATCTTAGTTTAGGGCTTTTATAATGAAGCCCACTAATCTACTGGGATTTTCAAGTCCGGCTCCAGCTTCGTCTGCTAAGTGTTTTGCGATCACTAAAAAAATGCTTTTTATTATTTGACTTTAAAAAGTATTTTTTTGTGTTTGCATGTACTCAACTGTCTTCTAATTGCTTTCATTTAATCGAATCAAAATAGGAAGATGAGTCTTTAAATTTGTGTCTTGGTTGTGGAAATTTTTCAAAATTTTCATTTTGGAGTAAAATTTTTTCAAGATGTGTGATTGTTTGAGAAATGAAATGAAAATTTTCCAAAGAAAATCTCATTTCTCTCCAAAATTAACTCATTTTTCTTTCTCTTTCACATTTCACAAGATCCAATTATACTATTTATTTCTCTCTCATCTCCTATTTATATAAATATTTCCAAAAATTTATTTAATTTATCACTATTTCTTTTATTTTTCTCTTAATCTTGTTAACAAAAGTTATAAAATGAGATCCATATTGCCTATTTTTGGATCAATTTTTCATTTTTTTGTTCAATTTTCTTACATTTTATTTTAACACCGTTATTTACACAAATTTTTTCATAAACAATCAACATCTCTAAAAGATCCTCTATCACATCAACATAATCATCACTTTTTCTCTACACATCCAACTTTCACTTTTAAATTTTTTTTTACCACTATTCTCTCAGAAAATGAAAATGGATGGAATGAAAGTACAACCAATCACAGCCTTAGATTCTGCTTCTGCTTCTGCTTCTAGTTTGAATTTTACAAATAAATACGTGCTTTTGCAACTTTTTTCACGAAACACTCTCAACTTCTCATTTTAGACATTTGATTTTATTTTCAAACACTAACAACTTCTCTTAATTGGTTTTGTTTTTGCTATAATAAATCATTTCTCTTTAAAGCACAAGTTTTTGCAAACACTCGTGTATAAACTATTTAAACAATTATATATATATATAGGATATGGATCAAATAGGTCCTCCCATTTGGGGTGAGTCCATAGGACCCAATCCTAACCATAGATTAATATTTTTGGGTGGTCCAGATTTTTAGGGGGTTTTATATTTATTTTTTTTGTTTCAACAACTAAAAAGGGTAGGGTGGTCATTTTATATATAAAATCAGTTATTGAGATTTGATGAGATCTCAATCACGTTCAATTTGTTTCCTCCTTTCACGCGGCACGTGGTTTCAGTTACTGAGTAACCCATATCCCTCATATTCACTTTTTTTTATCTCCAGTGTATTCTATTGTTAACTACTTATGTAATATAATCATATTGCATGTGTAGTATAACCATATTGCATGTGTAGTATAACCATATTGCATGTGTAATTTAATCATATTTGTATTGCATATGTAGTGTATATTTGTTGCTTATGTAGTATAGGGTTGTTGCTTATTACTTGCTTATATAGTTAATATATTTGTGTTGCATATGTAGTGTATATTCGTTGCTTGTGTAGTATGATTTTGTTGCTTATGACTTGCTTATGTAGTTAATGTATCTGTGGTGCATTTGCAGTGTATATTCATTGCTTATGTAGTATAGACTTGTTGCTTATGTAGTATGGGTTTGTTGCTTATGACTTACTTATGTAGTTAATGTAATTGTGGTGCATACGTTGTGCATATTCGTTGCTTATGTAGTATAGGCTTGCTGCTTATGTAATATGGGGTTGTTGCTTATGACTTGCTTATGTAGTTAATATATCTGTAGTGCATACATAGTGTATATTCGTTGCTTATGTAGTATAGACTTGTTGCTTATGTAGTATGGATTTGTTGCTAATGACTTGCTTATGTAGTTAATATATCTAAAAGCACCATGACACATCTATATAAGCAACAAATTACATCTTCATAAGAAAGATGAATGATTTTTCATAGTAGTATGTTGAAGAAGAAGCAGTAGGTTTGTTACGTGATTTTGTTTTGAGATTTGGAAGGATTGCGTGAATCCCATGAATACCGTGAATCCCATGAATATTAATTTGAGAGGATGACTAATTTATCCCTGTGTTTAATTAACAAGTTTGTAATTTGTAATTTTGCCTCTTAAATCACAACCCTTGAAAAAATTAGATATATGGCTAGGATTGGTCCCTATGGACTCACCCTATGAGGTGGTCTCATATAACCCTCTCCCTATATATATATATAGGGCACGAGAAATTAGTGTAGTAATGATGTTTTAATCAGTAACTAATTTCTATTCTATCCGATTTTGCCTATGGTCTGTAACCAATCGAAATATTACACGGCATTTATATTTTATTTTTATTTCCCCCCTTAAATTGGTCATTTATATTTTACACGGCATATATATTTCAGACAACGGTAAGTGGTATTTTGTGTAAATTCAGAAAGTTCATTATGAAAATTCAAAACAAAAATGTTCATTATGATGCAGATGTTTCTGTTGCGACCTAAAATTGATCGATTGAGTGGAAAGAGGAATTTCTTTGATCAAAAAGAGACAAGGCTCTATATAGGGGTGTCAATTTGGGTTGGGTCCGGATTCGTGGGTCCGGGTTCCCAGATTTGCATGCCAGAAACAACCGATCTGGGACCCGTTCTTTTTAATTATCCGTGTCAGAATCTTGAACCCAGACCCGATTGTTTAAATTATTCCCACTCCACTTTGTTTAATGGCTTCCTACATCAATTCTTTGTTTTTCCCCTTAAATTGGCCATTTAATGAATTAATTTACACAGCATATTTCAGACAAGGGTAAGTGCTGTTTCAAGTAAATTCAAAAAGTTCATTATGATGCAGATGTTTCTATTGCAAGTTTGCAACCTAATCTCAGTGGGAAAATGAATATTTGACCGGAAAGAGATAAGGCACTGTCTCCCATCCATGCTGTTACAGTTAGACCATTTGATTTATATGTCAAATTATTCTCTTTATTATTTTATTTTTTTTAGAATATCAAATTATTATCTTTAAATACAGATGATATGTTGAAAAATGTCTGACAAGTTCTAAAAACAAATATTGTATTGTAATTATTCAAAATAATTACTCTATGTTGTATAATTTGTTTATTGTTTTTTAATAAATCAAGAATTCCAATTAATTGTATAATAATAATAATAATAATAATAATAATAATAATAATAATAATAATAATAATAATAATAATAATAATAATAATTTGAAAGGAGAAACTTATAATGTTGGAAATCGTCAAGTATACTCGTCACCATATAGACCCGACGATATTCATGTAGCGTTAGGTACAACAAGCCTATGCAATGGAAAATAAATTATATATAATTATCGTGTACATAATGTTACGAAAGGATAAACATAATTTCGTATATTCTTAAATTTAAATTAGGAACAGGGCATACATTTTGTTATGAACAAGGCGTGAAGATCAGAGTAATATGTTGTAAGCCACCCTTCAATAATCTTAAGCTCCGTGTTTCTTTGCATGACCAACCATTCTGGATCAGTTTTGGCTGCTGGAAGTATGTCTAGACAATGTGAACCTGCAAAATATATGCAGTACAATTAATTAGAGGGTTTTTATACCCATTTTATGTGTATATTATCAAAAATATTATGAGAGAATGCTATTTTTGCGACCAGTCACTGCAAAAAAAACTTTCAGTTTACCGACATAATTTATCAACACAAATGATTTTTCACTAAATTTTACAGTTGCCTACATAATAATCGATAATATAAGAAATATTATTTTTTTCCCAAACTATCAACCAATTATGAGAAATTAATCACCAATAATTTTTAAATTTACCGAGAAATATTGTAAGTATTTACCAATATTTTTAAATTTTATTGGTAAATATTTACCTACAACGATATCTTTTACCTACACTTTACAATTATCTTAATATTCACCATAGATTTTTCTGTAGGTAAACTCTGGGCTTTTTTTTCTTGTAGTGAGTTAACTATACTTTTTTTCCCCTTTCAAAACCTCAAAAGAATATTGTTCTTGCTAGTCTAACTAAGTACGTATATTACCTAGATTAGACATGAAATAAGTATGGAAGGATGGTCGTTAGGATTAATGAACATTTAATTTATTCTCACGTACATATATTCATACAATATAAAATGAACACAGAATTAAAATAGAATAGCCAACTTTTTAATTCTGCCAGGATTAATAAGCATACCGTTGGTTGTGGTCACAGCGACAACACTTTGGGATAAATCTTCAAGCACCCTATGAGTGAATAAGATAAGTTAGGAGAAAAAAATAATTTAACATAGTAATTATACAAATTATTAAATTTAGAAAAATGGGGTGCTCCTTAAAATTTTTTTTTTTTTTTCGAAAGAAAGGCAAAAAGTAAGTTGACAATTTTACCCTCCACTACTGTATGGATCTCTTAGGCCATTAGAGAAAATTATGTTGCTCCCAAAGCGATTAAGAACCAATTTAATATCCTGTCCAAACAAAAAACAATTAAAATGCATCCAATGTACAATTTGACAAACTAATTAATCTGACATGTTTTTATATATATTTCATATAATTATAAGATAATTATAAACAAATTAAACTTACGTGGCCTCCATAATAAGTTGTGATCCAATGAGGTCGAGGTGGGACACCATATAAATCCTTACAATCTTTGACATATTGATGTAAATTGAACGGTGATGCTGGAAACATTGTGTCGTTTTGACCTCTCCCGATTGGTATCACCATTTCACTACAAGTCTACAAATGAAACAAAAAAGCCCACACATATTTAACCCAACAATTAAATATTAAATATTAAATTAAATATTAAAATTCCCTCAAAAAAAACAATTAAATATTAATCATCAAAGACAATATTTTTTAGCAATTTAGCAAATATAATTGTCTTTAAATGCGGACTGGCACCTAGAGTTGGAAATTAGGCGGGAGGAGCTAGCTCGATCTTGGCGTAGGGCCGCAGATAGAATAACTGGCTAGTCTGACCCAACCTGAAATTCCTTTGAGCCAACATTTTCATGGCTCAGTCTGACATGCGTAATGTATTTTGCTTGGGCCGAGGACAAACTAATCGGTCCATTAGGCGCCCAATAGGTGTGATCAATAGAAGGTCCTTTTCGGGCCTCTAAATTTAGGCCAGTCGCCTTATTGTCGCTGGCCGGGCGCAAATTGCCAATATTAGATACCTAACAATGTGATATTTTAACACTCAATAAACCATGCATTAAGACCAACATAAAATCCTGATCTATATAGTTTATTAACTAGAGTTATTCTATCCCTTTCAAATTGAAAAAAAAAATAGTTGTTCTTTAGGGACAAAAGTATAAAACAATATAGTTTGGAAAAAAGGACAAGAACAATAGTAACAATAACATACGCAATTACATTCAAACCCTCAACAAACTTCATGAATAAGACACCTCTATGGTGGAAGAACTTCAGTTGGACTGACATTTGGTGGGGGTCATGATGACGGGGGGTTCGAACTTTTGATAATAATAACTCTTAAAAAACTCAATTGTTTTTTAAAACTTTAAATATCCCTTTGAGGTTTACATTAACTTTCAATTACTTACTCAATAGGTGCAATTTGTAAAATAAAAATATATTTAATCGAAAGTAGTTAGGTTTTTTTTTAATTGAGCTAAATCTCAATGATAATATTATTAATTACTAGAGTTGTTAAATGGCTGATCCAGGCTAATGCAGAAGATTGGGTCGAACTAAGTCAATTCAAATTCAAATCGCCACTACTTTCTTGGCCCACTCTACCCCGAACTCCATATTTATACCGAATTGCTTCGGTCCAATTAGGCCAACTCAAACTTTGGACCACTCAGGCCGGGCAAAAGTGGGCTCATCTCGTATATAAATGCAACCCAGTCTGACCCTCGCATATAAATGCAACCCAGTCCGACCCTATTCTCGAGCCGGGCTTTAAATTAACAGATCTAGCGATCATCTATAACTCTTATTTGTCACGTTCAATGAGAATTGTTATGTATACTATTTGATCTTTTATAATTTAATTAATGATTAAAAAAAAGAAAATTAAATAGATAACTCACTTGCCATCGCCATCCGATGCTAGTCTCGGACGGATAATTGTAATAATTTGTATCATAGCATGTCTGATTTCCTCTATAAGAGACAATGCCGGCGAAAATACGGCCAAGAATATCAGCTTCTTTTGGAGCTCCATCAATTCCTTTACAAACCATTGTGACTGGATAATTTGGTGGTGCATTATACTGAGCTGCTGTTGCATACATCGAGTCCAAAAAGTCCTTTAACTCACCAGAACTATTCAAATGCCTGAACCAATCAAGTAAATTAACTTTGTTAATATTGGTGATCCCTAAATTCTCCATTTAGAATTTTAAGTAACTTTAATTTAGTGCGTGTTTTGGGGCAATTCTATGAAAAAACATTTAGAAAATTAACTTCTTAGTAAGTAACTTTTCAAAAAGTCTCTAGTTCTGTCTTTTCAAGAATTGGCTTTTCGAATAAGTGACTTATCCAAAAAAGATCGTTCTGAATTCACCACCAAACAACTATTACTATGAAAAATAAAATTTTCAATCCAAAAGTCCATTTTAATAAGTGCTCCCAATCAAGTGAATTAAGTCGGTAGGTCACTTCACAATGCACATTCAAAGAAACATTTTATAAGGGATGATTACACAAAAAACAACCTTGAAGTTTGGGCTACAAAAAAAAAGATTTTTGAAAATTGCAAAAAGTAACTTTAGGTTTGATGCAATTTTATATTTTTTTTCCCTTAATAAGTAAATAATATTTCGAAAAACCCACTGACTTTTATAGAAATATTACAGTTACCCTTAAATTAAGGTTTTTTGTTTTAATTTTTAAAAACTCTTTGAACCTTTTATGTAATTATCTCAAATACAAGAATAAAACATAAGATTAGCTGTAAAATTATTGGTGTGAATAGTAGAAGTTATAAATATATATTAGATTATGAGTAGATTACGAGCAAGTCTTGAATCTTTGACTAAGAATGGTAAGGCCACTAGGTTGTGATGCCACTTTGTCAATTTCTACCCATGATTGTCGAATAGTTTCGTAACAATGCTTGCTAGCCTCCTGCCAATTTGAAAAAAAAAAATACATTATTAGCTAAATTTAAAGAATGTATTACAAGAAAAGTGGTTTAAAAAATTCTTATTAAAATAAAATAAATACCTTGAAGTCTTTTGTTACAATCGAGTAATAACCATTTTGTGGAGTAATATTGTCGAAATAAAGAATAGGGGCTGATGAGGCTAGAGCACCAAGAGCAATGTGTGGATATTTAAGCCGAAACCACGAAGCTAACACTGAAATTAAGGGATGAAAATTTTGAACACACAGCATAAAATTACTAATTATTTATTTTTTATTCAAAAACATTGTGATTTAATTACTTACTTCCTCCATATGATCCTCCAACGACAATAATTGGGGAATTATGTGCTGAAAGATTTTTCTTTATGTGTAACAAAATCTCAGCATAATCAGCTATAGCTTGAGCTGAGTTAAAATATCCACGAGTCGTATCATTTTTCATGGCCTCCTCCATTGATCCAAAAGGGATTGATTTTCCATAATATCGATGCTGAACCAAATCAAACCAAGAAAAAATCAATTAAATTAGACTTTAAGAAGAACACTATATATTGTCCCAAAATAATTGTTTAATTTATTTTTGGTATCAAATCTCTGACGTTACTTTTTTTTTTTTTTGAGGAAATCTCTGACGTTATTAAATGTTCAAATAGTAATATGTATTTAACACATTATTCAAGTATTTTATTGGCTAAAGTATTTGTAATTATACTGAAAAAGTAGTTCAATTAACTGGTCAAATTTATATTATCACAATTATTCCTTTTTGGATAGTGGGATACAAAAAGACTCAATATTTTATTGCTAGTTGCATCTTTTAATTATTGCATTGCATATGCACTTTATAAAAAAATAAAAAACGAACCCCGTCGTTGAGGCCCCAACTAACTGCCGCATATGCACTTTATCAATTCGTCCTAATAAAGTTTAGAATCAAGCCCCAATTCGGTTAGACCAATCGTCCTAATAAAGTTTAGAATCAAGCCCCAATTCGGTTAGACCAAAAGCGATAATGGTTAACACGACTATATTTTCCCATAATTTATAGCACAGAGCCCTGCATTTCACAATGCGACACATAGACCTCATAAATCTAAGTTAACCCGACATGTTATGCCGTCACAACACCGATGCCACATAGGGGCAGCGACTTTCTGAAGAATATCCTTGTACACCATAATCCCACAACGGAAGTACTATATTTGCAATAAAAGATGGCATGTGCCACAAAAAAAATTATATATATATATATAGATTAATTAATTATACCTCAATATAAACAGAAAGAGACTTGAAATAAGGAGCACTATCATTGAGAAAACCAATAACTCCCAAGTCATCATCCAATGGCTCCTCAGCCCCAAGATATGCCAAAATTGGAGAATTAAATTTTGGGCCACCCCAATGTTTATAATTAATCACATATCTTTGTTTGAAAGTGGCAAAACTTTGGGGTGCATAGTTGAAATGATCAAGGGTTTGTGTGTAAAAATATGTCTTAAAATCCTTTGAAATGGCTGATTGGCTGAAACTATGATCATCAGGGTTTCTTAAGATTAATGTTTCTTTATGGTATGGAGACAACCTTGGAATTTTGTGTGAAAATGTTGAAGCAGTTTGCAGGAAAAATGGAAGAATTAGAAGGAGAGGGTAAAATTGGAATAAAATTATCACTTTGAAAGGTGCCATGGGAGTGGCGGAGTGATAAATATATTCCAGATTGTATTAATTGCTGAGATTTTGATTTGTGGATGAAGGTATTTATAGACAATCAATTGGGCAAAATATGTGGGAGATTATAATTTTAGTTGAGAAAAAGACTTGATTTTTAGGTTGACCGAATCAAGTTTAAATATTCCTTTTCTCAATTTTAGCGGACACATGTAAACATCAGTTGAGTGATACTCATTTGAGTAGAATCGAACTTCCCGTATTATGCTACATAGCAATGGTAATATTGCTATATATATATATATGTTATTACTTATTTTATTTTGTTTTTTTAATGAAAATTGGTAAGAAATCGCTGCAATCGTTTCACTTGAGTTTGATTAAATCACACCTTATCGAGTTATAAATTACACAAAAATTGTAAAATTAGAGTAGCTTAAAGTGATTTATGTATCGAATTGCAATATCATAAAATAAAATCAATTAAAAACGGCATGTAAAGTGGAAGAACATATAGTGAAATAGACTCACTACTATTGTATGTAATGAGTGATTTAGCGCAAAATGAAATAGATCAAATGATGGGAAATACCCACTTGAGATAGGACAAAGTCTTTTCTATTATGTGAGGAAAAGAACTAAGTTTTTTTTACCCATTTTTGCAGTTTTTTTACCGTCATACCCTTACACTTTAAATACAAAAGTAGGTAGAGTCCTATTTCTTTATTTTTTTTCTCTCTACTCCCTTTTTGGATTTTATAAAAAATCTGATCACTTTGCAGTTTTTTTACCGTCATACCCTTACACTTCAACAATTTTTATTTTCTAATCATTTTTCATATTTAAACAAGTTTTGAGATTTTGAAACAAATTTTCAAATTTTATATAATGGCAAATGTTTAAAAAAAGTGTAGGTTTTTTTATTATTCATATTTGATTTTTTTTTTGTAAATTTCTTATTTTAAAATAACTTCGATTTTTTTTCGGTTTTTGTAATTTCTTGATTAAAATAACTTCGATTATTTTTTTTTGTTTTTTAAATAAATTATCGTGTTTTTTATATTCGCACGATTTAGGCATGATATAGGTTGACACGATATGTGCGATATGCAAGATATAGGTTGGCACGATATGGCGCGATATGCGCGATATACATGATATGACACGATATAGGTTGACACAATATGTCACGATTTTGGCACGATATAGGTTGGCACGATATGACACGATTTTGGCACGATATAGGTTGACACGATATGACACGATATGCATGATATGACACGATTTTGGGCATGATATAGGTTGGCACGATATGTGTGATATGCATGATATGACACGACTTTGGGCACGATATGACACGATATGCGCGATATGCATGATATGACACGACTTTGGGCACGATATGCGCGATATGCATGATATGGCTGATATGACACGATATAGGTTGGCACGATATGCGCGATATGCATGATATGATACGATTTTGGGCACAATATGTATATGTATATGTACATGGGATTGGCACGATATGAGCACGATATTGATATACGATTTTATACATAGGTGTGTGTATTTGGAGGGAAATGTACACGGTTTTCAAGGAAAGCATTAATTGCACCAGTTTTAAAATTCAAAATCTTCAAATTATAGGAGGGGCATTTTTGTCAGATTGGGTAAAAAAGAGTTTTCTTATGTCTATGAGTAGAAAAGAATACCCACTATCCATAGTGGATACTTTAAAAATTCCTCCAATAGAGCAAATGATGGAAAATTCAATATAGAAAAAATGAGGCAAAATTATTTTTTTAGTCCTCTAAGTGGACATACTTAGAGATTTGGTCCTATTTTTTTTTTGGACTTTGAATTTAGTCCTCTAAGTGGACAAAATTCAGATTTTTGGTCCTATTACCTACTACAACAGGTCAAAGTGACCTGATATGCTTATTTGGAATATCTTTTTTCAAAAAATTAATAATTCAATTATACTGGATGATATGGATGCTTATTTAGCAATACACTTTGCAAAAATGGAAGGAAAATAAGAACAACTTGGTATTATAATTAGATAAGTATAATAGAATTATATAATATACTTAAATTATCTCTTAAATTTAAAAAGAACTTAAATAATGCAATAAAATTCAAAATATTTTAATAAGATTAATATATTTAAAATTCGATAATAAAAAATATATTTTACATCATTAAATTAAATCACTACTTATTTTTTTAAATAATTTATAAATATTTAGTATTTTTTTTTCAAAAGTTAGTTTTATCATAAAATGTAAAATATTTAGTACTCATTGCACAAATATAAGGAAAATATATTTGTGTGAAAATGCACTAATTATTTGTGCAATGATTACTGATACTTTATATTTTGTATGAAAATTATTTATAAACATTTTACATGTTGATTTATTTAGTTCGAAAGTTATTTATAAATTTGATTTTTTTAATTTATTTATTTTGTTAAAAAATAAGAAGTAATTTAAACTAATGATGTAAAATCTATTTTTTATTATTGAATTTCAAATGTATTTATCTAATTAAAATATTTTGAATTTTATTGCATTATTTATTTTTTTAAGTTTAAGAGATAATTTAAATATATTATATAATTTTACTTTTTTATTTTATTTGAATTTTAATTTAATTATAATACCAAGTTGGATTTATTCTTATTATTCCCTCCATTTTTGCCAAGTATATTGCCAAATAAGCATCCATATCATCCATTATAATTGAATTATTAATTTTTTGAAAAAAATATTCTAAATGAGTTTAACAGGTCACTTTGACCTGTTGTAGCATGTAACAGGACCAAAAATCTGAATTTTGTCCACTTAAAGGACTAAATTCAAAGTTAAAAAAAAAATAGGACCAAACCTCTAAGTATGTTCATTTAGAGGACTAAAAAAATAATTTTGCCAAAAAATGACAGTGTTGAAAACTTTTCCAACTATATACCTTCTAATTATACCACGCAGTTGGCCTTTTTTTCAGTTGGCCTTTTTTTTCTTTATTTCAGGTTAATATTTCATCTTGTATATATTTCTTTTCACATCACATCACAGATGCAAATCAAATATATATAATTCATATCAAGTGTATTTATATACTTATCTTTTTAATGAGGCATCTTATTTGGCCAACTGGCCGGTTTTGTGAACAACATTATTTTTTATTTTTATCTTATTTCGGCCCTAGAGCCTTTAATTAAAAAATATATTTTCAGGAAATTTTTATACACTAAATTTGCAATATGTGCATAATGATGTAGAAAAGAGTTAAAATACCAACATGAAATATAGAGAATTCGGACTATTTTTATATTATTAGTTGAATAGAAATATTTCCAACATAAAAACCACTTCATAGAGAATTCACTTTTGGTCCCATTAGACTTACATCCTAATGATTTTAGTCCCATGGCTTAGAAATAGTCTCATAAGATTGTTATTGTCACACAAATGGCCCCGCCGTTAGTAAATTAACGGTCAAACCTGTCAAATGAAAGTCAAACCTACTATTTGGGACTAAAAGTGAGAACAATGAGACTAAAATCATCAGGTGCTCAGTCAAATGGGACCAAAAATGAATTTTTCTCTAAAAACTAAATATAACTAATATATATTTTGAAAAATATATTATCATTAAAGTTACTATTTTTTTATTTATTGTAATTAAAAATTAACAAGTAAATTAAATGATGAAATTTATAATTATAAAATAATTTTCTGGAAAATATTTTTAAATATAGATGTTAATTATTATTTTTTTGTGAAAGTGTAATACAAAAAAAAAGATGAAATACATGTATCATTTATTTTAATTATAAAATTAACAATGTAAAATACATGATAAAATTTATAACTCAAGTTATAAAATTCAAATTTTCTGAAAAATAGCTTTTAGAAGTTGATGTTAATTAATTCTTTTTTGTGAATGTGTAACTCGAATAAAAAGATCAAATACATGCATATATAACCAAGTACATGTATGTGTATATATGTAAAGTTTGATTTTTTTCTTTGGTCCGTATGTTCTTACCCCAAGATACTGGTCTCATATAACCCAGTGCATTTATGTGTATATATGTAAAGGAAATTAAATAAATGTAAAAATAAAAAATAACAACTTCATTAGAGAGAAATTATGCAACCAAGAAGATGGTGCATATCACGTGTGACCTAGTCTTTAAATAGTTTCATCAGCACATTGTAAATATTCAGAAAGTCTTCCTCCTTACTCTTTGGTGTGACATCATTGAATTTCCTCTTTTAAAACTTCAATATATGGTTTTTCACTTCTAAATTTCACTTCTAAACTTCAATATACTCTAATAGGTGGATTATTTTGTGTCACATGTTTGACAACATATATTTGAAAGGTTTTTAATGGCAATCATAGACCATGACACCATTTTTCTCCATCAATGAGTTTACAACTCAAATAGTTTCTATCTAAAGTTAACTCGCATGGTCCAAATTTCATAACTTGAACAGTAAAATATAAAAATTATGAATTAACATTACAAAATCAAGCGATGATAATATTTCTCATTCTTATTTAGTTAATTAATTGTGGTAGTCAATGGATATGTGAAGATCAAGGATAAAAATATTTTATTACATAACACATTTAACTGAGAATTCACTCATGAATGATTTTTTGTTATCATATAGAAAAATGATCGAATTAAAACATAGCCCTTATATGCTTTTGGTGGACTTTTGACACATAATGACGAGTGATAACTTCAATTTCTGGCCATTGTCTGCGTATTGTTTTATGATAGAATCATTTTATATCACATGTTCGACAATATATGTTTGATAGATTTTTCCATGACTATCGTGGACCATGACACTATTTTCCTCATCAATTTGTTCAACTTTAAATCAAAATCAACCTAGAAATACATCAAGGCAACACATTAAATTGTTCATATTTTTGGGTATAAATGTCATATATATCCTTAAACCCTTGATATTTGCACATTACCAAACAATTAAAATATCAATGAGTTGATTCAAGGATATAAGTTTTAGAATATATAAAGAAAATAGTATCTACTACTAGGTAACGTTCATTGACAATATCTCATCCATCTCATTGACAAAAATGAAAATATCTCCCATGTCAAAGGTGATTTAAAAAGCAATCATATTTCTTGATGGTAAAATAAACAGATAATTCTTCATCCACATTTTATCATTAAACTAACTCGCATGGTCAAGAGACATAACCCGATCATCAATAAGATGTGCTATAAAAACTAACGTATATGCTCTTGTCAAATTTTCACTAGTAGTGCCACTAGAAAACTCACAATTAATTATTGTTTTCCTCTCAATCTTCAGTTTATCTACATGTAAACAAAAATCTAAAAATTGTGAATTAACATTACAAATATCGCCAGTCATTTGCATGTAAAATAAAAAACTCAAAAGTCAGCTTTAAAAGTAGATCTGTTGTGAGAAAATGAGAATGAAGAAGAGAAACGGTTATCTTGGTAAAATTAAACAATTTCTAAGGCTTCAACTAACCTTGTTAATTCAATCAAACAATTTACCTATATTATCGTTACAGAAAAAAAGATAAATTGTTCAATTTGCCTCACATGAGTATTTCCTTTTGACTTTTGAAACGTGAATATGTTTATAAACGGGATAATAATATAAAAATAAAAAATATTTAAAAAAACGATTTTGATAACAAAAGTCAAGTTTGCAATTAATTTATAACTTTTTGGATTTTTTTATTTACAGGAATGATCGAATACAATTCAAAAGGGGAGAAACAACCGTATTTGTGGGCATTTAAGATAAACTTCAAAGACCTAATGACTTTTGTGCTAAGCTTTAGAGAGTCTTTCAGTTTCTTCTTATCCTCGCATCCCAGTTTATGTCTATATTCTCTGTATTTAGAGAGATCACACCGATATACTTCTATCGTTAGGTGGGGATACAAACTGCCTTTATCCATAGCCAATCGGACATGGGAAAAATTGCATTCCCCATCACCATCAAGAAGGGTAACACTAGAGATGTTAAAAGGGTCGCGGCCCGTTGGCCCGGACCGTTTAAACCGGGAAAAAGAGGGTTAGGGCCGAATTATTTTGGCTCATTTAAATCCAGGTCTTTTTGGCCCGGACTAATTAAATCAAAGCCCGTTAGAGCTAGCACGAAGGTTAATCGGGCTAGCCCGCTATTTTGATTTTTTAATAAAAAAATATAATTCTAATATTTTATATATACTCTTATTACCTATTACTAGTAAATCATCTTTAAGTTTAATTTTATTAAACATGCTATAATTTCTTGAAAAACTTCTTTTTTTTTTATTTAATTTAGTTTTTTATTTCTATTCTGAATAAAAAAATGTCACATAGTTTTATTAAATTATTTAGGATATAAGTTAAATTTCTAAATGGTGCCAAATCTAATTTTATAAATCTTATTAATGCAATGTAATTATAAACTATGCATGACTTTTTTTTATAATTAATAGATTAACTTTAAATGTTAAACTTAAATATTATATATGCTAAAGTTTAAATTTTAGATTTAAATATCTAAATTTGAAAATTTTAACTTAAATATGAATAATTACAGAAAAAAGTGTTAATTCTGGGTAGATGTAATTAGAAACCTTGCATGAATATTATTTTATTTTCAAAATTTAGATCATAAAATACTTAATTTTATTAGTTTGTTAATGAAATGCAATTAGAAACTTTGCATGAATATTATTTATGACGAATAGTTTAACTTAAAATGTTAAACTTAAATGTTATATATATTTGAGTTTAAAATTTTAAATTTATATATATAATTTTTAATTTTTTGACCTATAGATTGTTAGTGCATGTTTAGCTCGAAGCCCGGTAGGATTAGGGTTAGGTTCCAATATTGTCAGCTCGTTCAACACCAGCCTATTTGGCCCAAAGACCGTTTAGCACGAAGCCCGTTAGGGCTGGCCCTATAGGGCTATGGCCAACACATTTAACATCTCTAGGTAACACCATATACACAAGACTCTTCATATCTATCAGTATCATCAAATGAAGTAGTAATTGGAAAGTAAGAGCAAACAAAGTCAACTTTGAAACTTATAAAACGTAGATTTGAAAACACAAGCATCGAAATACCAACTCTCGATTTGAATAATAGGTGCATCTAGTAAATATTTTTCACATAAAAACGTTAAATCTCACACTTACAAGTACAATTTATGTTATGAGTAATTTATCATTGAGTTTTGTTTATACTTTAGAATCATTAAACACATTTCTAGCAAGAATATCTTATGAATGTTTTTGTCTCACGACTAGAGAACGAAACAACAACCAATTTTTATAAACTTTCAACATCAACATTTAGTTGTGTAGGTTAATCTAGACATACATAACATTTAGTCGGGTTAAAGATAATTTTTGTTCAACTTCAAATAAAAATCAACCCAGAAATACCCCGTGGCAAAATATTACATTATACATATTTTGGACATTAATGTCTAATGTCTTTCATATCCTTAAAACCTTGACATGATAGCAATTACAATATCAATAAGTTGATTTATGGAATTCACACATCTTTATTCGCAAAAAAATCAGATTGTCATGGGTTAAGAACAAGAAGTTTGCTAGATAAACAAAGCAGAAGAACTATTCAACTCCAGGTCATCATCCGAATATAGGAAAAAAAATGAACTCCCAATATGGGAATTTCCTAAGAATCACATTAAAGAACATTTGAATTTTTTTGCTTTAGGATAACCATAGTGACTAAACAAATTACTCTAAGATTAGAAGCACTAGAAAATGTTGATAATCACCAATCACCATAAACAAGCTCAAAAAAGTAGAGTCCACAAAATAAGATGTGTTCGCCTTGGAGGTATCCAACACATTATACTTGTCACTAAAAATTAAGAATGCATGAAAATTGAGGTAAACATAACCCACTGAATAATAACATTACATCTTTGAATAAATTATGTTCAGTACATGATAATAAGCAGCTTGAAACTGCCATTACAAAATTATTCCAACATCAAAAAAGGAGATGTTGCAAGCAAGCTAACTCTATATGCTCATATGCATCTATCCTGCTGAATACAAAAACAGAGATGGCTAACTTGATCTACAAAAATTCAACATAATACAATTCAAAAGGGGAGAAACAACCGTATTTGTGGGCATTTAAGATAAACTTCAAATACCTAATGAATTTTGTGCTAAACTTTAGAGTCTTTCAGTTTCTACTTATCCTCGCCTCCAAGTTTGTGTCTATCTTCTCTGTGTTTAGAGAGATCACACTGATATACCTCTATCGTTAGGTGGAGATACAAGCTAGCTTTATCTATAGCCAATCGGACATGGAAAAAATTGCATTCCCCATCACTATCAAGAAGGGTAACACCATATACACCATACTCTTTATATCTATCAGTATCATCAAATGAAGTAGTAATTGGAAAGTAAGAACAAACAGAGTCAACATTGAAATATATAAAGCGTAAATTTGAAAACACAACAATTGAAATATCTTACAAGTACAATTTATGTTAAGAGTAATTTATCATTGAGTTTTGTCTATACTTTAAAATCATTTAACACATTTCTAACAAGAATATCTTATGAATGTTTTTGTCTCATGACTAGAGAACAAAATAACAACCAATTTCTATAAACTTTCAACCTCAACATTTAGTTGTGCAGCTTAATCTAGATATACAAAACATTTAGTCGGGTTAAAGATAATTTTTGTTCAACTTCAAACAAAAATCAACCCAGAAATACACAGTGGCAAAATATTACATTATACATATTTTGGACATCAATGTCTAATTTCTTCCATATTCTTAAATCCTTGATATGATAGCAATTACAATATCAGTAAGTTGATTTATGGGATTCACTCATCTTTATTCACAAAAATTTTAGATAGTCGTGGGTTAAAAAGAACAAGTTTGAGACGGTCCTTTGTCAATTTCTTCCCACCCAGAATTTTCCCTTCAAATTCCTCCATATCTAAGATTTGAAACTAGCTCAGTTGTGACAAATTGAGGATGAAGAATAGAAATGTTAGCTTGAAAATATTTTGTGAGATCATCACATCGATATCTATGGCTTCAACCAATCTTGCTAATTGAATCAAAAGATTTATTTATATTATAGTCTAAGAAAATATAAGTTGTTCAATTTCCCTCACATATTATTTGTCCTTTTGACTTTTGAAATTGTGGATTTCATAAATTAGGCTAGACGAAAAAACATAAGTGGTGTAGACATTAAAAACAACACAAATGACCAATTTGTAGTTATTATTAAACTTTAGAGGAAATTACATTTTTGGTCCTATAAGAAAGGGACACAAACACTTTTAGTCTCATGGTTGCTCTTTTGGTCCTAATAGACTTATTTAACACATTTAGTCCCATATGAATCAAAAGTTTACAATTTTAGTCCCAAAACTAAAGGAAAACTTAATTGACCATTAACTCTATTCTTACGGGACCAAAAGTATCCCATAAATATTGAAAATTATAAAAATTAAAAAAATATAAAATATGATAATTTGTTTAAAAAAACTAAAAATAGTTTTAAAAAAATAAAATTATTTTAAAATCCAAAAACTATAAAATAAAAAACTCAAAACTCTTTTTAAAATTTTGAAAATTATTTTAAAATATTCTGGAAATTTACTAAATATATTAAGATTTTAATATCCCAATTTCAGATAATTTTAAGACTGAAAAAAATAGATTTTTTTAAAACAAATTTCAATATATTCTTTAATTTTTATATTTCTTAAATAATTTTTTTAATAAAAAAATTATATATTTCTTTAACCTTTGTGGATTTTATTAAAAAAAAATCAGATTTTTGGTAAAAAAAAAATTTAAAAGTTTTCAACAAAAATGAAATTATCTTCCATGTTAAAAGTAATTTAAGAAAGATATCCTCTTTATTGATGGTAAAATACACAGATGGTTCTTCATCCACATTTTATCATTAAAGTTAAAAAAAAAAGTAGTTGTAAAAGTGAAAGAAGTTAGTTTCACCAAAAAAAAATCATGCAACCAATAAGATATTCATATGATGCGTCTGAGTTTCATGTATCCTTTAAACAGTTTCATCAAGACACTCTAAATGTTCTGAAATTCTTTCCTTACTTTTTGGTTTGGCATCATTGAAAATCAAATTCCAAAAGTTCATTTTCACTACTAAATTGTTTATTGAGAATCCACTCGGTAGACTTCATGCACATAATGACAAGTGATTACTACTTTTGAGCCATTGATTATTTTGTACTAAATGTTCAACACCATATTTTTGAAAGGTTTTTCATTGACTATCATGGACAATGCCATCATTTTTTTCTCATCAATGAGTTTACAACTCAAACAATTTTTATGAGAAATATTTAAAGCTAACTCGCATGATCAAGAGACATAATCCGATTAGAAATAAAATGTGCTACAAATACTGACGTACATGTTCTAGTCAAATTTTCACTAGTAGTTAATTCAGTGATTTGCATGTAAAATAAAAACTTAAAAATCAGCTTTGAAAGTAGATCTACTGCGAGAAAGAGGATGAAGAAGAGAAATAATTAGCTTGAAACAATTAAACAATTTCCAAGGCTTCAATCAAACAAATTACTTATATTATCGTCAACAAAAAAGATAAATTGTTCAATTTGCCTCACATGAGTATTTTCTTTTTTACTTTTGAAACTATTTCTCTCATAAATTATGTGAGATCAAGGGTGGAGTAAGAAATAATAATGGGGTGGGCCGATATAAAAAACAGGGTGGGCCGATACACAAAAATCATATAAATTATAATTAAAAAAACATCTCAAAAATTTGTAGTGTAAATTTTTTTTCCCAAAAATGGGGGCGCCGGGGCCTGGAGTGGCACCCTACATCCATCCTTGTGTGAGATGAAAAACATTAATGATGTATATAATATAAATAATATGAAAGACCAATTTGTTGTATTAACAGTGAATGATTGCTAGAGAATCATTTGGCAATTCTATAATCTTCTTCAAAAATTGTCTAGATAAAAAACCATTGGTGTGGAGTATAGACTCTAACAAATATGGAAGGGCAATTGATGGCATTGGTGATAATAGAAATTAGGCCGGTAATTTAAGGGATACGAGGTCTTCTAGGCATGTGTACGATTGTTTTCTCCATAGTTAACGCATGAATCCGAATCAGCCCATGAATCCTAATCAGCGCATAAACCCTAATCAGACCACAAATCCTAATCAATGCATAAATCATAATCAACTCATTAATCCATACACAATTACAAGTGGTTGTCGTTAAATAAATTAAAGCCTGATCACTTTTTGTCGCAATATGGCGACACATTTGCCTGAGTATATGAGTCAAGTATTGTTTTTAAACTCAAATATAAAATTATTATTGCTCTTATAGTTCATTTAATCTAATTAACTTCTTTGCTGCAAGCGACATTTTAAATTTGGCTATGAAGATATTGATTTAACAATTATGGTGTTGTTTGATAGAAAACTGATGATGTTTTAGGAGATGGCGGGTAAAAATGATTTTTCAACCAACTTTTTTTTTAGGTTTGTTAACCTCAACACTTAAATTCATGTTGTGAATTATTATAATTTATTATTATTCTTATTATATGGAGACTAATCATGGTGCATGATCAATGTAGGTGATATTATATTTTTTCCCCTTTTTAATTATTATTTAAAATTTATGTAATATCTTCTTTTTTTTTGACGTAATGTAACCATTGTTTTTAGCAGACTTATGTATTTTTTGATTATGCACTTTACTTAATTCATGGGATTGGGGTTGACATACAACAAATTAAAGTATTACAGAACAAATTACTAATGAAATGAATTTTCTTAGCAGTATTTAGTGAATTTCTTAATTTTTAATCATCAACGAATGGGCAGATCAATATGAACATCACATTTATGCTCATTAGTAATATCATTGGTGATAATATAAATTGGGCCAGTAATTTAAGGTATAAAGAGTTTTATGGGTCTGTGTATGAATGTTTATGCCATAGTTAACGCAGACGGTATGCGTCGAGTAAATGAAAGTTTGATCACCTTTTGTCGCAATATGGCGACACATTTGCCGGAGTATATGAGTCAAGTATTGTTTCTAAACTCCAATATAAAAATAATATTGCCCTTATAGTTCATTTAATCTAATTAACTTCTTTGCTGCAGCGATATTTTAAATTTGGTGATGAAGATATTGATTTAACAATTATGGTGTTGTTTGACGGAAAACTGATGATGTTTCAGGAGATATAAAATTGATTTTTCAACCTACCTTTTTTAGATTTGTTAACCTCAACACTTAAATTCATGCTGTGAATTATTATAAGTTATTATTATTCTAATTATATGGAGACTAATCATGGTGCAAGCTCAATGTAGGTGATATTATATTTTTTTTCCTTTTTTAATTATTATTTAAAATTTATGTAATATCTTCCTTTTTTGACGTAATGTAACCATTTTTTTATCAGACTTATGTATTTTTTTGATTATGCACTTTACTTAATTCATGGGATTAGGGTTGACATACAACAAATTAAAGTATTACAGAACAAATTACTAATGAAATGAATTTTTTTAGCAGTATTTAGTGAATTTCTTAATTTTTAATTGTCAATGAATGGGCAGATCAATATGAACATCAAATTTATGCTCATT
Source organism: Rehmannia glutinosa (assembly GCA_016081115.2). Taxonomy (NCBI): domain Eukaryota; kingdom Viridiplantae; phylum Streptophyta; class Magnoliopsida; order Lamiales; family Orobanchaceae; genus Rehmannia; species Rehmannia glutinosa. The sequence goes on from JABTTQ020000749.1 coordinate 170,600, forward strand.
AATAATAAAGTCATTAACGAATTAGCTAGTTAATGACCTACATGAGCAAAATTCTGTTAGTTTGTAACTCTTAAGATTAATCTTGATCAAAGTAACTCTAATTCACTCAAATTTATGATCATTAGTATCTTGATCAAGTAACACTACTTAACAGTGAAGGATTGTTCGAGAATCGGGTGGCTATTTTGGGTACCCAAACCCTACCCGAAAAAATGGGTACCCGACTTTACGGATACCCAAAACACTCGGGTAACCAACTTTTCGGGTTTCGGGTACCCATTTCTTACTTTTTCCATCCTGGGAGTTGGGCCCAAAAATATGATGTGGGCATGATAAGTGGCAGCACATGGGTTTAGGCACCCAATTTAATCAATTTATATATTAGAATAAGCCAATAACAAACAAGCTAGGTGGTAAAAAAGCAAAAGCTACCACCAGCTTTTTCAAATTTTGTCTACCACCCTTTTTAAAGTTTATCAGAAGAACATAAACCAACTTGCAGACCATACAATTACAAAAAACTATACTACTATACGCCGCGGCTGAGAGAGAGGAAATTGAGAGATAAAAGAGAAAGGGGCTTACCTTCTGCTGCCTAGTCGGGCTCGTCGCTGCCATGCCGTGAAGTGGAGTGAAATCAAAGATTTTGAAGAGTGAAGACAGAACATAAGCTTAATCTCGACCTTTCCTCATTTTCTTCGGTCTAGTTATTAAAAATATGCGGGTACCCAATCGGGTAATAATTACACTACCCATTCCCGGACCCGCTTTATTAAGTTCGGGTATCGAGGTACCCGATAACTGAATTATTTCCAAAAATACCCGACCCGATCGGGTATTACCCGACCGGGTCGGGTCGGAACCCGATCGGGTATTACCCGACCGGGTCGGGTCGGAACCCGATTACCCGACCCCGAATGTCCATCCCTAACCTCAACACTTAAATTCATGTTGCGAATTATTATAATTTATTATTATTCTTATTATATGGAGACTAATCATGGTGCATGCTCAATGTAGGTGATATTATATTTTTTTTCTTTTTTAATTATTATTTAAAATTTATGTAATATCTTTCTTTTTTTGACGTAATATAACCATCTTTTTAGCAGATTTATGTATTTTTTGATTATGCACTTTACTTAATTCGTGGGATTAGGGTTGACATACAACAAATTAAAGTATTACAGAACAAATTCATAATGGAATGGATTTTCATAGCAGTATTTAATGAATTTCTTAATTTTTAATCGCCAATGAATGGACAAATCAATATGAACAACAAATTTATGCTCATTAGTAATAAAGTTATTAACGAATTAGCTAGTTAGTGACTTATATGAGCAAAATTATGTTAGCTTGTAACTCTTAAGATTAATCTTGATCAAAGTAACTCTACTTAACAGTGAAGGATTGTTCGAGAATCATTTGAAAATTATGTCAAATGTTGAAAGAATCAACTTCTTCGAAAATTGTCTAGATAAAAAACCATTGGTATGGAGTATAAACTGTAACAAATATGGAAGGGCAATTAATGGCATTGGTGATAATATAAATTGGGCCCATAATTTAAGGTATACAAGGTTTTATGGGTCTGTGTATGAATGTTTCCGCCATAGTTAACCCAGGCGGTAAGCATCAAGTAAATGAAAGTATGTTCACCTTTTGTCGCAATATGGCGACACTTTTGCCTGAGTATATGAGTCAAGTATTGTTGCTAAACTCTAATATAAAATTATTATTGCACTTATAGTTCATTTAATCTAATTAACGTCTTTGCTGTAGCGACATTTTAAATTTGGTGATGAAGATATTGATTTAACAATTATGGTGTTGTTTGACGGAAAACTGATGATGTTTTAGGAGATATAAAAATGATTTTTCAACCTACTTTTTTTAGGTTTGTTAACTTCAACACTTAAATTCATGCTGTGAATTATTATAATTTATTATTATTCTTATTATATATAGACTAATCATGGTGCAGGCTCAATGTAGGTGATATTATATTTTTTCCCTTTTTTAATTATTATTTAAAATTTATGTAATTTCTCCCTTTTTGGCGTAATGAAACCATTTTTTAGCAGGCTTATATATTTTTCGATTATGCACTTTACTTAATTCATGGGATTGGGATTGACACACAACAAATTAAAGTATTACAGAACAAATTACTAATGAAATGGATTTTCTTAGCAGTTTTTAGTGAATTTCTTAATTTTTAATCGTCAATGAATGGACAGATCAATATGAACAACAAATTTATGCTCATTAGTAATAAAGCCATTAACGAATTAGCTAGTTAATGACTTATATGAGCAAAATTATGTTAGTTTGTAACTTTTAACATTAATCTTGATCACAATAACTCTAATTCACTCAAATTTATGCTCATTAGTATCTTGATCAAGTACTCTACTTAATAGTGAAGGATTGTTCGAGAATCATTTGGCAATTATGTCAAGTGTTGAAAGAATCAACTTTTTCAAAAATTGTCTAGGTATAAAACCATTGGTATGGAGTATACACTGTACCAAATATGGAAGGACAATTGATGGCATTGGTGATAATATAAATTGGGCCCATAATTTAAGGTATAAAAGGTTTTACGGGCCTGTGTATGATTATTTTCGCCACAGTTAACGCAAACAGTAGGCATCAAGTAAATCAAAGTTTGATCACTTTTTGTCGCAATATGGCGACACATTTGCTTGAGTATATGAGTCAAGCATTGTTTCTAAACTCTAATATAAAATTATTATTGCCCTTATAGTTAGTTCATTTAATCTAATTAACTTCTTTGTTGCACCAACATTTTATATTTGGTGATGAAGATATTGATTTAACAATTATGGTGTTGTTTGACGGAAAACGGATGATGTTTCAGGAGATATAAAAATAATTATTTAACCTACCTTTTTTAGGTTTGTTAATCTCAACACTTAAATTCATGCTGTGAATTATTATGATTTATTATTATTCTTATTATATGGAGACTAATCATGGTGCAGGCTCAATGATTAATCATTAGTCCAATATTCGGCTTATATGTGGTATAATGCAATTAAACAATAAAATAAAATAAGCAGTTGTAAAAATGATTGATGAGCTAGATTATATCCTTAGAAAATGGAAAATATATTTCACGTCAAAATCAATTTTGAAAAATGCAATTATCTTCCTTGGTGATAAAATCGACAAATAAATGATCAGCTAGATTATATCATTAAAACTAAAAAACTAACATCATAGTCCAAATTAAACAATTAAATAAACAATTGTAAAAAATAAAGAAGAAGTTGTTGAATCATTAGTCCAATATTGGGCTTATATGTGTTATAATTACATATTGCGGACAGTCAAATAAGGTTATACCTATTTTATAAGTGATCAAATAAGGTTTAAGGAGTTGGGCTTTAATGTATCGAATAGGGTGTGGGCGTTTAATATGTAGAGACTTAATGGGTTATTTCTATTTTAACTAAGCTAAATATACCCAATATAACACATTTATATAAGGGTTATGGTCCCAAAGTTACCCAAAGTTATATTTGAAACTAGCTCAGTTGTGACAAATTGAGGATGAAGAAGAGAAATGTTAGCTTGAAAATATTTTGTGAGATCATCACATCGATATCTAGGGCTTCAACCAATCTTGCTAATTGAATCAAAAGATCTATTTATATTATAGTCTAAGAAAATATAAGTTGTTCAATTTGCCTCACATAATTATTTGTCCTTTTGACTTTTGAAACTATGGATTTCATAAGTTAGGTTAGACGAAAAAACATAAATGGTGTAAATAGTAAAAATAACACAAAGGATCAATTTGTAGTTATTATTAAACTGTAGGGACACAAACACTTTGTTCGCCTTATTTTTTAGCTTCACCGCAAATGTACGGTGCAGTTTATAGAATAGGGTTAGCAAGGTCGAATCCACAGGGACTAATAAATTAATGTACTAATTACTGAATTATATTAGCCTTATTTTTATCTAGACTATCGAATTTGAGATGGAATGGTTTTATTAACACTACAACATAAATTCTCCTAAAATAACAAAGCAAAGAGTGGATTAAAAGATCAAGTATGAATGAAAGGATTCCTGAGTTATGGTTTCAGTTAATATCACCTTTGATTATCAGATTAATCAAACCAAAGTTAAACGTATTCTTCCCTATAGACCAATCACAAAAGTAATTTACCCTCTCTCTCGAGATGCATGTAAAAGCGTTGATTGGAATATTTATGCTAGCATCTCTACTCAACACGAGATATTCAACTTCCAAAAGATCAAAAGATTATAAAGCCTCACGAATATTCACAGACTTCTCAATCATGCAAGATATTCATGTCAAGTACTCATAGATCTAATATTGAAACTCAGAATTATGAATCAATATATCAAAACAAGTTAAAACCAATAGCTTTTTGATAAACAAGAATTAAAGCAAAGTACTTGAATAGGTATGGAAAACATTAACTTCAATTATCATTAATCATCAAATAAAAGTGTCCATTAACCTACTCCCAAACTCGGGAATCACAAGAAGTTTAGCTAGACATCGAAAAGAAATAATTCATAGACAAACTATTAATATTCATGTCTAACTAATTGAAAATAATGATACTATGGAATGAGTGAATTCTAGGATGATGACGATCTCTCGATCTATCTTCAATCCTCGAAGGTGTGATTGCGGTCTTGATCGATCTCTCCAATTCTCCGGTGGAAAACTGCTCTTTTCTTTGCTTTCTAGGGTACAAGTCAGCGTCTTTTCATTTGTGGTCGCCTCGTCTCTATTTGTACTTCGTTAGGGTCAAAACCTAGTTCAAAACCTGCCAAACTCTGTTTTCCCGCACAGACGCACGGGTCGTGCGCCTAGCGCATGCCCAGCCCGTGCTAGGTGCCGCAGGAAATTGTCTTTTTACTAAAGGGCGCACGGGCCATGCGCATCACGCACAACCAGACCGTGCGTCCTCCAAACGTCCGAATTTGCTTATGGGGTCTTCATAAGAGTTGTAGCCATTTCTCTTCGCTTTTCATAGCCACTTGAATCAGCTCAATATCAATTTTGTAGGGAGAGTTATGGCCAAAATACTAAACCCTGCCAGTGTTAGAAATTCCAGACGCGTTTGGACGTTCCTTGAGATAAATCCCCTCGTTGTTTGATCATCCATGCTTCTTTTGACACACGAATCATTACTATGACTCTAGACTCAATATAATTGGCTTCCAATTGGGTGTAATCGTTCGGTTCTTGATGCTTCTAGGTCATAATGCTCGTATTTGTCACAAAATCACTCCAATTATCGTTAAATTCCTACAAAACGAGCAAAGTGTAATACCTTTTCCACAAAGAGCGAATATATACCATTTCATATGAGTTATTGCATGTTTATAAACAATTATAGCCATAAATATGCCCTAAAATACATGCAAAACTCACACTAAACAAACCCCCAAACTTAAACTGTTGACAGTCCCGGTCAACGCTTTATAAACTAGACAAAACACAAATGGGATTAATGAAAAACAAATCAAGAATAACGCATCACAATTCATGTCGTTTATCCATAGACGTCAAGAAACAAATCAACCAAGCTTCAAATATCTAACACATAGCACAAGTCAATTAAACCATGGCAAATACTTCAAATCACGCCTCTCATGGATCAAGTGTATACTCTCCTCTCTAGAATAATAAGGGACGTGTATTCGCTCAAATCATATCAATGTTGAAGAATTACCATAGGCTAGCAAATCGTCTCACATCTCCGCCACTCGATTGTATGCAATTCATAAATCAGAAAGGACTTTGCTTTTGGTTGTAATGAAGGCTCTTTGGTTAAGGTAGGAAAAATATGGAGAAAGTGACTCAAACTCAAGCGTATAGACGGGTAAGCACATCATTTTCTCAATCAACTATACTCATTCAAATCAAACATGCTCCCCCAATCACCTCTTGTTCATATCACACATCTCTTTTCCCCTTTGTTCATACAATTCACTTTCTTTCCCCTTACATCATACTTCTCAGCCTATATGTTCATTTACAACCAACTCACTTATGCAGTCGTTTTTTTTCCATGTTTTTTTCCGACTCTTTTGTGAGTATATCATCCTTTTTCCTCCTTTTATTCTTTTATCCCCACATCCAACATGCACACCATTATCTAAATTCTCGATATCTTCCTATTCAACCTTTATTCAATCCCCTTACTCAATGTTATACGCTCAAGCTTAGGGTAACAGATATATCAAGTTAAGGCTTGAAATGTGGCTAACAAAAAATCAGGCAATAGGCTCAAATGGGCTAACTAGGGAAATTAAATATCATTAGGTAGGCAAAAGGCTTGAAAGGCTTAACAAAAATGGCCTAAAATCATTTTCATAAATTGGATACAACATGTGACTTCAACAGAGATACCAGAGCAAGTTCTAGAATTCATATCAAAATGAATGACACACTCAATCAACAAACAAGACTGCATTTAATGAAAGCAGTAAAGGCTCAAAAAGCTCACAGACTTGCAATTGCGTAATTCAAAGCATATCAACCATGGTTTCAATATTCACATGCTCCATATCATATATTCTCCACCCGATCAACTCACGCTCAACACCCAATTCAAAACAATACAAACTGTTCAACGAATGCTCCCAAGATCACTACAAGCACACAATAGCGGTCAACTCACTCCCTAAAAACCTAAGAAATCAGTAAACGTGCTAAAGCGGTCAACTCACTCGGGGATGATGATGATCTCTCGATCTATCTTCAATCCTTGAAGGTGTGGTTGCGGTCTTGATTGATCTCACCAATTCTCCAGTGGAAAACTGCTCTTTTCTCTGCTTTCTAGGGTAAAAGTCATCGTCTTTTCGTTTGTGGTCGCCTCGTCTCTATTTGTACTTCGTTCGGGTCAAAACCTGCCAAAATCTATTTTCCCGCACAGACGCACGGGCCATGCGCATAGCGCACGCCCAACCCATGCTAGGTGCCACAGGAAATTGTCTTTTTACTAAATGGCGCATGGGCCATGCGCATCACGCACGACCAGCCCGTGCGTCCTCCAAATGTCCGAATTTGCTTATGGGGTCTTCATAAGAGTTGTAGCCCTCTCTATTAGCTTTTCGTAGCCACTTGAATCAGCTTAATATCAATTTTGTAGAGAGAGTTATGGCCAAAATACTAAACCCTACCAGTGTTGGAAATTCCAGACACGTTTGGACGTTCCTTGAGATAAATCCCCTCGTTATTTGATCATTCGTGCTTCTTTTGACACACGAATCATTACTATGACTCTAGAGTCAATATAATTAGCTTCCAATTGGGTGTATCGCTCGATTCTTGATGCTTCTAGGTCGTAATGCTCGTATTTTTCACAAAATCACTCCAAATATCGTAAATTCCTACAAAACGAGCAAAGCGTAATACATTTTCCACAAAGAGCGAATATAATCCATTTCATATGAGTTATTGCATGTTTATAAATAATTATAGCCATAAATATGCCCTAAAATACATGCAAAACTCACACTAAACACACCTTTAGTCTAATGGTTGTTGTTTTGGTCCTAACAAACTTATTTAACACATTTAGTTCCATATGAATCAAAAATTTGCAATTTTAGTCCCAAAACTAGCGGAAAACTTAATTGACCGTTAACACTATTCTTACGGGACCAAAAGTGTATTTATCCCATAAATATTGAAAAATATAAAAATTAAAAAACAATATAAAATCTGATAATTTGTTTAAAAAAACGAAAAAAATAGTTATAAAAAAACAAAATTATTTTAAAATCCAAATATTATAAAATAAAAAAAAAGTTAAAAATCTTTTTAAAATTTTGAGAATTATTTAAAATATTGTGGAAATTTATTAAAAACATTTAGATTTTAATATCCCAATTTTGGAATAATTTTAAGACTTAAAAAAATTGGATTTTTTAAACATATTTCAATATTTTCTTTAGTTTTTATATTTCTTAAATAATTTTATTTTTGTAAAAAAATTCAATGTTTTTTTTTTCAGATATTTGGTAAAATTTTTCTAAAGTCTTCAACAATTTTTAGTTTTTAATCCATTTATCAGATTTTTAGACCAATTTCCACATTTTAAACAATTTTCCAGATTTTGAATATTGAAGTGATTTTCAGATTTTTAACACAAATTTTAGTTTTTTTTAATCACATCTATGACCTTAACTTGCTTAAGTTATCATGCTTGCATATCCATCGTTTGAGTCTCCAACAATTATTCCAATAATTACATTTAAAAAATTTAAAAAAAATTGCTTCATTTTATTTTTGTTATTTATTCTTTTCTTTTCTAAATCTAAAAGGATTCTTGAGGTCTCAAATCAAAATTAGAAAAAGGGATAATTATAAATATTACCCCTGATGTTTGGGGTAATTACAGAAAAACCCAAAGAAATTTCAAAATTATAAAAAACCCTGATGTTTGATTATGCCTTAAATGTATGAGGATGACTATAATATTTTTACAATGTGAAGGGTGTGTTTAAAATATTTTTGCTTGTGAAGGGGGTAAAGTGTAATACAAAATCAAATTTCCAAAAGATTTTTATAATGTTTAAAAACCCTGGATTTTTTTGTAATTACCCCAAACTTATCATTGTGTGTTGTAAGTTTTAAATAGGGAAGCTCATGCAAGGTTAATTAAAACGTAGTTTTCTCCAGTGTAATGGCTAAGCTTATTTAAAATATCTTATAAGCTCCTACATCTGATAAATTTGTTTTAGGAGCTTATAAGATGTTAGATCTTATTTTAAAAATAAGATGTCAAAGTGTTTGGATAAAACAAGATAGTTGAGCTTATAAGATGTTTTATATCTTATAAACTTATTAAGTATATTTTTTGTCATTTGAATGTTTAAAATAAAGAGCTTATAAGCTCTTTTAAAAAAAGTTTGGGTGGAGGTACTTTTTTTTAGGAGCTTATAAGCTCTCTGACATCTTTTTTTTAGAGCTTATAAGCTCTTTTGGAAAAAAGTTACCAAACACATTTTAAGAGCTTATAAGCTATTAAACATCTTATAAGCTGTTTTTAAGAGCTTATAAGCTCAGCCAAACACCCTCTAAATAATTCCCGCTAACAACAAATTAGTTCGACCATTTTCTCTATTACCATTTTTCACGTCCAAAAAATAGCCCCTTAATTTGAGATGCGCACAAACACCATTAAAAGGAGAAAAAAAGGTTTGAGTTATAATTGGAGTGTTTGCAATCACTAAAAAAAGTATTTTTTAGTTTCTGGCTGAAAAGAATCACTTTGTAGTATTGTTTTACAAATGTCAACTTTCGAACTTGATTCTGCTTCATTTAATTAGAATTTAAAAATAGGGAGATGAGTGCTTTAGGCCGCGATTGGATGTGGGTGAAATTTTATTTTCGTTCCGCTGGAGAATTTTTTTGACCAAACATGCGATTGTCTATAAAAAAATCATAAAATATACTATTCTCTCACTTTAACTTTTTCTCATTTTTCCTATCAATCACATCTACACATTTTTTTACGAAAAACTAATCATTATTACACATTCTCCCACAAATTTCACTATTCGCTCACTCACACATTTCTAACTATCAAGCATATCCAATCATTATTCTACTATTTGTAAATCAAATCAACTCTCATCATTACTTTTTCATCTCACATCCAATCATACTCTCAAAATTCATCTTTTTTCTTCCAAAATTCTTTCCACCACTATTTTCTAGCAAAATGAAAATTTTCAAAATGAAAGCATATTCAATCGCGCCCTTAGATTTCTGTTTCTGCTTCTGGTTTTAGAAACAAATAAATATTATTCAAACTTTTACATCAAGCACTCTCAATTTTTTATTCTCAACATCTGATTGTATTTCCAAATATTTCCAATTTCTTATTCTCAATTTGTTTTTACATATACTTCAATAAATCACTTCTTCTAAAACAGGATTGGATTAAAGCGTAGCATGTGGAAGTGGTCGAAATTGAAAATATTTTAGAGAAGGACGGCGAGATTGAAAAAATTAGGGAGACAAATAACTTTTATATATAAATATGTTATATATAAATATATGTACCACATAACATAAGGGTGTGCGATGACTCCCTCCACCCTCTCTCGGTCCGTCTTTACTTCTAAAAGCATAAGTTTTTGCCAATTAAACACTCCCAATGACTGTAAACTTGTCACTCTCTTCTCTTTCATTCATTGTGTGAGTGAAACTTTTCAAGTTTCCTATAACTGGTCCAGTTTCTTTTCCTCACGCGTGTGGTATATATGGGCTAAAAAGAGGTCCACTTTTATATTTTTGGTTAATCGTAGTTTCCAAGTTACAAAAATCCAGTCTATTTTCACCAGCTTCCAGATTGTCATTCCATCAATTCTGTAATTCTCTCTCACACACACACGTACGCGCACCAAAAAAAAAGATATATGAAGTGTTTGCATAGATTTATATTTTAGAATAAGTGATTTATTGTGACATAAGTAAAAATAGTTGAGAATCAAATCCTAATAAAATTTGTAAATAAAATGAGGAGTTGAGAATGAGTGAATGTTAAATGTACGATTTTCTTTGGTTAGCTTTTAGAACTCGTAGTTTGGGTATTATTTAATATAATGTAAACCAAAAATGATTACATCTCGTTTATGCTGAAAATTATCTAGTCACACACACATACACACACATGTATATAGTAAAAAATAGAGAAACAATTTAGCATATCTAATTTTATTAAAAACTCAAAAGTAAATATCAATGACAAAGGCAAAAGATTTTATTGGATTACTATTTATATAATATAATAATTACATGATTTCAATGGTTTATGAAAGTATCGTATTTTACTAGAGTTGCTTTTCAAAAAATACAAAAAGAAAAACTATTACTCCAGGAGAGTTCGAAAGAGATTACAATTTCGTCGAAAGAACAACATATTAGTAGAATAAATTTCTTTTGTCAATTTTCTCATTTGAAAAACATGTTACATTGTAGTAGTTTACGAATTATAAACTTTTGATTATTATTCAATATATATGAACTTAAAAAATATTTAAAGAATTTTAATAAAGCACTATATAATTAAAACTGTGAAATTGCTAGTCTGAATTTTTTTTAATGAGTTGGAATGATTCATTTGGAGATATATAGGAATAAATCTCAAATAAATCTTTGCAAATAGTGAGAGACATCATTCATTTGAAATTTCAAATTTCGTGGTTCTTTATAATCGGAATTTAATTAAATAATAATATAATAATAAATAATAACATGTTGGTCAAATTGTCCCCATAGTGCAAAATTTATTGGAAAATCGAGCTATGATCAAATATTATTCTTACTATAAGCCAAAAAAACTATTATTCCACTATGAACATCCACATCCCATCACGCATGGAGTAATTGAAAATAAAGTGGCCCTTGCTTTGTTTCGAAGCAAAAATCCAGTTCAATGTCATGGCTTAGAAAACGGATTTGAAAATTGCACTTTTTATTTTGTATTTTCCTTTTCCAATTTCCATGGAAACGCTTTTTTCAAATATATTTCTTGCATGGTTCACCACTCCAGTATGTTGTTCTAGACAAACACCTAATCGACAAGAGCCAGTCAAAACACGTCTCTCTTGTAATGGTGAAGTTTATTGACATCTCATTTTCACATAAATTAAGTTGTAATTTATTCGTAAATAAATCCAATCCAGTAGTCAATAGTTCTGGATTTTTATTCATTATTGATTGTGAGATTTTGGTCCTACTTTGGACAAATTCATCTACCGCTTATTAAAAAGTTAAAAGAAAATTTTCTCATAGTGGAATAATATAATATCACCGAATCACTAACCTGCCTCACTAGGAAGCACGGGCACTTCTCTGAGGATGTCGTATCCGCACCGGATACGTATCTAATATGATATTTTATCCGATACTTCACGGATACTCCATGAATATATCTGCACATGGAAATAGATAGAATTTATTCTATTTCTCATTTTTTTCAATATTTTTGTTTTGTGTCTATGTGGTTTATCACATTTCAGATTTGAGTATTTATAAAATTTTGGTTTTTTTACACGCGAAACATTATTTTTTTAATTATACTTAGTACATATATAATTTCAATAATATGAAAATTCCGTTTTGGAGTTTGGACCTTGTTCAAGGTCACTCGGTTATCCACAAGAAATATCCTCTTTTTTTTTTTTTTTTTTTTGGAACAAATCACTCTTCACTATAACGTTTTAGAGATTGCTAAAAATAATTTGAGACCAATGAAGCACTGATACGGGTACGGAATACATGCACAATACAACACGGGTATGGAAATACGTCGTGTTTTGAAATTTTAAGGATACGAGTACGATATATATATATATATACATACAAAATTATATATTTTTATATTATTGAAAATATAGACGTACTAGGTATAATTAAGAAAATAATATTTTAAGCATAAAAAACTAAAATTTCATAAGTACTCAAATCTGAAATGTGATAACTTACATAAACGCACAAAAGATCGTTGAAAATATAAGTTATAGAATAAATTATACCGATTTCAATGTGTAGATATATCCATGAAGTATCATATCGGCTACGTATCCGGTATGAGTACATTATCCTCACAAAAATGTCTGTATTTCCTAGTTTGAAACTATTTGAGATTAGACGTGATGTGCTATTGTTTGGATAAGCCCAAAAGGCTAAATCCAATGGAAATACTTGGATTATGAACTAATAATTAAAATGAAGACCCAATAGAATCAATTCTATGGGAAGATAATACAGCTAAATTAAGCCCGGGAAGGCCTTAAGTCCAAAAGGCCTACGAAGACCTACTAACATACCTATAAGTATTTTTATATCCTCATTGTAAAAGGGACCCAATTTACTAAGCAATTAATTCATTTCAAGTTCTTTAGCTTGTTCTCTCCTTATATATAAAAAGGAAAGACAAAAATTCTTTAGCTTGTTCTTGCTCCGGGATTAACTTGAGCGTCAGGGAGTTTTCGATAAGTTAACCTAGGCACCCCTAACGACTTTGTGTGACATAGATAGTGATCCACTACTACAATCTGAGAGTGATACCACATCCATACTAGCTACAATCATATATCTTTCAAAATTATAAATAGCCTCTTAGTAATTATTTCTATGTTACAATATATATTGCACCCTCAAGACAAAGGTTGCATTTGGATTTGAGGAGGGATTTCCGAGAAGGATTTCAAATGAATCCGTTTACAATAGATTTAAAATCAACCAATAACTCAAAAAAAAAAAAATTTGCTCAAAATAGGAGATAAAGGATTTGAAATCCATTGAATTATGAGATTACTCAAACAAGCTTAATGAATTCATTATTATGGATTTGAAATCCTTCGCTTCAAATTATTCCAGTAAAATGCAACCTACGAGATTATTTGTAATTTTAAATGAATCAATTTTTTTTGTAATTTAGCTAATTTCAAGGGTAGCTTTACCATAAAAAAATAATACTATATTTTTAATATTTCAACATCCTTCTAATGAAATTTTATAACTTATGATGAGTACTAAAAATTCGCTCCATACATTTGAAAAACTTTTTTTTTAAATATATAATATATTACATCTTTCTAAACTATCTCAAAATATAAATGCCTGAAAACTTGAAATAACCTGAACCAAAACACCCTCATCACACATTGGACAAACATTTTCTGATTCAAGCTTCTGCAATACCAATGACCTCATTTGAGCTCTATCTTCACTTTTAACATTAACAAAAATCTCAAGAAAAATTGGTACTGAAAAAAACAAGCAAAATCTCTTAAGAGTATTTATTTCCACACAATTTATTCATCGAAATTCTAATTGCTCTTGGACTAGCTCCCTCTAGAATAAGTATTCCAAAGATATTAAAACCTCACAGGATAGAAATTAAATGACATATTGTTTAATACAACTGCTCAACAACATTCTATCCTGGGAACCAATTATGCCTTTCAAAGCTGAAAACGAAAATAAAAAAAGTACAACATACAAAAGCCACATTGTTGCTCACATATACAACTTACACGAATAATAACTCAACAGATCAAACTCATAAGATATGCACACACAACACACTATAAATTATAGAACATACAATTTTCAAGAATCTCCAGGTTGTTTTTGAATTAGCCCGAACCTCAAGGAGGTGTTTGTAATTATCCCATGAGATTATTACCTTGAGTATGTCATTGCACCCATGTCTCAGGGAAGTTTATGTCCTATGGTCTTTGATGATTTTGACCAGATGGTCTTGGAGCCTGAAATAAAATGCATTTTACTTTTGAGTAAAATCTAGGAGATTATAAAGAGGAGTAGTGTAATGGGATTATCAAAGAGTGCCGATAGATGTGCATTTCAACAGAAGAAATTGATAAGAGGCTTTTAACTCATAAGTACAGATCCATTGCTAATGCCTAATGTAATGACCTTAAATATTAAGATTTGAATCCTTCACTAGATCCACGAGCATTTCAGTTGCCCATGACGCAAATCCATCGAATATTATAGAACACAAATCTTTACCCTCTCAATTAATTGAAATAATTTGAACAGTACATGGAATTCTATTTGCCAAAATCCTTTTGCCACCTATTAGAAGGATTGGAGGATAACCAAACTCTCAGATTTCAATCTATGCAAGCTAAAAACATTTCAAATCCAAATGCAGCCAAAGAGAAGAAAATTGGAGAATAAAACTCTCAGATTCACATTTATGGCCGTTAGGTTTCAAATTGGTATAACAGAAGAGACAGAATAAGAAATTTTGAGAAGTTATGGCAATGTATGGTTGTGTTTTCAAAAGTCATTTTCTATTTTCCAAATATTCTGGAAAACGGAACATGCGAAGATATGAACTTTTTAATATTATCCTCGTGTTCTTATTTCGGGTATGGTTTGGTCGATTTTGAATCGAAACCAAACTGACGATCCAATTAATTTAATTTAGTAGAAAGGTCACTGCAAGCTGAAACAAAATTCAGTTTATTTAGGTTTGGTACATTTCGGATTTGCTTTGGTTCCTGGACACCCCTAGTTGCATCAAAGTCCAATGATTGTAGAACTGATACTAAAGCGGATAAATAAAAAATGTCGACAAAACTGGGAAACGGTAGGGAAAGAAATGCTTCTTGCTTTATAACACGGGCTTATGTAATTACAAGATGAAATTAGGTACATGTTCCGTGGGAGTGGGGGGTGAGGCACCATGACTTGCAGTGTCAAAAAAAAAAAGCCAAAATGAAAGAAACTTGCATTAAAATTGGTCAAGGGACCTATTCATGTTAAAGTAAGACCACAAAAAGATGAACTGTAAATCCAAAGCTCAAACTCACCTATTACGCTGATTGACCACCAAAATGAAATTTTTCAAAAATAAAAAAATCTACGTACCGAGGTATCTCTAGGCCATTGGGCACCATATTTACGATATACAAGGGATCAAGATTGCCAACAGTATGCTCCAACAAAACCCCTACCTGCCAATTTGTTTTAGACAAAACAAGCGAAAGAGTTATTTATAACATGTAATAGTGCAATCTGAAATGCATTTTATCAGCATGCTCAGTTTACTACTTACCATCTCAGGTTTGTTTAGACACTGCTTAATCAGCTCTTCCCAGAGTTCATCATCATGTTGCATACTTGCAAATTCTATGGCCTGCAAATATTCACGAGACATTCAATCTCAACCGAGTTTCAAGACTGCGAAATAGATAACTTGAGTATCAAGTCGAGCACCTCTTCTATATCCCCCAGTTTATTAATAATCACGGCTAAAGCTTGCTTTTGCGTTTCCCATTCTTCAAGGATAAACACTTGCTCTCTTAATAGGTCTCTTTTAACACAAATTTCTTGAGCCTGATACCAAATTCATGAATGGTCAAAGACCAAAAGATGATTGAACAAATTAAAGAGAGTCACCCATATATGGAGTAAACCTTTTCCAGTGTATAATGCTGACTACTCTGAAAAAGGAAGCAGCATTTTCGGATCATAATCAGCATACAACTCAACCTGTTCACAATCACCAGATATGATAGCCAATGTTCAAAAACTCAAATCCGATTCACAAAGAGGTACCTAAAAAAAATAAGTCAAACAAAACAACTATTGAAAAGTCTGACTATCCTTCTGACCATCTTCTAAAAATGGTGAAGTAGTCTCAATTTTTACAAAATAAATTTAATGATCAGTCTCTCCAGCTTGCTGAGTGGAGAGTTCATGATGGACGGTGGACTTTGAAAGACCACCGGTGTGGATATCACACTACCATAGATTGCCGCAAATCATTAAACAACAAGAAACAATGATTATTGAATAGCAAAAAATTTTAGAAGAGACCAAAATTGCTCGCTGAAAGTAAGCAAAAACAGGTCAGAAAAAAAGGGTGTCAAAGTTATACCTAAGCGCAGTATCAACTGCCGTCTAAACCAATCTGCGGACCTATCAAAAATAGAGAATCCAGTCCATGCTCTCTATCATTCAAAAACGCAAAAAGGAATTGTTGCCTAGGTCCACTAAACAAGGAGAAATTCATTGCTGAAAGTAAGCGAAAAGAAGTGTTCAGCAGTTCGGTTGAATTCAAGGGCAATTACAATGTTTTCAAATAAAAGAAATTCATTGCTGAAAGTAAGCGAAAACAGATTAGAAGAAAAGCAACATATTATTAGCTTATAACGATAACAACATCAAACAATAAACACAAAGCTACCATGAACATGTAAAAAAGAAATATATTTTCGTAACTTGCATAAAAGCTCAAAGTCATCCATCCAACATATTATACTTGTCTTTACAAAACTAAGAGCATGGTCCCAAAAGGAAATTAACATAACCGAAATCAAGCGTATTTCAGAATAATAACAGCACATGAAACCGCCAAGTCAAAAATACTTGAAATAGTTAAATACGATGACAAGTCGAACGTATAAACTGACTTTGCAGGATTCGGGGTATAATCGATCCAGCCAACATGTGAGTCAATCATATACAAAATCGAACCAAATATATAAAACAAATTATTTTCATCGACTTGTTTAACCCGAATAGTAGGACGAACCCGGATGAGTTCATCATCGTGACTATTGGAATTTAAATCCAGAATAAATATGTCGTAGCACTCTCCCTGGATCGTATCGCAGTTGCAGATAAACGCCACTTTTCCTGAAGTTAATGATAACTTTTGACGCTTCGCGTCAGGATTGTCATCGGCGCCTGATGATGATGATGATGATGACGATGATTTAGGTGGGTAGGAATCCATGAGTGGTTGGATTTTTCAGTACCACCGCCGCCGCTTGATATTTGATTAGAGGAAGAGATGAAGCCAATAACGAACCCTAGCCTAGACCCTAAACCTGGAATTGGTAACTGTTGAGGAAAAACAACCCACAGTGAGATTGGCGCAAATTTGGCTAGTTTTTATTTTTCTTTATACATGTTTGGTATTATAATATTAGTGTCACTGTATTCTAGACCCCCAAAATAAATTAGGGTATTATAATATCGGGTTCTTATTGGTGATCTGTGGAGTGTCCTTGGTGTATCTTCTACTGATTTTCACTTGCATCTTTTTCACGCATATAGGTATGCATTTTCCTATGTTATTTTCTTTTTTCTTCCTTATAATTTGATTCATAATTACACTAAGATAGGCTGCCTTCTTGTGTTTTTGTTGCACTTGATATAACATTGTAATTTTTATCATTATAATAATAATAATGCTCAAACTTAGATATTAATAAAATTCCATGACTGTCATAGCATTCATCTCTGTACGTTGTTTTCCTCAATGCATAAAACATGGTTTCAAGAAATTGATTTTAGTTTCATTCTTAATATTTTTTGGTTCAGGCTTTGCAAGTCAATAATATTAATCAATTTGTTAAAATTTCTTACACGATTTCAAATCCTTCCTATTTGGAACAATTGAAAAATCCTCCCCAAATCCAAATGCAACCTTAGTTTGAAGCTTAAATAGTGCTCTCTCCACCATCAAACCTTGTGTAGCTCTCTAAATTTACCCAAATACTTTTTCTGACACCAACAAATAATTTTATGATCTGATAAAAAAAATGAACTAGTGGGAAAAAATCCATTGCAGAGTGGGAGAGTACCATTCTTTTAATACAAGAAAAGATTTGTACTTGAGTTGCAATAATAGGATTAAAAGTGTCCTTCATTTTCACATAAAGCACATTTTCACCTGGTTATGTTAATACTCTGCAGCATTAAAGAGAATTTCTTCTGGAGGAATTACCAAAGACCCCAGATGTGATTATTATACTAACATTATAACATAGACTGCTGCAAATCATTAAAGAACAAGAAACAATTATTACTGAACAACAAAGAATTTTAGAAGAGACCAGAATTCATCGCTGAAAGTAAGCAAAAACAAGTTAGAAAATAAGCATCATGCATAACAGATTAGAAACAATGAAACGGGCTAGGCATAAAGAAAACGCGTGTCAAAGTTAAACCTCGACGCAGTATCAACTGCAGTCTAAAGACTCTAAACCAATCTGCGGAACTATCAAAGATAGAGAATCCAGCCCATGCCCTCTATCATTAGAAAACAAAAAAGGAATTGTTGCCTAGGTCCGGTAACAAGGAGAAGTTTGGTATTTTTTTGACAGACAGCAGAAGAAAGAGCATTAAGTCAAGCGGGAAAAGAAATGTTCGGCAATTTGATCGAGTTCAGAGGCAATTAAAATGCTTTCAATTAAAAGAAGTTCATTGCTGAAAGTAAGCGAAAAACAGGTTAGAAAATAAGCAACATATTATTAGCTTATAACGATAACAACATCAAACAATAAACACAAAAGCTACCATGAACATGTAAAAAAGAAATATATTTTCGTAACTTGCATAAAAACTCAAAAGTCATCCATCCAACATATTATTCGTGGTCCCAAAAGGAAGTTAAAATAACCAAAATCAAGGGTATGTATTTCTGAAAAATTACACCGCCTTGACAAAAATACTTGAAATAGCTAAACTGTGATACGATATAACTACAGATCGATATACTTGTATCCCAGAGACAAAAGCGTAATTTATGTGCATCAGCGGCTGCTCGGAAGGAAAAAAAATTGTTGAGCGAAAAAATGAACACAATTCTCGATGTCCATGAGAAATTTGAAACACCGGACCTCAGTTATGAATTTCCTCAATTCCGCCGCAAGCTCTCCATTTTTCTCCTTATCCTCTTTGTATTTTGCAACGTCACAGTGGTACGCAACTACAGTGAGGTGAGGACGGCCGGTCCGTTGGCCTAAACCCGATTGTGTAATGCAGAAACTGCATTGCCCATTCTCGACATCATCAAGAAGAACAACAGAAGTAGGACCACAACGTTCGAATTCAACACCATATGAGGGCAACGGAAACATATACCAGTCAGGGTATTCTCGATCTCGTTTTGTAATATCAAATGCACCGAAAGAAGTCAAACATAACTCCTCCCCAATCACAAGAAAAGGAAAAGGATTACATTGAGTACTGATATAACCATAGAAGGTTTCACGTTTTTCCCAACCTTTGTCCAGTGATTCAAGATCAATAGTATACATTGAAAATGATTCTGCGTAAGTAGAAGTTTCGATGAAAAAGGTAGACTTACCTATGAAGGTAAATGTCGCAATATCGAAATGACGAGTATGAGGATAACGACGAAATAGCTTATCCCAATCGTAGCGTATGCCAGGTAATTGTGTCCATGATCGGGTATCGGGATCATACAATTCAAAATCATGTTCACCGGCAAATTCAGCAGAGGTATCATAGCCGGTAATAGTAGAAGAAAGTACCAGTATTTTATTACCTTCGGGGGTGGCAATGGCAAGAGGCCATGTCTTGGAGTGCAACATATCAGGGGCCTTACCCAGCTCACTTTTCTTCAATATATACGGATCGTGGTCGGACAAATATGATGACAAGTCAATCGTATAGACCGACTTTGGCGGAGGACCGATACGGTGGTCAGGGGATGGGATCTCCTATTCCATTGTTCCTATTCCACTCCTATTTCATTGCATTGGATGAAATACACGTGTTAATGATGATGTCACGTGATGTTACAATTGTACACGTGTCTTTCATCCAACATATGGAATAGGAAGTGGAATAGGAGATCTCAACCCGGTGGTCAGATTCAAGACGGTGGCGCTCATTAGATTCAATCATATACAAAGTCGAACCTAATATACAAAAAGCATGAATCTCATCATTGACATGTTGAAGCCGAACAGCCGGAGTAACCCAGATGAATTCATCGTCAACATCATCGTTGGCGGTCCTGAAATTTAAATCTATAATAACTATATAGTAGTATTCTTCTTTGTCCTCCACGCCGTTGCAGATAAAGGCCACTTTTTCTTCAGGTAATGATAATTTTTGACGCTTCGCATCAGGTTTGTTATCGCCGTCTGATGATGATGGTGATTTAGGTGATAAAGGTAGGGGAGAATCCATGAGAGATTCAATTTTTCAGTACCAAGAACTAACCCTAGACCCTAAAATTAAATTGGCTGTGAATTGGGATTTGCGATAAATGTATGGCCAAACTGACTGGGCTTTTCTTTCTTACCAAGTAATTTCCAATGGGAGAATTTCATAATAGGATCTAAATTTAAGAAAATATATCATTTCAAGACCCACAATTTCAACTTTCTCAAATCAAGATCTAATTATTATTTTTTTCTCAAATTGGATTCTCCCTCAAATTTTTGGGTTCTCACTTCAAGATTTAAAATTTCAACCTTCTCGAATCAAGACCCAATTTTTATTTTTTTCTCAAATGAGGTCCTCCCCCAAATTTTGGACTCTCAATTCATGTTTTAAAATTTAACAAAAAGAGAAATATTAATGTAATCTATCACACCGGTCACAAAAAATAATTTTCTTTCTCTTTTTATTTTTCATAGATTTTTATGTTTATACTTATTGTGCATTTGTATATAAATAAAGTATTAAATTAAATAATAGTTTTATAATTTCACAAATTATTACGCATGATTTCCAAACGAATTACTTTGATTCTGAAAAATATTTAGACACTAAAATAAATATTTTTTAAAGTAAAATAAAGCATACTAGCTTTGAAAACCCAATCAAATATAGAAATGGCATTCATCCCGTCTGGTTCAGTCTTACTTTAAGGAAATAACTGTAATCTTTTTAGAAATATCAGGTTGGTTTGAAATGGTTTTTGCTTGAAATGGTTTTTGTTTATAAAGATGAAAAATATAAGACGAAATCAAACTTCAAGAGTTTTTTTTGTAATTTTCAAAAATCTCTAGGTTGTTTTTGAATTATAACACGCCGAAGATATGAACTTTTTAATATTGTCCTCGTGTTCTTATTTCGGGTATGGTTTGGTCGATTTTGAATCGAAACCAAACTGACGATCCAATTATATCAATTTAATAGAAAGGTGACTGCAAGCTGAAACAAATTTCAATTTATTTAGGTTTGGTATATTTTGGATTTGCTTTGGTTCCTGGACTCCCCTAGTTGCATCAAAGTCCAATGATTGTAGAACTGATACTAAATCGGATAAATAAAATATGTCGACACATTTAGAGGAATTATTTTTTTAATGCAATGAGTTTCAGGAATCGATTTTGAAATGTATAATTATGTTATATGAATATTTGTATTTGTTGACATTTTCAGAAGTACAGATTTGAAAAGAAGATTATGCAAGCATAACACATCTAGAGCTTTTGATTATCATCAGACCATTACTAAGGATGGTAAATTGGGAAAATTAGAAAATTGCTCCTCTAAGTTGGCATGTTCAAACTTTTGGTCCTCTAAGTTGGCCTATTTGAAAATTAGTCCTCTAAGTTATGAAATTTTAGACTTTTGGTCCTCTAAGTTGGCCTGTTTGAAAATTAGTCCTCTAAGTTATAAAATTTCAGAAATTTCGTCCGATTTTGACCGAAAATTTTTCAATCCGCCGAAAATTACTGACTAGGATCTAAAACGACGTTGTACGAGCACAATTCTCTTTCAAGAATATGCAAAACATTACCTTCCACGCCTGAGCAACCATCAAATCATCTTCCCGGATTATCAATCGTCCAAGAAGTCCGTACTTGCACTCGTTTTCAAACAGGCCAACTTAGAGGACCAAAAGTCTGAACAGGCCAACTTAGAGGACCAATTTTCTAATTTTCCATGGTAAATTCTTTAGCAGTAATTGGTTCTGAGGAAAACTTAAGTTAGTCGAGAAAAAGCAATATATGTCATGGCAGATCCAAAAAATTAAAGAGATGGATATTGTAATAGTGTTGAGTGTTGACGTATAGCAAGTAAAGTGTAAAAGAAAAAGGAAAACTAACGGCTTTTTAGTTATTATGTCATCCTTGGTCATTTATATGACAAATTGATAATTGCATTTAAATAGCCTTTCTGTTGACATTGTTTTTGCTGATATACGCTAATGGAGCTGTATGAAACTGGAAGTCGGACTTTTGCTAGATAAACAAAGCAGAAGGACTATTCAACTCCAAGTCATCATCCGAGTATAGAAAAAAAATAAACTCCCAATATGGGATTTTCCTAGAAATCACATCAAAGAACATTTGATTATTTTGCTTTAGGATAACCACAGTGACTAAACAAATTACTCTAAGATTAGAAGCACTAGAAAATGCTGATAATCACCAATCACCATAAACAAGCTCAAAAAAGTAGAATCCACAAAATAAGAAGTATGCGTTCGCCTTGGAGGTATCCAACACATTATACTTGTCACTAAAAATAGATGGGCATTTGTGTCATTTTCCCTAATTAAAATGCAGACCCAATAGAATTAATTCTATGGGGAGATAATACACCTAAACTAAGCCCGGGAAGGCATAAATCCAAAAGGCCCACGAAGACCCGCTAACATACCTATAAGTATCTTTATGTCCTCATTGTAAAAGTTACCCAATTTACTACACAATTAACTACTTTCAAGTTCTTTAACTTGTTCTCTCCTTATATATAAAAAGAAAAGAAAAAAATCTTTAGCTTGTTCTTGCTCCGGGACTAACTTGAGCGTCAGAGAGTTTTTGGTAAGTTAACCTCGGCACCCCTAACGACTTTGTGTGACATAGGTAGTGATCCACTACTACAATTGGAGTGATACTATAATCATATATCTTTCAAAATTATAAATAGCCTCTTAGTAGTTATTTCTATGTTACAATATATATCGCACCCTCAAGACAAAGGTTGCATTTGGATGAAATGAGTTGGATTTGAGGAGGGGATTTGAGAAGGATTTCAAATGAATCCATCTACGATAGATTTAAAATCAACCACATTAACTCAAAAAAAATTCGTCAAAATAGGAGCTAAAGGATTTGAAATCCATTGAATTATGAGATTACTCAAACAAGCTCAATGGATTCATTATTACAGATTTGAAATCCTTCGCTCCATACATTTGAAAAACTTTTTTTAAATATAATATATTACATATTTCTAAACTATCTCAAAATATAAATGCCTGAAAATTTGAAATAACCTGAACCAAAACACCCTCATCATCACACATTGGACAAACATTTTCTGAGTCAAGCTTCTGCAATAACAAAGCAGAAGGACTATTCAACTCCAAGCTAACATTAACAAAAATCTCAAGAAAAATTGGTACTGAAAAAAACAAGCAAAATCTCTTAAGAGTATTTATTTCCACACAATTTATTCATCGAAATTCTAATTGCTCTTGGACTAGCTCCCTCCAGAATAAGTATTCCAAAGATATTAACACCTCACAGGATAGAAATTAAATGACATATTGTTCAATACAACTGCTCAGTAACATTCTATCCTGGGAACCATGCCTTTCAAAGCCGAAAACGAAAATCAAAAAAGTTCCAACATACCAAAGCCACATTTTGCTCACATATACAACTTACAAGAATAATAACTCAACAGATCAAACTCATAAGATATGCACACACAACACGCTATAAATTATAGAACATAAAAAGATACAAAAAACACAAGTTCAACCAGCAGCAGCAGTAGTACACAAGGTACAACGTATCCGAGCATCATCATCATTATCATCGTCGTCATCATCACCATTTTCATATTTATAATACGATAAGTCGTCCGGATTAGGGCTTGCTGCTGGTTTCTTTTTGCTACTAATTGAATCGATGGAGTCCATGAGGCACGTCTCGTGGTACGCATGACAGCAAAAGAAAATATATATCGACACGTCTTGGATGGAAAACGGATCGAAACACATGCAACATCTGGTACCGCTCCTGATTTTCGGTTTGACCTCCATGTTTCTGATGCTCATAGATCTCTCGGTCAACTGAGATTGCCTATTTTTATTATCCCTTTTCGTACGTGACTCATCTTCCTCGTTACTCAAGTATATAGCACGCCTTGCTTCCTTGTAGTACTTAATTAGCAAATTAACACAATCGGCCTGCAGGTTCATTAAGATCATTATGAAATGCATCACTTCCGCTCGGGTACAAAGAATACTTTGTAGATGAGATGAGGGATAATTACAAAAGACATCCTGAGGTTTGGGCAAATTACAAAAAAAAAAAAAAGAAAAAAGAAAAACAGAGATGTTTCAAACTATAAAAAGCCTCCTCAGGTTTGATTCAATCTTACTTTATAATTCTAGAAATATCAAGGGGGAGGGGGAGGTTGAAATATTTTTTGCTTATAAAGAGAGAGAATTTAAGAAGAAATCAACCTCAAGGGCTTTTTTGCAATTTTCAAGAACCTTAAGTTTTTTTTTTTTTTTTTTTTGTAATTAGCCCGAACCTCGGAGGGGTGTTGTAATTATCCCATGAGATTATTACCTTGAGTATGTCATTGCACCCATGTCTGAGAGAAGTTTCTGTCCTATAGTCTGTGATGATTTTGACCAGACGGTCTCGAAGCCTGAAACAAGATGCATTTTATTATCAGCAAAATTAAGATGATTATAAAGTAGCAGTGTAATGGCGATATCAAATAGTGACGACAGATGGATATTGATAAGAGGCTTTTAACCCATAAGTACAGATCCATTGCTAATGCCTAATGTAATGACCTGAAAATATTAATATGAGTTGCCCATGGTGCATATCTAGGGATGGCAATGGGGCGGGTTCCCGCATTGAACCTGCCCCGTTAGGGGCGGGTATTTTTGAAAATCCGCCGGGTCCGGGGCGGGTAACGGGTCTAGGTGGACCCGCCCCGTATTTTATATATATTACTAAAAATATATAGATATTACAGTTATTGACATACAATCTTCATTTGTTGCCTTCAACCTCAGGCCACTCAAAGGAGGGTGGTTGGATTGGAAATCATTGTCCAAGGCTCCCATCAATCATCATCATCTGTAGAAGCCAACTAAAACAATTCCACATCTTCATCTTCATCCATAGTCGCGTAGTTATTCAGCATTCCTATTTTTAGCTGGTTGGTTTTTAGAGATTATATATATACATACAATTTTAAGTTATGAAATGGTTGCTCCATTGTCAATGACATTAACAGAGATGAAAACTCAAATATTAATCTGCAAGTTGATTTTTTTGGCGGGTCCGGCGGGCAGCGGGTTGGACCCGTCAGGTTACGGGTCCAAGGCGGGGCGGGTCCCAGGTTTAGCCAAACCCGTCCCAGACCCGCCCCATTGCCATCCCTATGCAAATCCATCCAATATTATAAAACTCAAATCTTCGCCCTCGCAATTAATTAAAATAATTTGAACAGTAAATGCAGTTCTATTTGCCAAAGTCCTTTTGCCACCTATTAAAAGGATTGGAGGATAACAAAACTCTCAGATTTCAATCTATACAAGCTAAAAACATTTTCAAATCCAAATGTAGCCAAAGAGAAGAAAATTGGAGAAGAAAACTCTCAAATTTCACATTTATGCCTTATGGCCATTAGGTTTCAAATTGGTATAACAGAGACAGAATAAGAACTTTGAGAAGTTATATATTCAACATGGCGAAGATATGAACTTTAATACTATACTCATGTTCTTATTTGGGTATGGTTTGGTCTATTACGTTGATTGACCACCAAATGAAATTTAAAAAAAAAAGAAAAGAAAGATTCTACTTACCGAGGTATCTCTAGGCCATTGGGAACCATATTTACGATATACAAGGGATCAAGATTGCCAACAGTATGCTCCAACAATACCCCTACCTGCCAATTTGTTTTAGACAAAACAAGCAAAAGAGTTATAACATGTAATAGTGCAATCTGAAATGCATTTTATCAGCATGTTCAGTTTACTACTTACCATCTCAGGTTTGTTTAGACACTGCTTAATCAGCTCTTCCCAGAGTTCATCATCATGTTGCATACTTACAAATTCTATGGCCTGCAAATATTCACGAGACATTCAATCTCAACAGAGTCTCAAAACTGTGAAATAGATAACTTGAGTATCAAGTCGAGCACCTCTTCTATATCCCCCAGTTTATTAATAATCACGGCTAAAGCTTGCTTTGCGTTTCCCATTCTTCCGAGGATAAACACTTGCTCTCTTAATAGGTCTCTTTTAACACAAATTTCTTGAGCCTGATACCAAATTCATGAATGGTCAAAGACCAAAAGATGATAGAACAAATTAAAGAGAGTCACCATATATGGAGTAAACCTTTTCCAGTGTATAATGCTGACTACTCCGAAGAAAGGGAAGGAGCATTTTCGGATCATAATCAGCATACAGTTCAACCTGTTCACAATCACCAGATATAATAGCCAATGTTCAAAAACTCAAATCCGATTCACAAAGAGGTACTCAAAAAATAATTTAAGTCAAACAAAACAACTCTATCCTTCTCACCATCTTCTAATAATGGTGAAGTAGTCTCAATTTTTTACAAAATAAATTTAATGATCAGTCTCTCCAGCTTGCTGAGTGGAGAGTTCATGATGGAGGGTGGACTTTATGGGGTGAAATTATGCCACTTAATACCAATTTCTCCCTTCTGAAATTTGTTGTCGAACGTTTTTGAATAAACAGCAGCCAAGACAGGAATAATTTGTCTGAATAATGTAATCTGTTTTCTGCTCGTGTAGAAATAAATCTGCTAATGTCTATATGAGGAGTTTGGCATAGACCTCACATCTTAATAAATTTCCAGAAAGAGTAATAAATTTCCAGAAAGAGTACACAAGGACGAATGAACCTGACTTTCAAGTTCCAATCCTTCAATACTTTATTAAGAATAGCACATTAATGGCAAACGATATGTATGCTTTCATAAGGAAGTCTACGTATTGGAAAATATTAAACATTGGTGTGGAGTGGCCAATCTTTACATACCTGCATGTCATGGAAATCCCTTCCAGCATGGGGATTTGACTCGAACAGTGAATGCAGATACTGATGCAACAAGTATCGGTAATCACACTTATTCTTTGCAGCTATAAGTTGTGAAACTACATCTGATGGGCTTATGAGGTCTCTGTGCTGTATAAACAATGGAATTGCATGTTTGCAATCTATCATCATAAGCTGGGCAACCTGCAAAGCCATGTGAGATCAATCGAACAAATTCATAAAATTGGGTCAAGTAAGAAATTCAATTGAATGTCATGGTTTTGGTAAAATCATTTATATCAGATTTAGAATATGGTTCTATGTAGTTGTCGCATCATATTTCGTACTGCACGACATGAAAAGAAGTATACCAATATTTGCTTTGAATTTAAGGAAGCAACAGAAATTGGATAATTTCAGTTTGGCAAAAACCATAGAAGAGAGAGAACTTTTAGGAAATAGGACCTTAGTTATGAATCAGATAAAAAGACATTGGATCTAGTGACTATAAATGGTAAAAAAGCTGGACTTCAAATTTCAGGTAAATAAAAGCTGTTATGAAATTAATTCACTCACTGAAAGTACCTTTTCTCGAATGCTATCGTGTAAATTATGCTTGTCAATGAAGTCAAATATATCCGGCTTCTTAAGCTGAGATACATAGAAATAAAATAAATTACATAGAGAAACCGAGTATATTAAAACAGAAACAATGACATGACCATCCTCCCAAATGGCATATTTTAACACCATTCAATAAGATCATCACTTACATCAGCATACAGGCCGAAGGCTTTCTCATATTGTCCGTCAATTACATACAGTTCAGCAAGAGCCTGACATGGAAGTAGCACCATGTAAGAGGTAAACAAAATAGGTATTAAATAGTACTCCCAGGCACTAACCTCTTTAAGAGCATCAGTAGATGATGAAGTATTAAGTTGAGGTTCTATTGCTGAGATAACGGGCAAAGAAGAATATATTACAGGTGGCCAAGTTTTAACTATTGTCAGGAGATCCTTGTGAAATGATGTATTTGTCGCCAAAGCAACAAGTGCAACCTAGTGCATAGCAAATATTTCAGGCAACCAATTTTTTGACATGATAAAAAAAAACGGAAAGATGTGAGGCGAGTGCACATTCGACACTAATAATTACACACCTCATAAGCAGTATCACGTAACCTTGGATTTTCTGTAGGTATGTAGGGAACCAATACAGGAAGTTGGCGGAGATGAGCGAAATGGAAAACCCACCTGTAAGCGGTAAGCCACCCCCAGTTAATAAAACAACAGAGTTATGAACTTAAAAGATATGTTTGCAGATGTACATAAGTATTATAGTACCTTTCCCATGCAGCAGCCGATCCTCGCAGTAATTTGGGACATAAAGATGCTGCTTCAGCATATTTGCGTTCCACAATCAGATGGTCAAGATATCTAGATCCCACCTGTTTAAATCAGAGAAGTTAGAATTTGTGGATGCATCTTGACATGGTTTGCTAATGAGCAAATGATGTTGCTATAACTAAGCGTAACTAGTGGAATAATAGACACTGTGATGATTTACCAAATCCTCATTTAGCAACTCAAAGGAAAACTCAATAAAATCAACTTAAAACTCTTTAGTTTTCGTAGATCAGCAGTAGACCTCTAAATAATAATGGTGGAGACACATTTCTAATTTACATAAAAAAACTTGACGCCATAGCCACGCCCGATGGATCAACCATACACTTTACAAGCAATTCTCAAACACATTATTTTCCAGACACTCAATACTCGTGTATGATTACGAATGTTGGGAACCTTCTCGTGTACAAAATAGTCAATCACAAAATGTAACAGATCCATCATTTGCTTTATGGTTCTAATTAGTTGGTTGTTACCTGTGCTCAGTTTCTTTGAAGGTTAAAAGCACGAGTGCCAATATTTTATGAGTTTAGTTCTCCTCACTGAAGGAGATAATATCAGATTCCTAATGTTGTGGTTGTTGAATAACAAAAGCGCACACACAACAAAAAAAGAAAAAATAGAACACCAGAAAAAAAAAAAAGGAAACCTGAATTAATGAGAAGACATATGAAACAGTGGCATCGATGACATCATGAGCTAAAATTCTAGATATGATCTTATAACCAAAACACCACCATGACAGATCTGTTCAGTTTAAAACTCAGGCAAACCCAATTTAAACACAGTACCTCATCAATAAGCTCACTCCGACCTTGACCAGCTTCAACTGCTGCCAAGGCTTTCTCATGCCATCCATGTTGAAGAAGCCAAGATATGTGATCTTCTGTATCCCTAACATCCAAAATTTATATAACATGAATAAGGTATGAAAATGAAACAGCAGATGTTTGTGACATTTTTTATGTCTGTGCTTGCCTATGAATACTTTTTGCGGAACTTCCGTTAAGAGATACAATTCACCCCAACATACGATTGTTTGTGAAAATTTTCTAAAGATACACTATTAACTCACTCTTACTATTTCGATCATCAATCACATCCAATCACATCTCACTAAGAAAATCATCACATCACCTGTTATTATTACATTTAAATGTCACAGATGCATTATTCACTCAAACTTACTTTTCCAATGAACACTTGCATCCAATCAATTTTTATAAAAAGAATCGGCACATCACTGTCACTTTCACTTACATCCAATCACCACTTTCATCTTACATCCATCACACCCTTAAAATTCATTTTAATTTTTTTGAGAAAACTGTTCCACACTATTATCTCTAAAAATAAAAGAACGACCTAAACACCACACGATCACATCCTATATTTCTCATGTCCTCTTTCTGGGTGAAGTGATGACAGTGTTATCCAGCTTCATCAAAAACTACAAGCTGACATCTAGAAACACTGAAACAGTGAATTAAAAAGTGAGACAGAAAGAAGATCCTTTACGCACATACATCCGTGTCTAACAAGAAACCACAAGCATAGCATTCTAATAAATGAAGATAATTCCAGAAAGCAGCATCCTCTTTACTGGACTGCCTCGTCAGAACCCTCCCAGATATATACTTTCCAGAAAAGCTGACTAATTTCATCCTCCGAAAAGTCCCTGGATGAAACTTCAGCCAGATGTAAACTGGCACAACCCATGAAATATATGCAAAACCAAAGAAGTTCCTATTCAACAAAAGGATAAAGCAACATACTACCATGGATTATTAATACGATGCCTACCAACAACATTCTAAGGGCTAGTAGAGCCCAATTGGCTGGAGAAACAAGCAGAGTAAACCAGCCAACCAAATAGCACATATATCCAAGTGATGTTGCTGGTCAAAACATTTTAAATCTTATCCTTCTCTCCATCACTCTATTTCATCGTAACTAAAGTTCAGCACATAACTATATCAAATGAGAAGGACAAACCAGGAAGAACAAGCAAGGGTTCTCTTTAATACTAATATAATATGCAATGAAGACATTGGATGCCAAAACAACACTTATTACCATTGTTGCATTAGCACATTAACATAACAGGACAGAAAAGAAAGGTAATATTTAATGGAAGACAAGGAAGAGAAATTCACTAACCTAGGCTTAGTGATAACAACATCCTTTGGGGACACAATATAGTACAATGGTTCATCACCAGCAGCCCACTGACCGCCTGCATAGCTGCTACCTATAATCAAGTGCATAATGTCATCTCCTCCATTCCGGATCTCAATTGAAAATAATATAATAAATCTAGACCCAGAAAGGATCGTTCAAACAGCTGCAATAATCTCTACTTAAGTTGAAATTACATGAACACCAGCTTTACCTGAGAAAGGAGCATGAGCCAGGGAATAATCTTTGGCCTTGTAATGCTCAAAGCCATGTATAGGTAGTGCATCAGTTGCCAGTTCATCATTATTCCAAGTGACAACTCTCACTTCAGGTCTCTGAGCATTTCCCTGTTATCACAGATCGAAACAATAAGCAGCTAATTTCATAAGGCAGTGTGAGCGATTCATTCACAAACAGCCAGAAACTTTGTCTAGAGGGTTGTCCTGCCCCTCTAAAACCAAACTGTTTTTTTTGATAAGAAACATAGATATTTTCTTAAAACAAAAGAGAGAAAAGGGACGAGATGTCCCGAAAAGCAAAATAAGACCTAAGGCTAAAGGACAGAATTCCAATCTCTAGCGATATGAGAAACAAAAAAAGCCTTAAAGTCTTTATGATTTGAGACCCACCAAGTGACCCAAAACTTAATTTTATCCACACTTCCTCTAAAGGTTCCTCTTTATGTTCAAAAATTCTTTTACTTTTTTATCCATAATGACCAGAACATAATGTGAACCACTGAACAATCACATTCCAAAAGACTTGACCCCTGGGGACTAAAACAACCACCCATATTACACAAGAATAAATGTGCAGCTGCCTTTGGCAATGTCCATTGAAAGCCATATGCCTTAGCAGTTAGCACTCTGTGCCATAGTCCGGTTGAAAAGGGACAGTGAAGGAAAACATGATTCAAGTTAAATATCTACAAGCCTACTTGTCAAAGAACTTCTCACCAAAGCCACAAGGTAAGTCAAATACAATCAATCCCAGAACAATAATTATCCCCGGTACAAAAGCAGAAACTGATAAAATAATTTTCTACCTAGAGCACCAACGTTTATTCCCATAGAAAGCAAGTGTGACTAGCAACAAGATGACAATAAGAAAGTAAAGCAGTAGATCCATTTTATGAAATGAACAAATTAATCTAGAAGAAAACTAGGCACCACAAGGATTTTGCAGCTGGAATTGATGGATTCCATAAAACATTGTACAAAGGTCACTTCAAAGAAATTTCAAGCACAAGCAAATCCGCTGGCATTGAACAATCATTTATTTACAGTATACATTTACAATTTAATGGAACCAAACATGCCTACTTTGAAAAAACAACAAAGGGGAAAAGAAAGATAAAACAAAAAGAATAGAAAATTATCTCTGTATGTCAAACCCCAGCAGGTTTTGCTTCTAAACCAACAGCTTAGTAATAACTACTGAGTAGGTTGTCCATCTGATTAGTAATCCACACGGTTCAAATAATTGTGGATGAAGTAAAAAAATTCTCGCAAGATGTAACTCAACTGCCCAAATAAGTAAAAAGCATCTTCCACGAGATGTTACTTGCCAACCAAACCCACTAATGAAAAGCAGTCAGATGTCGGACAAGATGCAACAGTCTTTCTCGACTTTCATGAAAGGGGTAAAACTTCCATGAAACAGAAAGTAAGCAGAAAAGCAACTCCACTCCTGTTGGTTTAAATAAATCTGAAGCAAATTTATCAAGAAAGATACCACATAATTATGCAAGTTAAAAATTCCCAGTGGGTCATTTACATCACAAACCTAGGATACAAAGAATTAGCTAAAAGACACGCAAAATGCTTTTTTACAATCCATGGGGAAAGCATTCGACCAATATAAAGAAAGTCCATAGAAGGCATAACATTAGCAAAAGTAAAAATAACTAGGCAACTTGATATCGAAAATGTAATACCTGGCGTGAAGGAATAGTACTACTGAAGTCCTTCTCTCCATCTTCTTCCACTGGGATATATGCTAGAACAACCAAAGAATCACCAAAGGGAGCAATTCCTGAAATGAAATAGCTGGTTTGAAAAGATGCCACAATATCCACCTGGTTCATGCTAGACATTGGAATATGCTTATAAGTCCCATTGGCGCCTTTATTCTGATTGTTTCTTATTGATACTATTTTAACAGATGTTCCCCATCCAATGACCAGAAGAGCATCATCCTGAATAAAGTGTAAAAAAAGTAAGGAAAGCACCATTATCTGCAGTCAAGCTGTTATATTTCACAGGTGTTCAGCTTGTTGTTATTTTGTTCTTTCAACCGATACCATTTGTCACAGGCTTTGTACAGCTGTCTCCATATTATCATCTACTAACCTGCCAAACTAAATGAGGGAGAAGAAGCTCAGGGCGTGGACTTCCACGAGGCCTCTCAATAAATGTTACACGTTGATCATTAGCAGCATCATAAACTTTTACACCGGAGTCATTAGCCCAGGCAATAAGGCTAGTTCTCCACTTCACAGAATGAATTGGTCCTTCACCAGAGTGCAAAACCTGGGACAAGGAAATTTCCTTCAGTGAGAAGTCAAAGTTTCAGAAAGCTTTTCAGAGTTCTTTAAGACAGCATACAAGTACAGTGTGTCAGAAACCTAAATAAACCTGGTCTCGATAGCCTATCCATTTCTTCACGTTATAATATAAATGACCAGCTAAACCTCCAGTAACAAATCTCCTGGATGATTTCCTCACATAATCTGGGTCTAAAGCAATAGTCTTCATAGGGCGATGATACTCAAATTTCATTCTTTCGTCAGTGAAAAGGCTACTAATTACAACAGAACCATCATCAGAGCAGCTTCCAATGTATTCACCTTCGATATCAAAGCAAAGATCATTAACTGCAGCAGTATGAGCAATGAATTCTTTAACCTGGAGCAGGAAAAGAAAATTGTTATTCATCTGAAATGTTAAGTGTATTACTTGATCTACTAAATGAGTTATCAGCTAAAATAGGTCATTGCCGAAAAGAGCCACAAAAGCATTATGTTACATTTACCTCAAAAAAAGGTAATAATATGCTATGCCATCTAGACTGAACATTATGGTACTATAGTTAATGGAGAAATCACATGTTTGTAGCATATTTCTAAAGATATAGATATAATTTAACACCTGTCTCCTACCAGCAATTAAAGGTACTCAATATAACAGTAAATAGAATTTTCTTGAGGCAACACAGGCAGCAAAGGCTCGTACTACCAAGCTATATACTCTCTCCAGCGATTTGAGGAATCAGAGTACAGGTGATAAAAACCGGTATCATGGCATGATCTGGTGCAAATACAGGGTCCCATGAGTTGGACAATAACAGGAAAAATAATGAATTTTTGCAAGATAAGGTTGATAGGTGAATCAATGTTCCAAGACCAAGGAAAAGGATTACCAATGTGCATGTGGATCACAGTGGACAATGAACTACAACAAGGTAAAAGATTTAAAGAATCATCTCAGCAAGAATTCATTTTTACTCGTGCATCTGAGCTGGGATAGAAAATTAAAACACTTATTTTCGAAGCTTATATCTTATTTTTTTTATAATTTTCAACCTTGTACTTTTTATAATTTTCATGTCGCAGAGTTCGCACAGGGAGCCATGTCCGCATATCCATATCCATATCCATGAATATAGTTGAAGATCCAATTTATAATGAACTTCTACAAATCGTCACTTCTGCAGAATTAAGTGTAATTTTTATAAAGAAAGATTGCACGACTATCGACAAACTGGGTGCAAACTTAGGCCAATAGGAGTATCATAAGCTTCAACAAACTATGAAAACAATCACAATTTGGCAAGAGACGCAATAATTTATACAGCTCCATCATCAAAAAGAAAGAAAGAAATCAGACAATGCATAATATGCAAAACTTGTCTAAAATCAGTAAAATGCAAGTGGGTATAACTCACTAAGGAGTATTTGTGGTGGTTAAAAAAATTTCACCTAAGAAATTTCTTACTTTACTGAAAAAACAGAAATTAGGTCCTCTTTTTTTATTGAAAAGACAGAATTCAACAAAAACAAACAACTTCCACACTTGGTAGTCCCTCAAAGCCCCTGAATTTAAGTGAATGGATGAAAAACATGCATTTCAATTTATAAGCACTTGGTATAGAAAATTCCCATTCCCTTTTTGCAGGCACAGATTTAGTTTCCCGTGAAACCAAATAATTAACTACAGCCAAGCTCTAGGGGTAACACATAAGAACTGTAATTAAGAAACTTATCTTACAAATTGATGGGGAGGGATTCATCCCATGTAGATTGAGCATGAGGGTGTCATATCCTGCCTAAATATTGGAACACAGCCCTGCTGCCTAATATCTTGTTTAACCAATTGACCGGAAGCCATGTAATTGTAGACAATTAAAATCTGTAAGCATAAACACGCTATGTGTCTCTATTCATGGTAAAACAGCAAGATTTAATACTAGCTTCTTCTTGGTCCAGCTTATTTACTCAGATGCCAAGAAAAGACATTCATGTAACCCTTAATTTTCTCAAACACGACAGTCTTGGGCAGCAACAAAATTAAACCCCCAAATACAAAACTTCAAATTCAATCAATCCTACTCATGATCATCACTAAAATCCCCAGTCTCAAATACCCCTCAAACGTCCATCAAAATACACAATCCGATGAAATAAAGACCACGAAATCCAACCAAAGAGAAACGGAAAAAAGAACTCACCTGGTTCCCAAGAAAATCGAGAATGTGAACGGAGCCGGCATGAGTGCCGAGAGCGATCATGCGTTCGGCAACGGCAATACACGAAGCGGCGTCGCTTTGGAGGAGCGTGGGCACGCTGCCGCCCATCCGCTGGTACTTAAGCCGCGACTCCTCCTCATCCTCCTCCCCCTCGGCTTCCGAATTCTCTTCTTCCGACTCTTCTTCTCTTTCGTCGTCGCCTTCCATTCCGTTCTCCGATGGCATCGGCGACATTCTGGAAAAGCTTTTCACTAGAAACTATAGGAAACGAAAAAGGAATGATTGAACGATAGTACAAAGAGAGAAAGATCTGTCGGAGTGGGGGCGGGCAGCGGGGCAGGACGGGTTGCCGATTTGGGGATGGGTTCTTCGTGTGGGGTTGAAGAAGAAGAGTTTTTTTTTTTTTTTTTTTATAAGTTTTTATAGTTTATCAATTATAGATGATAACTAGAATTACATTGGTGTAACTAGAATTTGTGTTTGTGATAATTATCCAAATTACTAATTATAAATACAGAAAAAAAAGTTTAGAATAGTATTGTATAAATAGTTGACTTCAAATTGTGAAAATTTATTTTTAAACTACATTATTTATTATATTTTAAGTGTATCGTTGTTGTTTTTGACGTTTAAATAATCATTTAGTTAATGGAGAAAGAGATGTTTGATGTGATGTACTGAGAAATGTGTGTATTTGTAGAAAAATGCATCGGGAAACGCAATATATGTTTGGATAGTGATTGGGGGAGAACTTGGGAAAAAAATGTGATTGGGAGATTTAAACAAACATTAGTTTCTATAAGATTTAAATACGTAGAAAAATATTATCTATTTAATTTTGCACACAATGTAGCTAGTTAAATCACTTCAATTAAATTCCTCCAATCTCCTCCTTCCCGATCTTCGACATTGCAAGAAAAATCAACATTCAGGTTTGAATTTTGTTCTTCTGACCTTATAGCATTGTTTAATTCAATTTATCTGTCATTTCATTCATTTTCTCGAGTAGATAAAGTCGATTAATCGATTGATGCGTATTTACGGAACTAGGTCGTTTAATCGACTCTAATGAGTCGGTCAATCGACCAGTTGTTATGTGTCGATTGGACGACTTATTAGGGGCAATATGAGTCGATTGAACATCAAGAGACAGAAGTCTTAAACCCATTTAGTAGCATTCATTCAAAACTAATTCAATATCCATTCAATAGCATTCATTCAAATCAAAAGAAAATACAATACCCCTTTAAAACAAGTCGAAAGACAGAAGTCTTAAACAAAACATTAACATTCAATTCAAACAAAATGCAATACCCATTCAGTAGCATTCATTCAATTCAAAACCTTAAACCCTAAAACATTTTTTACAAAGCAATTAAAATAACTAATTCAGAAAACAAAATAAAACTCTTACACTATAGACAGAAGTTGCAAGCAAATATTCTCCCAAATGACGGCGGCACCGGCGACAATCAACGATGGTCGCTTTGACAGTGGTGAGGGCTTATAAACTCTACATAGGGCTTTTCAAATTCTAATCGACCCACTTTGGTCGTTTAACCGACCGTTGAGCGACCATATAAATTTGAGTCGGTTAACGGTCGGTTAAACGACCGTTGACCGACTTAATAAATTTAAGTCGCGTAGCAGTCGATTAACTGACCTTGCGTCTTTTATGATGGGCATTTTCGGGAAGTGTACAATTTCTAATTTTTTCTATTATTCTTTTAGCATTAAATATTGATCAAAGACCATTCTTGACAACGGTCAAAAGAGCATATTAGATATATAACACGGAGTTTTTCTTGCCATTGTTTGTGCAATGTGGCTTTTTTGCCAATGGGCAATATTTGTAAGTGTTTGAGTTTGCAATTGCAATAAAAAATTCGTTTTGGTTAAAAAAAAAGAAAAAAAAAATCAAACTGAAAACCGTTGTCTCGTCGTCAAACCGTGCTACATCAGCATCCATCTTCCACAATCATATATTAGGTATAGTATTTATATTTTATTTATTACTGAGTTTCTTTTTTCAACATTAAATATGAAATTTTATTAACACAATTATTTTACTTTTCATATTTTTGGAAAACTATATTATATTTTGGCTGATTTTCTCCTGTCACTTAACAAATATTTTACAAAGGGAAAATTGCAAAATTGGTCCTACAACTATAGACAGTTTGCAATTTCGGTCCTATAAGTATTGAGTTTGCAAAATTGGTCCTGTAAGTTTGATTGTGTTTGCAAAATTGGTCATATATGTTTCATACCTAAGCAATTTCGGTCCCGTAAGTTTCAAGTTGTTGCAAAATTGGTCCCCTAGGTTTATTTAATATTTTCAAAATACCGAGAATACCCTTATACACATCAATGGCTTATTTGACTAAGTGTTTTGTTCAAAATAGTATCATAACCTAGGTTAATTAAGAACTTTTAGTTATATTTATGCAACTAACAATTGGTGAGGAGAATTTTCTCTGAGAAAATGGATTTGGACAATTGTCCATGATGTCTACCTTATAGAACACAAGGGCAGATCTACGTACAAAATTAGGGGTATAACTGTACCCCCAACTGGAAAAATTCAACTATATTTTTTAGTAAAGAAAAAATTAATAATAAATTCGTACCCCTATTTTTACGAAAAGTAAAAACAGAATTAGAAAATTCAATTAAACAATACAAATCTCCACAATAAAATTTCAAAAATTAAAAAATTGACTTAGCAATTTGAATAAATAAACTATGGCAAAAGTCAAAACCTACAAAACTAAAAATATCAAAAAACAAAAATCTAATAATATGAATAATGTTACCTAAATTGTGTTTTGTTGTATCTTGTTTTCTTAATTATTCTAGTTATTTCTTTTATATATGTGTATTAATTTTTCATGTACGGTTACATAATCAACTTTTACAAAATTTTAAAAATCATTTGTACTATGACTTTAAATAATTAACAATATTTATATGCACTTTTTTTTAAATCTATTGTACCCTAATTTCAAAAATCCTGGATCCGCCACTGATAGGACATATCGTCAAATTTTGACGATATATGCACAAGAATACCAGGACAAGACAACATATTGGAATAATCATATTAAAATCTCCGAATAGAGACTGGATATAAGTAAATGTAACAATGACACAAACAAAAATTGGTATCAGAAAATGTAAATCTTTTATTATAAAATCTGGGTTTATCTAAATAAATTAGATATAATATGTTAAGGACTAAAACTGTTAATGCACAAAAGTTATATGACTAAAATTGCTATTGTTAGAAAGATAAAGGACTAAAAATACTATTTAACCATAAGGGCAAAATTGTCCAGGACTAAAAGTACAACTTTAAAAGATAAAGGACTAAAATTGCAACTACCTCAAAGTTACAGGACCAAAACTGCAATTTACCCATTTTACAAATCTCGCCTAAACTATTTTTTATGTATCTTTTTATATTTAAATATACACGGATTAAATTTAATAATGTACTTTTGTTTTTGAATTTTTTGTATTAATTTGGTTTTAAATATATGAAAGAAGTTATTTTGGATTAGTTTATATTTTATTCTTTTATTTATTAAATTGCCTACATGGATGACACACGGTTAATTTTCTCTCCAAAATAAAAAGATTTCGAATTTTCTGGCTCATGTTACACTATTCATGCGAACTCTAACAATTTCTCGGACCAAATGTTTCAAAATTAGAAACTTTCCCTTTTCAAAAATATAGAAACATCCCTGTTAATTAGAGATGTCAATAAGGGTTGGGTTTTGAGGGCCGACCCTAGTCCGATCCTAAAAATCTAAGGATTGGGGCTATATTTATTAGGCCTTTATAACATGAGGGTTTTTTAGCCTGACTCTATTGGCCCTAGGGTCGTCTAGGGGTAGGGTAAGGCTGGCCCTTAGGGATTTTTTGTGATAAGTTTTTTTTTTTTTGTATTTAATATATTTATATTCAAAATGTATGCTTGTAATACTATTAATCTATTACTTGATCTTTCCTCAAAAAAAAAAAAATCTATTACTTGATCTCATTTATCAATTGACATTTATCTTAACAAATTATCAAATTTGATCTTTGATCTCATTTATAATTTAGTCTTACTAAATAACTTAGTAAATACAAAATTAAAGTTGGTATGTAATTAGTAATTATTATTTAGTACGTTAATAATTATAGAGAACTAAAATATATTTGGTATAGACTATGTGATTACTAAAATAAAAATAACAAATTTTGAATATTTTAATTAAAATGGAATCTAAGGATTATATGGCGTTATTTTATAAAAGAAGTTATTGACAAGTTAATTTTTCCATCATGATGCAATGTTTTTAGACGGAATAAGTTCATAAAAAATGTAAAAAATAAAAAGTCTTAGGGTCGGCCCTGGCCCGACCCTAGCCCTGTAGATTTTTCAAACCCTTATAAGTCCAGGGCCTTTTAGTAAGGGCTAGGGCCTCTTAGGACTAGGGTTAGGGCCCGACCCTGCCCTTATTGACATCTCTTTATTTCTATTACATTTATAATCTCACATGGGTTATATTTGGGCTTGCTGAGTATAAGAAGAAAACAAACATGAGGCCTTACTTATTCTGGCGGCCCAATTAAGAACCAACATTAAGCTGTCAAGATAATTGATTTACAAGATCCTTGTGGCCCTGTGGGTCTTTGAATTTCTCATCCGGCTAATTTTTTTTAAAACAATTGTTTATAGATTGGAGCTTATAAATATTATATATTCTTTTAAAATTTATCCTCCTGGACTTATATAATTTATAAGATGCCAGTAATTTTAATTTTGTAATATAATAAGACCAAATTAAAGGAATTTGTTAAGATTCAAAAATAAGTTGGGAACTTCTTCTTTTTCTAAAAGAGTCTATAAAATCCTTTTTTTTTTTAGAATAAATCCTTTTTCCTTTTAATCCATAAAACGAATGGGAATGTATGAGTAGGCGAAGGATTGGATAATACGAGTCTCTCGCGTTCAAAAAATAATAATATTAAATGAATAATAGAGTTTCTCAAATATTACCATTGATCCATAATAGATAAAAATAATGTGGTTGGGATAATTCTTGACTTTGAGCATCCAATTAAATAAGAATTATCAATTTGAAAGCTTGTATTGAATGACAATTGGACTTGTGTTCAATCAAGATTAAATACTTGAGCACACGTAACTTCGATTCAAGTCAACAACTAATTTGATTGACATATCTGCGGAAAATCATGCATACAATTATGTAATTTACAAATTATACATGCTTTTTTTTCTTTTTTCTTTTTATAAAAAAGTTTAAAAAGCATGGTATATTTTAGTATAATAAATAAACATCATATGCTATATTTGTCATGAAATAAGAATTTAATATTAATAATATTTGCTGTTCACTTAGAAAGGAAAAATAGAAGAAACTTGGAATTCAAAAATGATTACCCCAATTAGATGTAATTGTATATGACCGTATAAATTTGATCAATCTTAAAATCGGGTTCAAATTTTCTGTTCTATTGTGTTTCATTTTCTTTTCCATTCATGCGAATGAATATATTATATATATGTGTAAATAAATTTAAACAACCACAACTTATGACACTGACACATATCATCCATATTTTTTTTGTTTGAAATCATGTGTCATTCATCTGAAACAGGATGTGACACGCAAAATTGGAACAAGAAAATTTTCCCTTAAAAGTTAAAACCACCCCACTTTGACATATTTTTACTCTTTGTAATAGCTAGATTTGGGGCGCGTCTCGAATGTTTATTTCAAACACGTCTTGTCTCGCCCCCACTATTTTTCATTACAACTATATTATTTTATCTTATATTATTATTATTATTATTATTATTATTATTATTATTATTATTATTTGTTGTAACATGTGCATCAAGTTGTTGTAATACTTCCAAAGTATTTGAAGGGGTGTGGTGTGTATGAATACAATTGAAAAGTGGGGATGAAAAATGATCCAAATAGAGAAAGGGTATCCTATGCAATAATGCAAATTAATGTATATGGACAATTTGGGGAGAGGGATTGACGTGATTGGTGAAGAGAGAGAAGATAAGCCCTGTAAGACTACACACCCCGTCAGATTCGGAGGACGTAGCCTTAAAACCAGACTTTGCTACAGATACAGACATATGATATAAATCCTTTTCTTTTTTCAAGATTTTATTATTAATTTTGTTCTCCAATCTTAACCTATCACAATGCCAATGACTGCAATGTACTTAGAGATGTCAAATGGGCCGAGCCGCGCTGACGCTAGCCGTCGAGCCAGAGAAAAATCAGGGTGATTCAGCTAAAATCTGTCGGATCATAATTTTGAGGATCGAGCCTTGTTTAATCCATGAAATACGCACAAAATGACCAGGACGGCTAAATTTTTGAGTCAAATAGGTTGAACCGAATAGTCCCAGTTTATTTCGGGCCTCTAAAACTGTAGTCTGGCCTGACCTTTTCATCGGACCGTTCCATTTTGACACCTCTAATCGTACTCGCATAAGGGTTGATTTAGTAGCAAAATTGAGGTCGTAACATTATGAGGTTAATTAATTATTGTGAATTATTGATTGTTAATTCGTTTTCCATTTAAATTCCATGACGTATTTGATTACTTAACTAATAAAGAGATACGTATAAGTGTATTTGTTTCTAATATGGATTCAGTTTGGCCAGTCAATTAATAACAAACATAATTATATAATATTTTAATGACTTCTATTTGCAGTAGAAGTTTGGCTAAGCTAGAATATCTAAGACATATATCTAATATTTATTGGATGGTGCCACTTGTTGTTCAACATTACACATCAACATTATTAATTAATTAATTGATGAAAAAAACAAAACAAGGTATACTTAAAGTCATCCCACTTATGATAATTTTGTTGGCTTTCAAAGAAATAATTTATGATCATTTGGAAATTTCATTATGTTAT
The DNA here is from genome assembly GCA_016081115.2 of Rehmannia glutinosa. Classification (NCBI taxonomy): domain Eukaryota; kingdom Viridiplantae; phylum Streptophyta; class Magnoliopsida; order Lamiales; family Orobanchaceae; genus Rehmannia; species Rehmannia glutinosa. The sequence continues at coordinate 213,271 of JABTTQ020000749.1, forward strand.
AAATTTGTTTTATTATTATAGTCTCCATACCGTCAAGTTTCTTTTAGCATTTGACGTGGACACATTTTTCTAATAAATAATTTTACGTGAGAGAATATACAATAAGAAATAGAAATAACAAATAATTTGATACTAATCACGATTCACGAGCCATGGGCGCAGACAAGGGGGCCACGCACCCAAAATTTTTCTTTTGTCATATTTTTTCTATGGAAAAAAATAAAAAAAAATTATATATAATTTTTAAGGTGTAAAAAATAGTTGAGTTAGAGGAAAAATATTTTGGCTATAGAGATAATCATGCGGCTTGGCATACCCTTGTTCACGAGCATTATATATCTCAAGCGAAAACATTCATTCTCTGCAACTGTAAGAATATTGATCAGGATTCGAATTACCTAAATATTTCAATTTTTTTATTATTATTAAAATTATTATTACTATTCCTCCAAAATTATTAAAGTAAATAAATATGTTGATACCAATTTTAGGATGAAATACTTATTACTACAAAATATTATTATTATTTTTATATATTAAGAAGAATATATAAACTACTCCAAATACATAAATAGAATTCCAAAAAACCAATAGGGGGGGGGGGGGAATAATTTAATATATGGTCCAAATCATCTCATAATTCATGTTTATCCAATTTGGGGAAAAAAGAAAAAAAAAACTCACGCCCCCGTCACCCAACTGTCACTCTATCTTTTAAATATCCAATGAGAACAAACAAAACAGGGTTGCATGAGAAGTAGGCAACACACAATCCTACTTCGTACAAAACACAATTTTTCGCAATATAAAAAAGAAGAAAAAAAAAACTCATTGTCAACTTAAATATTCTCCTCCCTAAGAATTATTTTCCCTTACTTTCATCTTCTGAAAAAACCATGTCGAAATTAGATCATACCAAAATTGAAGAAAAGGAAAATAGTGGGGCGGAAACGGAAATAGTTGAAGATATTGAAGATGGGTATAAAACGCCGACGTCTGAGGAGCACAAGATTCCGGTTTTGAGCTCGCCGCCTCCGGCGCCTAAGCGTAAAAGGTTGTTGTTGAAGAGGAGAGATTCGGAGAGAGTGGTTGAGATTAATAATACTTATTTCATAATAAAAGAGGAGGATTGGAAAATTTTATTGCAATCGTTCGCCGGAGAATCTAGGGTTCAGCCGGGACTGGAGCCGGAGCCGGAGCTGGGGTCGAGCCCCACTTCGAAGAAGATGCGTATTGATAAGTGATTTTTTTAAGAGAGTGTTTTCGGATTTAAAAAAAACTTGATTATCAGCTTCTGGTAAAAAAATCGGTGCTAGAAGCTGAGAATCATTTTTTTTTAGAGTATGCAAACGCCTCAAAAGGTGTTTTGTCATAGGTTTTAGAGGTTTTATTATATATGTGCATAATTGTTTTTTGGAATTGGAATTTTATGGGTTAGAATTTAGGTTATACGTATTGAAATTAGTAGGGTTTGTTTATGAATAATTCTATGTTTAATTTGGAAGATTTATTTAAAGAATTATTGATTTTATATATTTTATGATCTTGCAGTATAGGGATTTAAATTTTTATTGATGAGTTGTGTTGAATGATGAGTTATTATGTTTTTCAAGTTTCATTCTTTTTCAGATTTTAAATAATTCTCTAGTTTGGTCATGAATCCTTTCTTTGCTTTGTTTCTGAAAGTTTAGGTTATAACTGGACCTTGAATTTTGGTAAGAAAAGTAAATAAAAACAATGAAAATTTATTAAAAATACGAATTTATATATAGGAAAACAAACAATAATCGTAAAGGGGAACATGAATTAGATTACAATTTGATTTTATAATCTCTATGAAATCTTTGTACGAATCTTATTATTGATATATTAATTAATCTAACTATTGTTTCAATTTTTTTCCGCTCCTTACTCAGATTCACTCTAAAAGTATTTGATTTGATACTTAATTACGAGAAAGAAAAATATATAGGATCGAATTTTATTTTGTTTTCAATTTCTCAATATAAAATTTTGAGATCCAAATATAATTTACATATTTGGAATATATTCCTGATCGAGTAAAATAATCAATGAAAGAATTAAGTTCATGAAAGCAACACACACCCACATGAATCGCGCTGGGTTGTTTCTGGTTCATGTCTATTATTATCGTCCACGCGTATCCTCGGATTCCTTTTAGCCAGTTTGAATTTTTTTGTCCAAGTACCAAACATCTACGAAAATTTGAATTATTATAATAAATAAATAAATAATATCAGTACTTCTCATTCAAATTAAGTACATCTATAAATTTGGACTAATTTCCAGCATAAAGGGATTGTGATTGAAAGAATTAAATTAATTTAAACATGTTTTTTGTCTATGCTGCATATGAGGGTCAGATTGAGTTAAGTAATTTAAGTTGAATACTATCGTGTGTTTTGTTATCATATTGTAAGTTGTATGATTATTGTGCAAATCAGCTTTTGTTACTAGACAATATTATATATAGCATCTTGTATAAAATTTACGGTGTGCGAAAATGGCTCAAATATATTCGGGACAATTTGTATACGCCCTCACGTACATCCACAGGTTATTTATTATATTTTCATGAAAGCTTGTATGAGACGTCTCATGAGTATAATCTATGAGATGCATGATCCTATATTTAAATAGAATTTTAAATAGAACCCAAATCCATGAAAATAATTTATATTTATTATTTTTTAGAATTCGTGTCTTATGAACTTATATAGATTTAGAAGATAGTCTCGTATAGGGCATCCTCCTCTAGTTTTGTTTGCATTTTGTATTCTATACAATAATTAATATATTTTGTTCTATTATCATACGATTACCATCTTCAACAAAAAAAAAATCGTGCCAATTGTTTAAACTAATTTTTATATTTGAATGGCATATCAAGAACTACAAGGATAGATATATCAAAAATAAATAACATATCTAAATTATGCCGATTGCCGTGTGTTGTTATCTATCTAATAATTGATCCCCATATACATCCTACCTTATCTCTTACTCCAAAGGTTTATCCCAAAGACAATCAAATTTTTACCGAATCTATTACAATATCGGCACAAGAAACGATATATGCCCAGGAAAATTTCACCTGATAAAATGTTTCTTTAATATTTGTGTACATAGATTCTATGTCCAATAATGATGATCTTGTCCATGCATGATCCTGTCAATCTGTCCTTTCGTTTGCTATTCTTAATTGGTCAGTATTTTGGTACATGTTCCAATTGTTGTAATCTCAGTGGGAACGAGGATATGATGGGACTACACGCCCATGCCTATGAAAACACTATATCAATATTCAATGTCAAAAATATATTATTGAAATAATATCACGGTATATTGATTGTATTATTAAAGGATAAAGTCAAACATTACTCAGAGTTTTAGTCTAATTGCAAAACATTTAGTTATTTTAAAAAATCACAAATAATTCTTGACATATGTTTATATTTTACAAATTACATTTATTAGATGGTATATTTGTAAAACAAATACAAATCTCAGGGAGGTAACTATAATACCTTGAGAGGTATTTGTAATTCTAAAAAAAATGGATGTTTTCTTGTAACTAATTAACTAAACTTTAGGGTTAGGTTATATAATTATCATTTTTATTAATAATTAATGTATTTTGTTAATATTGATTATGAAACTCGTTTTCAAGTTTAGACCATCTCCAACCCAACTCTAAAACACACACCAAAACACCAAATATCTAAAAAACACTCTCCAACTCAACTCTAAACATCACACCAAATTTGGTGTAATGAATAGTGTTACACCAAATTTGGTGTAACACTATTCCTTTACACCAAATTTTGTGTAATACAAATATTTTCTCTTTGCCCTCCAATTTTTTCTACTTCAAACTTTTAATTTCTATTATATCCTATATTTGATATATAATTCATTTGTAACATGATTTAGTTATTTAAATTTTGTATATAATTATTATTTTGGATGAACAATAGTTAATTACCAATAAATTATTATAAACTAAACTTAAAATTTTGATAAACTAAAATAATTAATAAACAAAATTGTAATTTAATTAAAAAAGCATCAAAGTCTATCATAAAATACAAAACACTAACATTATAATTAAACTTGAAATTTAAAAAACAAAATACCAAGCAAACTAAATTGTGATATTAGTTGTAATATTAATTTTGCAATATAATTAATTAATGTAATATTAGTTAAATATAAGTTTTTATTTAGTTACATTAATAATAATAAAATATAAGCAAAAGAGATAATTGCATAAACAAATAAATTTGCTATTCCAAAATGAAAAGAAAATATTAAAATACTCATTTGGTGTAAGATTTAGTGTAGTGGGTTGGAGATGGGTTTTGCAAAATTACACCAAAACACCAAATTTGGTGTTATGGGTTGGAGATGCCCTTATAATCATTGAATTCCCATAATTCATAATCATGGGAGAGTTTGCAAACTCTAAAAAAATGATTCTCAACTTCTCCCATAAAATATGCCTATATTTTTCATGTAGAAGCTGAGAATCACTTATATATTTTTTAAGTACTAAAAACACTTACATATTTGATGTTAAACACCAATATTGATGGTAATATCATGTCAATGCGTTGATTATGTTGTCAATGGTATGATTTTTCAATGTTGGGTGTAAATTTGTTTCAACTTGTACATTCATCCGTGTGGAAATCACAAGGGTGATGACATTTGGGTCCAATCCCCTTGGATTCGATTTTGTCCTATACCGTGCATATGAAAATACTTTCTTATATTTGGTGCCAAACATAACAATTCACGTCAGTGCATTTGACTATATTATTAATGTCACATGATTTTTCTATATTTATTGTTGGTGAAATTTATTTTTTGAGTGTATATCACTCATCGCATAGAGGGTCATTGTATATGTAGAAACCAGGATAGTGGGGCTAGGGATTAATCTTCTTTGGATTCGAAATTTATGTCCTATACCCATGCTTATGTACATATTTCTCATATTTGGTGTCAAACAACAATATTGAGAATAATATCATGGAATAATTACAAAACCTTCCCATGAGGTTTAGCTTAATTACAAGAAAACTCTAATTATCTTTCAAAATCATATATAAGACTCTTTTAAAGTGCTACAACCACCCCTTGAGATTTGTGTTTAATTACCAAACAAATATCCTTATTTTGAAGGTATAATTTTTAAAAGAGAAACAAATGTCAATGAGATATTTTTAATTTTGAAAAATAACGGAGTTGTTGTAATTAATTAGCTAAATCTCACGGATGGTTTTGTAATCAATTAACCTTAATATGATACCAGTATTATTATTGTGATGTGATTTAAAATGTGTTGTTTAAAAGTTTTTTAAATGCTAATCATAATGGTTCAACTATAAACCCAATGTTGCATTTGAATTGAAAATTTGAATTTGGGCGAAAGATTTTAAATAACTTCATTTAAGTGGAATTTGAAATCCACCACAATGACTCAAAAAATAGTTCAAAATAAGAGTTAAGAATTTAAAATGCATTGTATAATGAGTTTATCTAAACATGCTCAATGAATTTATTATTATGAATTTGAAATCCCTAGTTTCAAATTCATCAATCCAAATAAAGATTTTCTAATTTTTCTCCTTTTGTTTTGACAAGTTTGGATCCAACCTCAATAACAGTGGTGTAGCCATATGACACCCTGAATTTTGAAATTACCCTATTAAAATTGGGTTGGACTGCACTGAAACTCGGAGTGATTTTTTCTTTTTTTGAATTCTGGGTTTTGACTCTAAAGTCTTGTTGAACGAAAATGGCTGTAAGTTAACCCAGGCACCACCAGCACTCTGGCATCGCCACCACCACCACCACCCTAGCCGCGCGTACCATCGATTCAGTTTTTAAGCGAAGAAACCCCCAAAATGTTCCCCCTGTACATCACCACAGATCTGACGCGCTCGAAATCGATCGCCATATCCATGGAGAGAGATTGAAGAAGTTCTTACAATGTCAAAATCCTTTGCCCTTCGAATCAAACTCTCGCGTATGAGGTCGAAACATGAGAACGCTCTATAAACAATGCGAATGTGTTTGATGAAATGACAGAAAGAAGAACCTCTTGGAAACCGGTTCTCAAGCTTTGTATATGAGTCCCCGTAGGTTTTGGCGTCATTGAATCGATCTCCAATGGATTTCGATGATATATTATTTCCTGAACTCATTTGCGGCACTTTCAAGCCTTCTTCCCTTTCGTCGGGAATTTTCAAGAATCTTTCAACGGCGTCTACTCCTTCCAAGGTCAACGCCGGGGACCAATTTCAAGCGTGCAGGAACCAAACTCGAACATCGGTTTGCGGCCATATTTTTCCGGGAATTGCAATATCCCAACCTTCAACGACCAACAACAACACATTGAGGATCTTGGACAACAAACAAGCCTTCATTTGCTCAAACCATCTCGCCTGAAGATTCTTCCAAGCCGATAAAAAATGGTGAGTATTTATCCGTTACAATTGACGAGGATATATATCAACAGCGAGTTGCAGAACTCAAAAATTCTTTAATTGGCCGGGTGATATACTCGAAGGGCACCAAACCGCTTGCTTGGGCAGATCTTAGGAATAAATTGGCATCAAAGATGGAATGTCAAATACCTCGAAATTCATACCCCTGGGCAAAGGGTATTACAACATCCAATTTGCGGATTTGAACGAGCGTAATTGCATTTTTCAAAAGTCTGCATGGAATTTATCTTCGGGCTCAATACGCCTTATGAACTGGATCCCCGACTTTAACCCGTATAAGATCAACACATCCAAGGCTCAGGTATGGGTTCGTATATATGAGCTCAGTCTGGAATATTGGCACCCATCGCTGATTATGAAACTGGCAAGTGCCATTGGAATGCCGATTCAAATTGATGGTAGATCCCTCATGGGCGAGGTCGGTCATTTCGTGCGGGTTCTTGTTGAAATGGATCTTAGTGCTCCCTTACAAGAGAGTATAATGATTGAAAGAGTTGGATACTGCTCTTTTGTGTCTATTGGTTATGAACATATTCCGGATTTTTGTGTGCATTGTCGGATTGTGGGTCATAACGTCATTAAATGTCGTAAGTCCACAACACACGAGGTTCAGACGCCAGAAAGGGATATTCGGGATAGAAGTCGCTCTATTGATCATTCTGATGCTAGGGGGCGATATCAGACTCGTAAGGATAAGGAGGTGGGTGAAACTTGGATACAAGTGAAACACAAAAAGGGACGGCCCTCAAAAGACAACCCGGATAACGGAGCTTCTACATCAGGTATTGCGACCCAAAACTCATTCGATATCCTTGAGGAGCTTGATAAAGATGCTCAAGGAAACAAGGAGCATTCGCTGGTTGTCTACAAACCTCAACCATCAAATATTGTTCATAATCAGGCTCAGGATGATCAGTTTGTTGACAAAAAGAAGACCGACTTAAATAAGGCTATTGAGATAGTGAATAACAGTAACCCCGTTAGTAATTACGTGTTAAAACCTAGTGATCCTTCTGAAAGTTTTAATTCGACTATACTTTCGGAGAGCTTTCAAGCCAAGACAACAACAACCCCAAAGAGGTGGTCCGATATGGTGGACGACGAAGAACAAGATGAAGAACAATACGAATTAGACGCTTTAAAGACCAAAATAGGCGACTTTTCAACTACTCCACTTGTCATTCATTCATCTGCTCCCTCAGAAGCCATGAAGAATATGGACATTTTAGCTCGAGGATCCTGGGCCGACATTTCACAAGATACATCAGATCATCAAGACTATTCTCGAGCACGTGCAATAGCAGCAAGTAACAATTCCACTCGAAAATCCTTGAGACATAAACGTCCTTCACTTAAATTGCGTTTTTAATTTATTTTTGTGGGTTTTCCTCATATTTTGCATTGTTTTTCTACTGCTACCCGATCGGCTTGTGATCAGGACTTTTTCCTTTCTTTTTATATATTCTCATTTCACTTAAAAAAAAAAAAACTGAAACTCGGAGTGACCCTCATGTTAAATTTGGGTTGAACCACACTAGAAAATTCAGCATATTGAAATAATTAAGTAAAATTCAAAACACCAAAAGAATTAAGAGGCACCTGGCTTAATTTAGACATTGTATGCTCCAAACTTGATAATATGCAACTTTTTTGCAACACTTTTCAAATAAATTTTTGGATCTAAAAAACCATTTTCCATAATAATAATAATAATAATAATAATAATAATAATAATAGTTGTTTGGTTGTTAATTTAGCACTGACTTTTGAATAAGTCACTTCTCAAAAAAATTCATTCAAGATAAGCCAAAATTTGAGAGTGTGAAAAAATCGGCAAAGATTTGCTAAAGGTTACGACGACCTTCATATTTACTTTTGTTTATTAAAATACTTTTATTTTCTATTTCTTATAATTTTGGCTCGATAATCACCCATTCGAAAATAAATATTTTTGACCGCACTAGTAAAAAATCCTGGCTATGCCCGTACTCAAAAAATCTAAAATGGAATGAAATAAAAGAGATATACCATTTTCACATGTGTTGAAGCAAATATGGTCACTTCTGACATCGAGTGTACTTGTTCTAATATATAGGCCATTCATACTAGTTTTCATGATCATGGGGCCCTAGTTTATAATAACCAGAAATATCATACTGTTCGTTTGGATATTTATTACGCTGCTCGTTTAGATATTTTGAAATAATATGATGATACAACCAATATTTAAAAAAAAAAAAGGTTAATTGGTGAGCGAACCGATTATATAATCAATAGATTTAGTGAAAGGACTACTTTAATCGCCTTTCCATTCGATGTAATACAAGGGCGGAGCCAGGAAATATTTCGGGATAGGCCGATACGCGAAAATGGGGTGGGCTGAATAAGAAAATCATATAAAATATATTTAAAATATTTTTTTTAATTTTATAGTGTAAAACTTTTTTTTTTAAAATGGGGGGGAGGGGGGCAGGTTGGCCCCCCTCCCTCCGCCATTGATGTAATAATTAAAATCAATTTTATTTCTATCATATTATATGAAATAATAATGTAATAGACATGCCAACTAAAAAAATCAAAATAGTAAAACTCAAATATTTGTCATACATATAATAAAATGTCAAGTTTAAAACTTTAAATTATCAGAAAATAACAATAAAAATAGGTTGAAAGGATATATATGGGGATGAACTGTTAGTCCAAGTGGCTACGATAATCTAGAGGGTGAATAGATTATGCCGATTTTTCGCAAATCACCCTCTTTTTCGAATCAACAAGTAAATGACAAGAATGTAAATGCGGAAATTAAACAACACTCGTTGACTTAAAGAGGTTCAACCCACTTAGGGCCTAATCCTCTACCACCCAAGTATCTCCGGGATGGATTTCAAAAAGAAAAAAAAAGATTTTATTAATTACCACAATTAATACAACACCTTAAGGATCACCACAATCCTCTTACAACACCTTGAGGAGATTACCACAATCTTCCTTCACCACCTTTGAAGAGTACCACACTCTTCAAACACCTATCACCTAAATCACCCAAAGTGTATTCTTACCAAGAATACTCACAAGGATGTCTTGTGTTGAATGATGGACAAAATTCAAGATTACAACTCTATGAAACCAATACAAAGATTGAGTGCAAGTGTAATCAAGAATCAAAAAGCCTAGACCTCAAAGATGTGCAAGTGAAATCTTGGCTATTACAACAAGAATGTAAAAATGAAAGCTTGAACAATTTGCGATTTCTTGTTGTGTGTTTTGCTTGTATGTGTTGTATTTTGTGTCTTCAATTCATCCTCTATTTATAGGGAAGTCTTCACCAACATAAGCTCCCAACATAGGCTCCTCTATCTTCACTTTTGTCTACAAAAAGAAGATCACAAGATGTAGAAATATTGTACAAAAATCAAAAGTAAATCTTTGTCAAGAATTTCAAACAACATAATTTTGTTTGTCAAAAAAAGATAGAGCAACCAGGTTGCCTGTTGAAGATTTCGACCATTTGAAAAAATTAGTGCGATCCAGTACAAGGTCATCGGGGTCGACCGTCGACGGAGCGCGACGGCCGCCCCAAAGGTGGACAGGTCACCCTCCTCTTTTTTTTGTACGTAAATTGTTTGCTTTCTAACATTTCAAGTTCGTGTTCTTGAGTGCAGTCGACGCTTTGGGCATGCACTCGGCCGACCTCCAATTTGAAATGTTATCCGATTTTTGTCAAAAATAAACTTCAAGAAATACTCCAAAAAATTAGTAAAAATATTTTAAATCAATTGGGAGTATTTGGACAACATTTACAAACATTGTTTAGGTGTAAAAATCAATATAAACAAAATCATCAAAAGTGTTGTCCAATTTTAATCAAATTAAAAACTCTAAGAAATACTCCAAAAATTAGTAAAAACATTTTAAATCAATTGGGAGTATTTGGACAACATATAAAAACATTGTTTTGGTATAAAAACTCATTTAAACAAAATCATCAAAATCTTGATAAAAACATTTATCTAACAAACTCCCCCTTTTTGATGATTACAAACCAAAATAATTTTTAGAAGGTCGATTTAAAACAAAACAAATTTTCCGATCTAAAACAACAATCCATTACAAGCAAGATTTATCATTAGTACAACACACAAGAGTAGGAGCAAAGATTTTTCAAAATCATTTAAGCACAAGCTCTCCCTATCAACATGCATAGCAAGAGTAAATATAGAAGCAACAACTAAAAGCTAAAAACTTAACTTTTACAAAATAAGCTTGAATTATATGAGCTTAAAAGCTCCCCCTGTCACAAGACATCATTAGTCAAACATAAAAGTCCACAATATATCAAATGGACTAAGCAATATTCACAGTTTATGGCTTTTAAGATCCTTATCTTATAGCTTTTCTTGCGAGCTTATTTTCGCTTCTTTGAGCGTATGAGCATTTTTCCTGTTTCTCCCCCTTTGGAATCATCAAAAAGAATGTTAGCACGATAAAAACATCATATATTCAAATCAAGGTGCGCAAATTTATCGATTTATCGAGCTTTTTGAAAATTGAAGCTTAAATTCCAAATAAAAGGGAAAAGTTGATCAATTAACTTACAAAAGTTCATTTGATTGATAAAACATGATCTCTATAAACTTATATGACTTTTCAAATCGAGAGAATCATGTAGATGATGAATTTTCATTGAAACATTTCGTCGAACACTTGGCGTGCGTCGAATAAAACTAGAAGAATATAACGCCTTTGCGATTCGTTTAAGCCAAATATTTTCATCACCAATTGCAATACAACAATATTCATCCAACAACAATCATCATATACAACATACTAATACAATAATTTCATCAATATAACAAGATACAATCACATTCTCAAGGGTTCAACCCAATTGAGATTAAAAAGAGAAATTCTTACCATTTGATCGGAGAGGATGAGCAACAATGATGATAATCGAGCCTAATGAAGTCCAAAATGTAAAATGTATGCACAAAAACAAATTTGAAGTGAAATTTGTGGCAAAATGCGAAGGGACGAAAAATGGCCAAAATAAGTTAAAATGAAGAATCAAGACAGAAGAACGGTTTTAATCCAAACTTAAAGCTTAGTGGCGACCGATCGAGGTTGAGGGAGACCGGTCGACGTTGAGGGCGACCGGTTGCCCTCAACCTGTTTAGCCTACTGTTTTGACAGTTTTAATAAAATTCGAATTTTCAACCAAAAATCCGATTTTTCGCCCCTAAGTTTTAAAAACATGCAAAATGCAAATGTAAGCCTCATTCAATATGCATTATGCCTAACCGAGCTCGTATTGATGCAAAAGTCTCGGAAGTTAGCGGTTTAGTGAAAATGTCCGCTAATTGATCTTGAGATGGTACAAAAGATATCTCAATTTTTCGTTTTGATACACAATCTCTTAAAAAATGATGTCGAATCTCAATATGTTTAGTACGGTTATGATGAACCGGGTTTTGAGCAATATTTATAGCGGATATATTATCACAAAAGATAGGAACACTTTCAAAAGAACATTTATAATCCGCTAAGGTTTGTTTCATCCAAAGAAGTTGTGTACAACAAAATGCAGCGGAAATATATTTAAACCCGGCCGTTGAAAGTGAAACACAATTTTGTTTCTTTGAAAACCAAGAAACTAGACAATCACCTAGAAATTGACATGATCAGGAAGTACTTTTCCGATCATCAATATTTCAAAGATAATCCGAATCACTATAACCTTTAAGAGAAAATTTTTCATTCTTTGGATAAAATAGACCATATTGAATAGTGCCTTTCAAATATCAAAAATCCTTTTAACGACACTCATATGAGATTCTTTGGGATTGCTTTGAAAAACGAGCACATAGGCATACGGCATGAAGAATATCCGGTCTACTTGCGGTTAAATAAAGTAAACTACCAATCATACCTCGATATTTGGATTCATCAACCGACTTGCCTTTTTCATCTTTGTCAATCTTGACGTTTGTTGCCATTGGGGTAGAGAGCGGTTCTTCCTTCTTCAATGCCAAATTTCTTCAAAAGCTCTTTTGTATATTTTGATTGAGAAATATAAATTCCTTCTTGGCATTGCTTAATTTGAAGTCCGAGGAAGAAGTTGAGCTCCCCATCATGCTCATTTCAAATTCACCTTGCATTAACTTAGAAAATTTCTTGCACAATGATTCATTAGTAGCACCAAAAATAATATCATCAACATAAATTTGCACTAATAAGCAATCTTGCCCTTTTTCAAAAACAAAGAGAGTAGTATCAACTTTACCTCTTGTAAAACCATTTTGCAAAAGAAAAGAGCTAAGTCTATCATACCATGCACGGGTGCTTGTTTCAAACCATACAAGGCCTTTTAAGTCTATAAACATCATTAGGCCTAGAAAAATTTTCAAACCCGGAGGTTGTTTTACATAGACTTCTTCTTGAATAATACCATTTAAAAATGCGGATTTTACATCCATTTGGTAAAGCTTGAAATTTTTAAAACAAGAATAGGAAAGTAAAATACGAATAGCTTCTAAACGTGCTACGGGTGCAAATATTTCATCATATTCAATACCTTCTTCTTGACAATAACCTTGAGCTACTAACCTTGCTTTGTTTCGAACAATATTGTCTTGGTCATCGAGCTTGTTCCGAAATACCCATTTTGTACCAATAATGGTTTGATGGAGGACAAGGTACTAATTCCCATACATCATTCCTTTCAAATTGATTCAACTCCTCTTGCAATTCTAAAAACCAATCCTCATCTTCAATGGCTTCCTTAGCATTTTTAGGCTCTTTTTGAGAAATAAGAGCTTTCTCGGCAAATTTTCCTCGAGTCATTACTTTATCAAGGGATCACCAATAATAAGATCTTTTGGGTGATCTTCCTTAAATTTCAATGCTACGGGAAGATTCAAGTATCACCTTTATCTTGAGGAACATTTGAGCTTGAAGGTTGATCATTTTGAGTATCATCTTGAACAATGGGTTCAACAATATCCTCTTCATCACTTTCATCATTGGGTATCCTTTCAACACCCGAAGCTTCATTGAAGTCCAAGGAAGAAGAGTTACCAATTTCTCCATTTCCAAGAATTCTTCATTTGCCATTGCCGAACATGACCATACCCTCTTCTTGGAGCTTGATGTTGGTAAAAAGTTCTCTCTTTCCGGTCATATGGTGTGAACATCCGCTGTCCACGAGCCATTTTGAATCTTCCATTGTTGTTATAGCCCCTATAACCTACAAAGGAATTATTTTTAGGTACCCTATAATTTTGGGGTCCATGGGGGTTAGCCTTGAGACCTTTAGGTTTCCAATAATAGCTAAAATTATTCTTCAATTTACAATTGCTAGCATAGTGTCCATTCTTACCACAATAAAAACAAGTAATAATACAAGGACTACTAAAGACGCATGAAAGGTTGGACCTTGGTTTTTTTTTCTTAAAAGCATTTTGAAAAGGTTTGTAACCAAGTCCTAACTTAGAATGCTCACCTCTTTGTGCATCTAAAATTTTTGTGACTTTATCCGTACTTAAATTGAATCGATGCACATCCTTTTTCAAATTTTCAATATCATTTGTGAGCGTTTGTTTTTCGGTTTCAAGAGTACGGACCATAGTAAGAGTAATAGCATGAGCCTTATCAAGAGAATCATAGGAAGTAAATAATTTATCCTTTTCTGGTTTAAGCTCTTTATGCTCCTTTTTCAAATTCTTGTATTTAACAATCAAATTTTGAAACTCATTTTGCAATTCATCAAAATCACATTGTAATTCATCAACTAGGAAGAAGATGAAGCATTAGAGCGCACTCGGTATTTTCATCGTCTATGGCCATAAGACCATGTTCGGATTCTCCTTCCTCGTCGGTTGTTTCAAGTAAATCATCCCAAGTTTTGACGTCCGCATTTAACGCCTTCTTTTTCGGAAAAGGCTTTTTCTTCTTTTGTTCTTCTTCCGCTAATTTTGGGCAATCGGCTATGTAGTGCCCGGATTTTCCGCATTTGAAACAAGAATTGTCTCTTGGCTTTCTTGCTTTATTTTTGTTTACAAATTTTGCAAATTTTCTAACAAGAGCCGCCGTTTCTTCATCATCCTCATCACTAGCATAATAAACATTATTAGAAGAAGATGATAAGCCTTTAATAATATTTTGCGTACCCGGTTTAGAGGTGGATGGTTGAACATTTTTCCTCTCCTTGTGATATACTTCATAAATAAGGAGGTTCCCAATGAGCTCATCAAACTTAAGTGTCTCAAGATTTTGAGCTTCCGTGATTGCCGTCACCTTTTCGGACCATGAGCTGGGAAGGGCATTTAAGACTTTGGTCACCTTATCTTCATCGGAGATGACCTTTCCAAGAGCCACAAGAGGATTGACAATGTTGTCAAGCCTTTCCACCATTTTTGATATGCTTTCACCATCATGCATATTGAAATTTTCAAAGTCTTTCACAAGCATTGTTTTTCTAGCTTGCTTCACTTTCTTTGTGCCCTTATAGATGGTTTCTAATTTTTCCCAAACTTCATGTGCCGACCGTATGCCTCTTATGCGATTATATTCGGTGGCGGTAAGAGAGCAATGTAAAATGTTTAAGGCCTTACCGTTTAAAGAGAAAGCCTTCTTGTCATTTTCATCGTAATCCTTGAACAGCTTGGGAGTCGTGGTACCATCCTCCAATTTTGTTGTTGGTTGAGCAACTCCTTCAATGACCACATTCCAAATATCAAATCCGCACCCTTGTAGAAAGCACTCCATGCGGTCTTTCCAAAATGCGTAGTTGTTGGCGTCGAATAGTGGTGGCTTGTTGGTGGAGGCGCCGGTGGTGAGATAAGCTTCATTCGTAGCCATAGATCTTTCCTCTTTACTCGGAATGAGCTAGCCAAAGAGTTTAGCTCTGATACCACTTGTTAGTCCAAGTGGCTACGATAATCTAGAGGGGGTGAATAGATTATGCCGATTTTTCGCAAATCACCCTCTTTTTCGAATCAACAAGTAAATGACAAGAATGTAAATGCAGAAATTAAACAACACTCGTTGATTTAAAGAGGTTCAACCCACCTAGGGCCTAATCCTCTACCACCCCAGTATCTCCGGGATGGATTTCAAAAAGAAAAAAAAAGATTTTATTAATTACCACAATTAATACAACACCTTAAGGATCACCACAATCCTCTTACAACACCTTGAGGAGATTACCACAATCTTCCTTCACCACCTTTGAAGAGTACCACACTCTTCAAACACCTATCACCTAAATCACCCAAGTGTATTCTTACCACAAGAATACTCACAAGGATGTCTTGTGTTGAATGATGGACAAAATTCAAGATTACAACTCTATGAAACCAATACAAAGATTGAATGCAAGTGTAATCAAGAATCAAAAAGCCTAGACCTCAAAGATGTGCAAGTGAAAGTATTTCAGGCTATTACAACAAGAATGTAAAAATGAAAGCTTGAACAATTTGTGATTTCTTGTTGTGTGGTTTGCTTGTATGTGTTGTATCTTGTGTCTTCAATTCATCCTCTATTTATAGGAAGTCTTCACCAACATAGGCTCCCAACATAGGCTCCTCTATCTTCACTTTTGTCTACAAAAAGAAGATCACAAGATGTAGAAATATTGTACAAAAATCAAAAGTAAATCTTCTTTGCATTAAGAATTTCAAACAAAGATAATTTTCTTTGTCGAGGAAAATAGATAGGCGTATTAGGTTGCCTGTTGAAGATTTCACCGTTTGAAAAAATTAGTGCGATCCAGGTACATGTCATCGTGGGGTCGACCGATCGACGGAAGTGCGGACAGGTGGCCGCCCTAAAGTGGACCGGTCACCCTCTCCTCTTTTTTTTGTACGTAAATTGTTTCTGCTTTCTAACTGTTTTTCAAGTTCGTGTTCTTCGTGCAGTCGACGCTTTGGGCGCCGTCGACCTCCAATTTGAAATGTTGTCCGATTTTTGTCAAAAATAAACTTCAAGAAATACTCCAAAAAATTAGTAAAAACATTTTAAATCAATTGGGAGTATTTGGACAACATTTACAAACATTGTTTTGGTGTAAAAACCAATATAAACAAAATCATTAAAAGTGTTGTCCAATTTTAATCAAATTAAAAACTCTAAGAAATACTCCAAAAATTAGTAAAAACATTTTAAATCAATTGGGAGTATTTGGACAACATATAAAAATATTGTTTTGGTATAAAAACTCTTTTAAACAAAATCATCAAAATCTTGATAAAAACATTTATCTAACACGACCCAGTGAGACCACCCTCCTAGGTGGGACAGTGTGGACTGATTTCAATCATCCCCTACATACATCAAAGGCTATGATTAATATATGATAATAATATATTAACAAATTAATTAAATCCCCATAAGGGTAAAATTGTCAAACAAAAATGTGTAGGAACCGTCCAATATGGAATCAGTTATGGAGATAGAGAATCACACTCAATAATGTGTGGGGACCGTGTGTGTGCTCTTCGATGATTCTACTACATATTTAACATGTATTTTTGTGATATTTACATATATATGTATTGCATATTAAAATTGTCAACCAAAAGCGTGTGGGGACCATGAATTAAGGAATCAATTATATATATATATATATAGGATTTGGATCCGGTGAGTCCACATATGTTATGTGAGTACACGAGACCAAATCGGGCATTGATTTAATTTTTAAACGGTTGAGATTAAATGATTTTACCATTTTTTAATAGATAACTTAATAAAAAAAGACTTTTTGGTAATTTTAATTAATATCGTTTTTAGGAGGAAGTTATTTTTGGTAGTGGGCTAAAAATTAGGAACGATTTAGCGAGATGTGTTTATCTAAAATCTTGAATATCTTTTCCTATTTGGTAATCAAAGAGTCACTATTATCAAAGAAGAGTCTTTCTCCCAAATCTTTCTCTCGCAAACCGTCTCCAAAATCGTCCATACCATGAGAAAACCCACCTCCATTTTTATTCTTCAAGAATTCTTCTCATTCATCGGTCGAAATACCAGCAAAAGTGAAAAATCACAGATGGCTTTTTCATTCTACACATCCCGTCTGTTCGCCTTATTTTTTAGCTTCACCGCAAGTGTACGGTGTAGTTTATAGAATAGGGTAAGCAAGGTCGTATCCACAGAGACTAATAAATTTATGCGCTAAGTATTGAGATCGTAATAGACTTATTTTTATTTAGACGATCGAAATTGGATGATTTTTGTGGAGGTAAAGACAAGAATAACCACAAAAACACAAGATGAAAATAATAATGGAATTATCAAGAGAATAAAACGGATTCCCGGGTTATGGTTTCGATTAATATTCCTCTTGTTGTCCGATTTAATCAAAGCCAAAGTTATTATCAATATACCTATAAGACGATCACAAAGCTATTTTATCCTCCCTCTCGAGATGCATATAAAACGTAGATTGAAATATCTTTGCTAGCATCTCTACTCAACAATAGATATACAACTCCCAAAAGCACCAAAGATCAAATATCCTCACAAACATCTACAAACCTCTCGATTCATGCAAATATTCATGTCAAGTACTCAAGATCTAATATTGAAACTCATCTCTCGAATTATGAATCAATATATCAAACAAGCTAAATCATTGGCCAAGTGATAAAACAAGAATAAGAACAAAGTACTCAAATAGGCTTCAAGATAATAACTTCAACCAAGATTAAAACATTCAACAAGAGTTCAATTAATCTACTACCAAAACCCGGAAATCACAAGATATTTAGCTACCCATTACAAATAAACAACTCATAGACAAGTTGTTCATATTCATAAGAAGCTAAAATGAAAGATTAAAGCACAAAGAATGAGAAAACTTAGGGAAATGGATAATCTCTCGATTAATCTTCAATCCTCAAGCTCCGATTCAACCCGATTCTTCCCTTGATTCTTCCTTGATGAAATTGATGTGTTTCTTGTGTTCTTGGGTGTATTCCCAGCCTTTCCTTCCCGGTGTGCGCCCAAGAAGTGGTATTTATACCCTTTTGGAAGTCTAGGTCAATTTCTGTGTCATTTTTGGAGTTTTTCGCAAGCACGCACGCACGGTCGTGCGCCCACGCACGGGCTACCCGTGCGCCATCCTATAGAAAACATCCGGTCTGCAGAGGGGCGCGCGGGTCGTGCGTCCCACGCACGGGTTACCCGTGCGCCACCCAAAAGTCCGAATTTGCTTAAGGGGTCTTGAGGAAGAGTTGTAGCCCTCTCTCTTAGCTTTCCATAGCCACTTGAATCACCTCAATATCAATTTTGTAGATAGAGTTATGGCCAAAATACTAAACCCCGCCAGTCTTTGGAAATTCCATACGCGTTTGGATGTTCCTTCGAGATAAATCTCCTTGTTGTTTGATCATCCATGCTTCTTTTGACACACGACTCATCACTATGACTCTAGAATCCATATAGTTGGCTTCCAATTGGGTGTAATCGCTTTCGATTCTTGATGATTCTAGGTCGCAATGCTCGTATTTGTCATAAAATCACTCCAAATATCGTTAAATTCCTACAAAACGAGCAAAGCGTAATATCTTTCCCACAAAGAGTGAATATATATCATTTCATACAAGTTATTGCATGTTTAATCTGTAAGTCCAGCGCTACGATAATCTAGAGGGGGTGAATAGATTATCTCCATCTTTTCGATTTCGCCCCTCTTTTAACAATCGAATGCTCAAACAAAATAATAAAGGTGCGGAATGTAAGCAACACACGCCGATTTAAAGAGGTTCAACCCACCTAGGCCTAATCCTCTACCACCCCAAAGATATCCAGGGATGGATTTCGAAAAGAAAAAGAATTTTATTAATTACCAAAATTAATACAAATTCAACTTACAACACCTTGAAGAGCACCACACTCTTCTTCAACACCACCTTTGGAGATTACCACAATCTCCCTTTGAAGATTACCACAATCTTCCTTCGGACACACTTGTGAAGATTACCACAATCTTCAACCTTGAAGAATACCAAATTCTTCAACACCTCAATAAGAAGATTACCACAATCTTCTTGCACTATCACCTAGATCATCCAAGTGTGCTCTTACCACGAGAACACTCACAAGGATATCTTGTGTTTGAATGATAACCAAAAATCAAGATTACAACTCAATAATGAATAATACAATTTGAGTGCGAAGTGTAATCAAGAAAAGCCTAGACCTCAAAGATGTGAAAGTGATAAGCTAGGCAATTTTACAACAAGAATAATGACTATGAAAGACCAAGTGTTTGCTTGAAATGTATCTTGTTGTGTTGTATCTCAATTGTTGTATTGGTTGCTCCAAAACTTCCTCTATTTATAGGAGATGATTGATCAAGCATAGGCTCCTCTTGGGGATTGAAAATCTACGTAAAAATACAATTAAAATCAAGAATATAGTCGTTGTTAGAAATCAATCCCACAATTTAAGGAAATGTGTCTCTTTGTCAAACGGTCATATTTTTTTTGTCATAATACATAGGCGGCCGTCGGCCGCACAGAGATAAGAGAAAAGAGAACACTTTGAAAATTACAACAGGCGGCCGGTCGACGGCGTCGGCGGCCGAGTCGACCTGCTTCAACTGGGTCCCTCTTGTTTCAAAAATGCAAGGTTTTGTTCTGCTTTCAAAAACGAAACTTGCAGTGCGGTGACCCGACTGGCGGCCGTCGGCCGGCCGACGCCCGAGCGGCCGGTCGACCTGCTCTTTTTTCTTCCGTCTCATTTTTTCTTTCTAAAAACATCTTGAGTACGGGTTGCCTATAGGGCGCCCAGGTCGACCACGAGATTTAAATATTGTCCAATTTTTGTCGAAAATAAAACTCAAGAAATACTCCGAAAATTTAGTAAAAACATTTTAAACCGATCGGAAGTATTAGGACAATATTTAGAAACATCGTTTGAGAGTGAAAACCCAATAACGTAAAAACATTAAAAGCGTTGTCCAATATAGACGAAAATAAACTTTGAGAAAATACTCCGGAAAATATTAAAAACATTTTAAATCATTTAGGAGTACTTGGACAACCTTTAAAAACATTGTTTTGGTGATAAAATAAAATCATCAAAATTAAGATAAAAACATGTATTAAACATAATCACCATTTTAGTCATATTTATACCTCAAAATACATGCAAAACTCACACCTATCACCGTCCCTGTGAAATACCAACAAAAGTGAAAAATCACAAATTGCTGTAAAACCCTTCATTCGAAAATCAAAAAATCAATCTCATCAGTCGGTCGAAAATCAAAATCAAGTTGAACCGACTCCACCTACATCACTCAGGCAGCTTGAAATTTCCTGAGAAGAAGCGTTTTGAAAAGCCCCAATTTTGCTGAGAAAGATCCACAAATCTGTGAAATACCCCCGATTCGTCTGTTGTTTTTCAGCGCGGCATCCGGAACCACGCATATTATTCGAGGAGGTAGCAAATTTTCAATTGTGCATTCATCCTCATTGTAGGTAGGGCAATTTATTTTTCTCTTTTTTGTTCGTTTTTTTTTTTGATATTTTATTGCATTTTTATGAAGGACATTGTCAGGACTGGATATGTTTTAAAACTGCATATTGTTGTTGATAGATATGTTTATGATTGTTTTGTATTATGCTTACATATGTTTTAGATTATACTGTCAAACGGTGGGAAGGGTGGTAATTAGTATTTCTTAGTTTTTTAGAAGTATTGGGAGATTGTTTTATTGAGGCAAAAAATTGTTTATTGTTGTCAATAATTATGCTCACATTTATTCTTCACGAGTATTGGGTGATTGCTTTAATGAGGCAAAAATATTGCTTATCTGTGGTTTGTATTATGCTTATATGTATTCAAGTATGTGCAAAATGCTTAGGATTGTTGTTTTTTTTGTCTTTATTATTTGAAAAAAATAAAGTCTGGGAGATTGCTTTAATGTGAGTTTAAAATGCATATTGTTGCTGATAACTTTGCTTATTCGTGTTGTATATAATGCTTTCATACATGAGGTAATTAGTATTTGCCACTTCTTTTTTTCTAAGTCTGGGGGTTTGCCTATTAATGTTTTCAACTGCTTATTGGTGTTGACAATTACGCTTATTCACATTCTATATCATGCTTACACATTTCATATAGTATGCTTATATTTATTCTGGGTTATGCTTTATAAATGTTATCTGTTAATAAATGCTTCAATATTATGACTAGTGTTCAATTTTTTTTGTTAGTTTTTCTGTTGGAAATGGCGAAAGAGAGCAAGAAGAGGAAGACCACAACTATTGATGATAGTGCAGAGATGAGTAAGAAAAAGGTGGGGAAGGATAAGAGAAAAAAGTGTTAGATGGTAGTAAGGGTGATGAAGATTCCAAATATCCTAGGTTGTCTACGAGATCAACACTGAGGAGGTTTGCTAAAGTTATTAAGAAACTGAATCCTGAACAGACGGATGCGGTTAATGAGATTGGGTTTGATTTGTTGCACATGAATATTGTTGAAATACGGCAAAGATTAACTCTATCGTTTGGTTGACATTTTCAATCCAATTAGTTTGTGAATTGGTGAATATCGAAGGGAAAATAATTCACATTTTAAATATGGTTGTTTTTAGCGTACACGCGTGTAGTTGATATTTAATGTTTTTTTACTATTGTCATTTTGTTAGTTCATGGTTGTTAGATTTCTGTAAAGCAGAAATCAGTTTCTTATGTAAGCAAATTCAACTAGTCTATAAGCAGAATTCAACTTCACTGTAAGCAATATCTTGTAATATTTTTAGCAGTATTTAAATATTTTGTAAGCAAGATTCTAATTCTTTGTAAGCAGAAGCAATTATCTTTCATGGCATCTTATATTATTTAGCAGTATTCAAAAAATTTGTAAGCAGGATTTAAACGCTTTGTAAACAGAAATCAATTGCCTTGTAAGCAATTGTCTTCATGATTTTTTATACTGTTCATTTTTTTCCTTTCCTAAGCAATTTGTAAAGTACATAGTAGTAAAAAGCATTATAACAACCATGCATATGCAATTTGTAATATGTGATTAAGCAATGTTAAAAAAAATAAACTCACAGTCATAACATTTTATCGAGCAAATGGTTTTTTTTTTCATTTTTTAGGAACAATTTTTAGGATTGTTTCAAACAAATAATTAGAAAGTATAAAATAGACATAAATATAAAGCGGTAAAATATGCATAAAAAACATACCAAATGCTTTAATACGCAGTATCAAACATGCACTTCAAAAATAGTGTCAACAAGAGTAAAGATTGGTGGCAACACTACAAAGCCTAGTAGGATTTGTCCCAACGAATCATTCGATCAAGGATTGCTTGTTCGCCGGGTGGAATCAGTTTGTTGGTCCATCAATAATCTTTCTTATGGTCTTTTATGATCTTTGATAGGGCTATGTTATTTCAATCTGCTGCTGCAGAATAGTTGCAATTACAACTGTTTCAACAAAAAATATAAATAAGCAACATTTAGAATACGCATAAGCATTCAATTATGCACATATAAACAAGTGTATAGCCATATATAAGCAAATTAATTGGGTCGAGAACAAATGGGGACGTAATCAAAAGTTTCAATACATACAATCAAGATACGATGAAAAAATAATGATTGAATGAATGGGGAGACCATATAATTAATATCAACTTATGTATATTTGCTTTTTATCAAACAATGCTCAATTAATCTGAGAGTTTAAAAGACAGAACAAACGTAAGAAACCTTTTGCATACGTGCGAGCAAATATTTAAGCACATATAAGCAATATTCCGATCATAGCATGCACGTGTTTTTAAAAGAAAAAAACGGGGATGAAGAAATGAATTTTCTGCATAACATGATTGGTTTCACATATTCGCAAGTAAGTTCATAATTTTAAGCATATTCATAGGCATAGATAAGCAACATTATAGACATGCATAAGCAAACTCGGGTAAACATTAAAAAAACATGGAATGATGAATCGAAATGATTGTTTAAAAAATGTGAATCAAAATTTAATTGTATTCGGATAAAAATGGACAATATATACAATGAAAGACGAGACAAATAGTTACCTTGTTGTTCATTAGTGTTGAAGTATTCTTTCATCTTGGTCATCCATTTTTATTTTTCTTGCTTCAAGTCTCGAAATTTTGATATGTGCACGGTGAGAGTAAATTTCGTTGGACGATTTCGATGGAGAAGATGATTATGGCCATTTGGGGACGATTTTTGGATAAATGATTTGGTGGATTGTGATTGCAAAGTTGATGGTAACTCATCCTATTTTCATGGGATTTTCTAGATTTAGCCAACACCCCTATTTTTATGTGGACTAATTTGCCCTCATTTTGACTTTATCACTTATTTAATCAACATTAATCGATTTAATCACAATCATTGAAATTAATAGATTTGTGGTTTGGATTTGGTCCTATGTACTCATATAATAGGGGGGTCCTATATAACCCTCCCATATATATATATATATATATATATATATATATATATAGAGAGAGAGAGAAAATCACACTCATTATTATAGTTCATATTTAACATATATTTATTGCATATTTAACATTGTTATCTTGCATGTTTTAACATATGTGTCTTTGTATATTAAAATTGTTCAACAAAAACATGTGAAGTTTAGTGAATTAAGGAATTTGTTATAGAGAGAGAATCACATTCATTATTCTACTGCATATGCAACATATATTTACTGCATATTTAATCTATGGCAAAAACTTGTATAGGACCGTCTTACGGATCCTATTTCGTAAGACGGATCTACTGCGACCGCTAGCGTCCTTGACCCACGGCCTACCCGCCTTGACTCTCCCACCCCACCCGTTATATTTAAAAAGAAAAAAATCCACGCACTTGTGGGGAATTGAACCCGTGAGCTCTCGGAGGCTAAAGTGCTTATTCTACCACTAGACCCTTTAGTGATTATTGTGCATATTTACTATAAACCATGAATATAAAGCTTCATTATCATCCCTTCATTTTAAAAATTTAAATTATCTGAATAGGAATGATACTTTATCCGAAAATAGTGATACTTTTGAGTAATAAATATGATACTTTTAAGGTGAACATTGATATTTTAATTTTTACATATTCAAATAATAAGATTTTTTGATATACTCATTCTAGTCTCATAGCTAATGTTTTTTACATCGAAAAAATGATACTTATGCTGGAAATAGTGATACATTTGATATTAAATGTGATACTTTTATGATGGACAATGGCATTTTAAAATTTTAAATTCTCTGAATAAAAAGTAATACTTTATCCGAAAATAGTGATACTTTTGAGTAAGAAATATGATAGTTTTAAGGTGAGCATTATTCAAAAAATAATATTTTTTGATGTACTCATTCTAGTCTCATAGCTAATGTTTTTTACCATTGAAAAACTAATACTTGTGCTGGAAATAGTGATACTTTTGATGTTAAATATGATACATTTGTGATACTTCAATCTAATGATTTTCTAATGTGCGACTGTATTAAAAAAAATATGATACTTTATCCCAAAAAATGGATACTTTTACTCCTAAAAGTGGTACTTTCAACTCTGTCATATTTATTTTTCTTTTTTCACTGTACTGAATTCATACTTCGTGATTTATTTACAAAAACATGATACTTTATCTCAAAAAATGGATACGTTTACTCATAAAAGTGTTACTTTAGCTCTGTCTTATTTATTTTTCCTTCGTGATTTAAAGTATCATATTTTTTTTAATATAGTCACAAATTAGAAATGAAGTAAATAAGAAAAAATAAAAAATAAATATAATATAGTTAAAGTAACACTTTTATAAGTAAAAGTATCCGTTTGTTGAGACAGAGTATCATATTTCTTAATACAGTTACAAACTAGGAACAAAAAAAGAGGAAAAATAAAAAATAAATATGATGTAGTTAAAGTAACACTTCTATAAGTATCCATTTATTGAGATAATGTATCAAGATTTTTTAATAGACTTGGGTTCGATTCTTAGCCTTTACATTTATAGGCATTTTTAATTTTTTTTAATTACCAGACGTATTTATGAATGAGTTTATATAAATTATTATACTAAAATTGCACAATAAGTACTAATGGTGTAGTGGTAGAACACCACCTTAAGTCTATTAAGGTTGCGAGTTCAATTCCACACTGGAGCAAACCTTTTTTTTAAATAAGAGGTGTGGCTGGTGGGCTGGGCCGCGGGGTGGGGCGTTGGCCTGGGCTGGGGCGCGGGCGCGGGTCGGGTTGGGGGATCCGTCTTACGGAATAGGATCCGGTCCTACAGGAGACATACTCTTAATATATATATATTTATATATATATATATATGTACTGCATATTAAAATTGTTAAACAAAAATATGTAGGGACCGTGAAATAAAGAATTATTTATAGAGAGAGAAAATCACGTTCATTGTTCTACTGCATATTTAGCACTATTATACTGCATATATTAACATAGGGAATTTTTTTTGTAAACAACCCGTAGTTAGACACTTTTGAGACTTTGCAATCTATATTGTTTTTCTTGGCAACTAACAATCCGAACTATGCGCATTTTGCAGTTTGCAATCTCCGGCAGGCCAAAAGATATTCCCTCACATAACT
The DNA here is from genome assembly GCA_016081115.2 of Rehmannia glutinosa. Classification (NCBI taxonomy): domain Eukaryota; kingdom Viridiplantae; phylum Streptophyta; class Magnoliopsida; order Lamiales; family Orobanchaceae; genus Rehmannia; species Rehmannia glutinosa. The sequence goes on from JABTTQ020000749.1 coordinate 239,430, forward strand.
TGCATGCTTATTTTTAAGAAAAAATGATTTGATTGTCTCAAAAATGATTTGGAGGCTAATTAGTACAGACCATCCGTTTTGGGGGTTGTGTTCTTGAATTTAAAAGATGTCCAATAAAATTTTTTAGGCCCAAGCCATGACTAACAAGAATACTACGGCTATAAATGGGCCTGGCCAACTTCCCTACGTGAACCAGGAGATGTCATTCCGTAACGAGAGCACAGCCTGCTGGACCTGGGCACCAAGTCCAACAAGGTAAACTTACTTTTCACTTTTTAACCACCACGTAGCAGTAACAACATAATCATCCGACACGTGTTACCCACGTGGTGGCCTCTAGAATCATCACCACTCTACTTAAATTCACCACTTTTGAAACAAACTGTACAATCAAATTCACCTTCAACTTTTCCCAAAAAAAAAAAAGGAAAAACAAAAATATATCCAGTTTGAAAAAATAAAAAACAATGGCACCGAAAAGACGGTCGGGGAGGTCGGTGAAGACGGTTACGACGACGAATAAAGTGGTGGAGGAAACGGTTCAAGTGGTCGTCACTCCCGGCGCCGAAGACAGAGTCGAATTACTTTCTTCGTCAACCAAAGAGAACAAAAACGTCGAAATTTCAACTTTGTCCCCTCATGAAGAACAACATCATCTCATGAAAACCATTCCAATCCACGAACAAGAAGACGACGACGACGAGGACGAAACACAGCCGGCTTCCGAGCCGGAAACCGCCCCTACGCCGCCGCGGAAGGAGGCGCCGCCGCCGAAGCCGGAAACCCCAGTACAGGAGAAATCCGGGAAGAACAAATCCGGAAAACGTCGCCGGAAAAGAGGCGGCGCCGCCGTGGACGGCGGAGGAGAAGGGTACAAGAGGTACGTGTTCAAGGTGATGAAACAGGTCCATCCGGAGATGGGAATATCGTCTAAAGCGATGACGGTTATTAATAACCTGATGGGGGATATATTCGAGAGGCTGGCGGAGGAGGCGGCGCGGCTGCAGAAATACACGCGGCGGAGCACGATGTCGTCGAGGGAGGTACAAGGGGCGGTGAAGCTGGTGCTGCCGGGGGAGTTGGGAAAGCATGCTATTGCTGAGGGTACTAAGGCTGTTACTAACTATGTTTCCTATGTTTCGGGGAAAAAGGCATAATAAATGGTACTATTTTATTTTAAATAGTTTGGTGTAAATTGTAATGTCTTAGCCTCTTAGGGTTTTAGTAGTAGTTGTTGTAGTGTATGATGTTAGATAAATTGCTCGCATCCGACTTGGTGACGTTAATATTTTTGTTATGTATAAGTTGGATGTGGGGTATTCGGAATTATGTAGGTAGTTCTTTATTAGGCATGTAACGTAGATTAGGTGGTTGAATTTTTAATAGACTGACTTTGATTTTTTTTTTTTTTTTTTTGTCATCAGAGGTATCCCCACACGCTGCTCTTTGCGAATCGCCCACACCGCTTTCGGGCTATGGAGCGCTCGCTACAAAGTAATGGGACTAATCCTCTGCAGGAGAGATGGGCCCAAGCCCACACTCCACGCGATAGTCGGGGATCGATCAGGGACCTCTAACCCACCAAAGATGGGCGCACGCCACTCGGACAAACCCCTGGGGGCCACTTTGATTTATTCTAATGTCATATATTTGCATGGCAGTTATTTATTTACTACTATGGGAGTATTGTTTAATGAAAGTAATATTGCATGCTCTATTTTGTGTGATAGCACCCTTGGGCCTTGGTGAAGTAGGCCAGGGTGAAGTAAATGAGTGTGTCACTCACGAAAGAGAGGTGCTATGCCAAATTGGCCACTTAAATTTGCAAACATGAAAAAGCCAGAAAATTAAAATTTTATTTTTAGCTATTTTTACTAAAAAAAATTCGGTCATATTCATTTTATAATTTTTTTGATTAGGTACTTTGGCTTTGAAATTGATGATGTATATTTTTCGGAGGACGGATGTATCGGTAACATGTGTCGAGTTACTCAACCACATTCCTTTCCTTCTCCTTATCGAAGGCTTTTCTTAGATATCTCTTCTGGTTCCCAATGATTTACCCTGCTTAACTCAGGGTTGCCTCTAGATATTTTGAGGCCTTAGTCGAAATTCTAGAGGGATTTATTTTAATTCTGGTTTTTTTATCTGCAAAATCTCTTATCAAATTTTATAATCAAACAATCTTAACATTTCACTCACAAGGAGATAATATACCTAGTGTTGGAAATATTACAATGGATACAACAGGAAAAGCCTTCAAGATGGCTTACAAAACAGAAAAAGAAAAATTATAAGAAAAGTAAAATCTAGCTATTATAAATTTTGAAATGACTCCAACTCTAGAAGCATGAATATGATAAAACTTTACAAGCTGAGTTGAGGAAGACCTCTATCCGCAACACAAATATGCCACGGCTAGTGCTCACGCACCACTAACAAAAGTCCTGTCGAACTAGAATGTACGAGAACTGGTTTGCTTGATACAGAAAATGCAGAAAGGAAGTGCTGATACGAGATGTTGTAACACTTTGGATAGTAACACCTCTTCGGATGATTCTGGTCTCGCGAAAATATGACTTCCTCTCTAACTTCTCACTCTCTCTAACTCAACTCAACCTTACTCCAAACTCATAACCATGCAACAATGCATCCTAGGCTTATAAAAGCCATCATTTCCAACACTTGAGGGAATTAAAGATAAGAGAGTGGGCATTAAACCACATGTAACTTACAAGCCTCTACTTATTACCACTACTTGAGAAGTTACAAACTCCAAAAGCCACATGAACCTAAACACCTCCAATGTCTAGATTCATAGACACATAACATAGACACCTCTAATGTCTAGATTCATCAGCCCAACGATTCTTGAATTTGGGCGAAGCCCATTTTCAAATGACAAACCAATCAACCTAACCCGAGCCCAAATAATCGGGCCGATCCAAGGCCCATTTGTGATCATACACTTGTGTTATAGTCGATGAACGGCCGTTTAAAATATTTGTAGGGGGGCCAATTACATCTAAATATTAAAAATAAATAACATAATACAGTTACATCAATATATCTTAACATTACTCTTCTGCTCTTATATTTTGATTGTTGCTTAATATCTTCATTGTTAAGATATATATATATATATATATATATATATATATATATATATATTTAGTGTATTTTACTAAACAATCATTCAATAACCTATCAACAATGTTGAATTTTTTAGTGGGAATTTGATAATGAACCCTAAATAATCCCAAAAGAGATAAATAGAGGTACAAGAAAGTAATGTCAAAATTCATATTTAATATGGTGGAACAAAAGAAAATGTAGAAATTTTTGAGAAAGGAGAAAAAACTATCAAGATTCAAATATTTTTCAATTCAAAAATGGGAAGGGAACAACAAAAATGAAGGAATTGAAAGTTTTATTCCATTTTTACCTATTTTCTGCATTATTTTAAGCTTATAAAGTAAAATTACCAAAATACCCCTAATTTTTTTCAAAATTTCAGGGGGCCCAGTGCCCCCCTTGGCCACAATGTGGCTTCGTCTCTGGTTATAGTTTATCCAACCAATAACACCTTCTAGTATTTTTACTAGGATAAACAATGCTCATTTGTGTGGTCAACTTCGTATATTAATTTCTCACTCATCACCGAAATTCGGTCTTGAGAAATATAAAATACTACGAACATCTACTCGAAACGTAGATTAACAATTTACAATTCAATTCCTCAAGAATTAAATTCTTAGCCACCAAAAATGTGGTCAAAGTCGGGTCAATACCCACTTTATCAAAACCAAATTTCCAACACCTTGTCCATTCAATTTATCTTATAACATGATATCAAGTTGGATTTAATCAAGTTTAATTTTGAAAGACTTATTTCGGCGGTGGCCGGTAGCGACAATCAAATGCAATATCTTGTAAGCAACGCATTTGGAAAAGAATATAGTCTATAATATAGTTCAATATATTTGTTGGAGTATTAATTTCTCTTGTAGAACGATTTTTTATGTTAATTCGATATAATTACCATTCATCAAATGCCATTAAATTGGCAATTTAGCATGATATTTCAAAATGTGAATTTTTAATAAGATGAATCTTTTTGGTGGTAGAGCAAAAAAAGATTTTTTTTTTAATTTTGTGTCAAACATTAATATTGTACTTTCAAAATAAAAACAAAATACACATCTATAAAATTATTAAAATTACTTATTTAATTGGGGGCATTAGGTGATCGCCTCAATGGCCCAAAGGCTCCCAAGGCTCCGACTTAACTCTCTCGGTTCTTGGAGTTGGGGACAAAATTCGGTTTCCAGAAATGAAAAACAAAGTAAATTGGATAATTGAACTAAAAAATGAAATAAAAATATTTTGTAAGAAATATGGCTAAAAAATATTTTTGTTATGGAGAAGTGGCCAAAATTCGACGGACGCAAAATAAAATGTATGGTAAACATGATTATTTTGAAAATAATATCATTATTTTTCGAAATTATTTCCATTGTACCCTTACCAAATAATAGTACAATAAAACATTAACAAGATAAGATCTATGTGAAAAATGTCTCACGCTCCCACACTTATGTATTGTAATAAACAACAATGACATGACATTTACTTTAGAAGATGTCTCCCAAAGTACACCATATTATTTTTTCCAAACAAACATTCCAACACATTGGGATCCAATCTCACTTCCAAAATTATATTATCTCAAAATACTTTTCACAAAAATATTGAAAATAACAGTGAACAACTTGGACTTGACAAGTTGAGAAAGGATGGAGATGGGTTGGATTCAGAGTGGGTCTGACTAAATTAGAAACCCACTCCACCAAAGTAAAGTTTGGACCGAAGCCCAACCCACTCGCGTTGATTGAGGCCTTGCCATAATTTTATTTTCTTTGTAGATATTTATATCTATAGCAAAAATAATAGATTTAACAACAAATATATGCTTTTTTAATGAAAAGGAGAAATATTATTGACTAATAATATTGGATAAAATCGTCGAACGTAAATACATAGGAATAACATCCACACCATGATCGAACAAGGGAAGGTAGGAGCGACCTTCAATCAGAGTGTTCTACCTTTAAATATGTTTTTGAGTTTTCTGTTTTGCTACCATGGAGTAGTTTATCAAATCGTTAACCGCTTCGGCATCGGCCCAAAATAAGCAATTTTAGGCTTCATAGTAATTAATGATCCAATTTCTTTTCCTATTATAACACCTAGAGCTAAGAGTGGAATCAGAAATAAAAATGGGATGGGCTGATACATGAAAATGGGTGGGCCGATACACGAAAATCATGTATATTACAATTATATTTTTTTAGAAAAGAATTTCTAGTGTAAAGTTTTTTTAATTTTTTTTTTGGGGAAGGTCCGGGGCCGAGACGAGTGCCCCCCTCCCATTGGCCTCCGATACTACCAGAAGAACGAAAGACAACAAAACAAGCTAATAAATGACTCAACACTATTACAATGTCATGTAGATAAGCAGCATATTTTGTCTCCATTAGAAGATAGTAAAGACTAAATAAAGGGTGGGAAAATTGGATGTCATATTTGTTTAACTATAATAGAACAGTTCAAATAATATAATGTTGGAACTATAATGGTTACATAAATGGGAAAAGCCTTCAAGATGGCTTACAAAACAGAAATATAAAATTACAATTGAAGTAAAACCTAACTATTACAAGTCTTGAATTGATTCCAACTCCAGAAGCATGAATTTGACAGAATTTTACAAGCCGAGTCGAGGAAGACCTCTTTCCGCAAGACAAATACGTCCCGACCAGTGCTCACGGTATGACGTAATGTCCCCAAAGATAAAACGACTTTACCTCTTTTTGTGTACAACAAAGCACCATTGACACAAAAATACCTTTCTAAATTGAAGGAGCAAGAATGTCACATTTGGACATGAGTGCATAAAAAAGTGTTCTTGGAAATGTTCTTCTAAAAGTTACAACACTTTTACCGACACTTGAAAAATATGCGAGAGATATGCGATTTTTGTGTATAAATTGACTTCATCTTTTCCTTCTAACTATCTCAATGCAAAGAAAACGCCTTGAAACTTATATAAACCATCATTTCTAACACTTTAGGGAATTAAAGATAAAGAGAATGGGCATTAAAACCATATGTAACTCCCATAGATTACAAACCTTTTCTTATGACCACTACTTGAGGAGTTATAAACTCCAAAAGACACATGAACCTGGACACCTCCAATGTCTACATTCATAGACACACGAACCTGACACCTCCAATGTCTAGATTCTTCAGGCCCAATAGTTACTTGAATCCGGGTCAAACTCATCTTCAAGTGACAAAACTAACTGAACCGAACCCGAGCCCAAAGAGTCGGGCCGGTTCGAGGCCCATTTGTGATCATACACTTGCGTTTAGGGATGGCAATGGGGCGGGGCGGGTATCTCAATACCCAGACCCGCCGCATCCCCTCGACGGGGCGGGATGACCCACCACGGGTCGCCCCATGTTGATTTTTTTTAGTTTTTATCTTATATTTGATATTATTAATAATTTTTTAATATTATTTTTTGTATTATAAACACATATTGTTTATAAAAATTATCATAATATATATTAAATATAATATTAAATACATAAAACTATATTATTTTATGTAATTTACGTGTAAAATATACATTAAATATATTAAAAAAAATAAGAAAAATAGCACGGGACGGGACAGGGCAGGTACCCACGGGACGGAGGTGATGCCTGCACTCCCCCCACGAGTCAGGCGCAAACAGGCGGGCATGGGCAGAGCGGAGCGGGCGTGTCATTTTGCCATCCTTACTTACATTATAGTATATCCAACCAATAACACCTTTTAGTATTTATACTAGAATAAACTATGTCTTTTACATAATCTCATTCGTGTTGCCAACTTTGTGTATTATTTTCTCACTCACCAAAATTCGATTTTGAAATAGAAAAATAATACAAACATCTACTCGAATGTAGATTAATAATTTATAATTTAATTCCTACAGAATTTAATATTTACCCACCAAAAATTTGGCCAAATCAGGTGGACGCCTACTTTATCAAAACCAAATTTCCAACATATAATACTTTAAAATCCCCCAAAATAGTAATAGGATCAACCTGGCCTTGTTCGCAGTTCAAATGAACCTGACCCGTTTAGGCCCGCTCCTGGTGGGTCACTAAACTCTTTAGTCTTAACCCACACCCATTTTTCGTGGGATGGGGTGGCTTGCTGGGCCACACAACTTGACACCTCTAGGACTCACATTGCTACGGCCAAATTAAATGACATCATATTATTTTCTAAAAAAAACATGTTACCCCATCATTACAATAAATTTGCTCGCATACTGCGCTGCTCTTGCTACCTTTCCAAAGCACCGAAAACACACACTGCAGAGTCATTATGAGGATCAATACATCTTCCACAACCTCTCTCTGGTTTCTATAGCTAGTCTTTATCTTTTGCCGCTTGGTATAGATAAAATGGACCCCACCGCATTATCAGTATGCAGAAGGCTCCTCCAAGTCGAACACGTTTCCGAAATTAACAAATCTCTCTCCCCCACCACCACAGCCGCCGCCGCCGCCGCCGAGCCCACTTTCCAGCCCACCAATGCCCCCTCCTCCTCCTCCTCCACCGCCGCCGCCGCCGACGACGTGAGAAGACCCTTCAGCCCCAACCCGCACATCGACTCCTCCATGGCCCTAACCATCCTCATCCTCCTCACCGCCCTCTTCTTCATGGGCTTCTTCACGACCCCCAATCTCCTCCCTCCCCCACCGCCGCCTCCGTGTCTCGGCCGCCGCCAAACCGCAAGGGCGGCCTCGACCCCTCCGCCGTGGGTTCCCTGCCCCTGGCGGCGTACGGTAGGGACGCGGAGCACCGGATGATTGACGACTGTCCCATCTGCCTGAGCGTCGAGCGAGTTCCAGGAGAGAGAAACGGTTAAGCTCATCCCTTATTGTGGTCACGTGTTCCACCCCAGCTGTATTGACACGTGGCTATCGTCGCACGTGACCTGTCCTCTCTGTCGGTCCGCCCAGCTGTTCAAGGAGGGGGGATTGTCTGGGTGCGACACAGCAGGTGTATGATAGACACGTGGACGGATGAGGATAACTTGGATGATCGGACGGTGGTGCAGAAACGCGCGAGTTTTTGACAATTTAGGTGATTTTACGATTTTATTTTATTTTTGGTGTGTGTTAATATATAATAATGTATAGAGTGGGTGTTGGCAAACTTGGGGGTGGATATTGTAGTTACTTATAGAGCAATCGAATTGAGTAGATTGATACGTTTAATTCACGCAGTACTGTGTGCATTACTTGTTGTTTAAAGAGGATAGTAGTTAATTTTACAATTTTTCTATAAGTAACTTGAATTTACAATCATTTAGGTCCTTAGCGTAAGATGCTTATTTATGTGGTAATTTGAATTTTATTCTTGTTTTGTCTAAAACGGTTTATGAAATCAAAAGTTCAAAAATTCCTAGATTTTTTTATAATTAGCCCAAATTTCAGGGACTTTTTTGTTATTATCCCCATTTTTCTTTTCGTTTTTTGTGAATCATGTTTCAATGTTGTATTTTAGTCACTAAAGTGAGAGGTTGGAGTAGTTTGTGGAGAAAAATGGTTAAACATCGTCACCAAAGTTTTAAATATGACATAGATTTAGTGTTGTGCCACGTTGCACTCTGCACATCAAAAGATCAGAAAAGAGGCGGTGGATCACTACAACAAAACGGAATCATGATTTAATAACTACTATTTTCAGAAGTTGTCCAAAAGAACTACTATTTTTAGAAGCCATTAACTTATAACTCAAGTGATATTATTCACCTTTTTGTAAGGGTGTTGATCAAGGTTTAGTGTTCTACGTGGCACTCTGAACTCTAGCTGCACATCAACAGATCAGAAAAGAGGCAGTGGAAGGTGGATCACTACAACAAAACGGAATCATGATTTAATAACTACTATTTTTAGAAGTTGTCCAAAAGAACTACTATTTTTAGAAACCATTAGCTTATAACTCAAGTGATATTGTTCACCTTTTTATAAGGGTGTTGATCAGGATTTAGTGTTGTGCCACGTTGCACTCTGAACTCTCAAAAGATCAGAGAAGAGGCAGTTGAAGGTGGATCACTACAACAAAACGGAATCATGATTTAAATAACTACTATATTTAGAAGCTATAAAAAACTACTATTTTTAGAAAACCATTAGCTTATAACTCAAGTGATATTGTTAACCTTTTTGTACGAGAGTTGATCAGGGTTTAGTGTTGTGCGACGTTGCACTATGAACATCACTACAACAAAACTGAATCATGATTTAATAACTACTATTTTTAGAAGCTGTAAAAAAACTACTATTTTTAGAAACCATTAGCTTATAACTCAAGTGATATTGTTCACCTTTTTGTAAGGTTGTTGATAAGGGTTTAGTGTTGTGCCACGTTGAGCTATGAACTATAGTTGCACATCAAAAGATCAGAAAAGAGGCGGTTGAAAGTAGATCACTACAACAAAACTGAATCGTGATTTATAACTACTATTTTTAGAAGTTGTCCAAAAAAACTACTATTTTTAATAACCTTTAGCTTATAACTCAAGTGATGTTGTTCACCTTTTTGTAAGGGTGTTGATCAGAGTTTAGTGTTGTGCCATGTTGCACTCTGAACTCTAGTTGTACATCAAAAGATCAGAAAAGAGGCGGTGGAGCTGTAAAAGAACTACTATATTTAGAAACCATTAGCTTATAACTCAAGTCATATTGTTCACCTTTTTGTAAGAGTGTTGATCAGGGTTTAATGTTGTGCCACGTTGCACTTTGAACTCTAGGTGCACATCAAAATATCAGAAAAAGGCGGTGGAAAGTAGACCACAATAACAAAACTGAATCAAGATTTAATAACTACTATTTTTAGAAGTTATCCAAAAAAACTACAATTTTTAGAAATCATTAGCTTATAACTCAAGTGATATTGTTCACCTTTTTGTAAGGGTGTTGATCAGAGTTTAGTGTTGTGCCAGGTTGCACTCTGAACTCTAGGTGCACATCAAAAGATCAGAAAAGAGGCGGTGGAAAGTGGATCACTCCAACAAAACTGAATCATGATTTAATAACTACTATTTTTAGAAGCTGTAAAAAAAACTACTATTTTTAGAAACCATGAGTTATAAAAAAAGAGGCGGTGGAAAGTGGATCACTACAATAAAACTGAATCATGATTTAATAACTACTATTTTTAGAAGTTGTAAAAAAATTACTATTTTTAGAAACCATTAGCTAATAACTCAAGTGATATTGTTCACCTTTTTGTAGTAGTGTTGATCAGAGTTTAGTGTTGTGCCACGTTGCACTCTGAACTACATGTGCACATCAAAAGATCAGAAAAGAGGCGGTGGAGAGTAGATCACTACAACAAAACTGAATCATGATTTATAACTACTATTTTTAGAAGTTGTCCAAAAAAACTACTATTTTTAGTAACCATTAGCTTATAACTCAAGTGATATTGTTCACCTTTTTGTATGGGTGTTGATCAGGGTGAACTCTAGCTGCACATCAAAAGATCATAAAAGAGGTGGTGGAAAGTGGATCACTACAACAAAACTGAATCATGATTTAAAAAGTTGTTGATCAGGGTTTAGTGTTGTGCCACGTTGAACTATGAACTATAGCTATACATCAAAAGATCAGAAAATAGGCGGTGGAAAGTGGATCACTACAAAAAAACTGAATTATGATTTAATAACTACCATTTTAGAAGCTATAAAAAAACTACTATTTTTAGAAACCATTAGCTTATAACTCAAGTGATGATGTTCACATTTTTGTAATAGTGTTGATCAGAGTTTAGTCTTGTGCCACGTTGCACTCTGGACTTCAGATGCACATCAAAAGATCAGAAAATAGGCGGTGGAAAGTAGATCATTACAACAAAACTGAATCATGATTTATAACTACTATTTTTAGAAGTTGTCCAAAAAAACTACTATTTTTAGTAACCATTAACTTATAACTCAAGTGGTATTGTTCACCTTTTTGTAAGGGTGTTGATCAAGGTGAACTCTAGCTGCACATCAAAAGATCATAAAAGAGGTGGTGGAAAGTGGATCACTACAACAAAATTGAATCATGATTTAAGAACTACTATATTTAGAAGCTGGAAAAAAACTATTATTTTTAGAAACCATTAGCTTATAACTCAAGTGATATTGTTCACCTTTTGTAAGGGTGTTGGTCAGGGTTTAGTGTTGTGCCACGTTGAACTATGAACTATAGCTGCACATCAAAATATCAGAAAGAGGCGGTGTAAAGTGGATCACTACAATAAAACTGAATCCTGATTTAATAACTACTATATTTAGAAGCTGTTAAAACTACTATTTTTAGAAACAATTAGCTTATAACTCAAGTGATATTGTTCATCGTTTCGTAAGGGTGTTGATCAGGGTTTAGTGTTGTGCCACGTTGAACTTTGAACTATAGCTATACATCAAAAGATCAGAAAATACGCGGTGGAAAGTGGATCACTACAACAAAACTGAATTATGATTTAATAACTACTATTTTTAGAAGCCGTAAAAAAAACTACTATTTTTAGAAACCATTAGCTTATAACTCAAGTGATATTGTTCACCTTTTTGTAATAGTGTTGATCAGAGTTTAGTGTTGTGCCACGTTGCACTCTGAACTCTAGATGCACATCAAAAGATCAGAAAAGAGTCGGTGGAAAGTGTTTGATAAATGTTTTTATCTTAATTTTGATGATTTTATTTTATCACCAAAACAATGTTTTTAAAGGTTGTCCAAATACTCCTAAATGATTTAAAATGATTTTAATATTTTAGGAGTATTTTCTCAAAGTTTATTTTCGTCTAAATTGGACAACGCTTTTAATGATTTTACGTTATGGATTTTTACTCTCAAACGATGTTTCTAAATGTTGTCCTAATACTTCCGATCGGTTTAAAATGTTTCTACTATATTTTGGAGTATTTCTTGGGTTTTATTTTCGACAAAAATTGGACAACATTTACTGCCGTCGTCGACGGTCATATCCCTATAGGGCAACCCATACACGAAGATGTTTTTAGAAACATAAAAATGAGACGGAAGGAAAAAAGAGCGGTCGGCCGGCCGCTCGGGCGTCGCCGGTCGGTCGGCCGTCGCCAGTGCGGACCGTGCACTGCAAGTGTGTTTCAAACAGAACTTTTAATCCTTGCAAAATCCATGAGGGGACCGGTTGGGGTGATGGTCGGCCACGGTCGAGGTAGACGCGTCGGCCGGCCGCCTGTGTTATTTTTTGTGTATTCTTTTCAACGTCTATTTCGTGCGACCGGCCGCCTATGTTTTTGACAAATTTTCGACCGTTTGATGTTGAGACAAACTTTCCTTAAATTGTGGGATTGATTTCTAACAGCTATATTCTTGATTTTAATTGTATTTTTCTCAGTAGATTTTCAATCCCCAAGAGGAGCCTATGCTTGATCAATCATCTCCTATAAATAGAGGAAGTTTTGGAGCAACCAACACAACAATTGAGATACAACACAACAAGATACACTTCAAGCAAACACTTGGTCTTTCATTGTTATTATTCTTGTTGTAAAATTGCCTAGCTTATCACTTTCACATCTTTGAGGACTAGGCTTTTCTTGATTACACTTCGCACTCAAATTGTATTATTCATTATTGAGTTGTAATCTTGATTTTGGTTATCATTCAAACACAAGATATCCTTGTGAGTGTTCTTGTGGTAAGAGCACACTTGGATGATCTAGGTGATAGGTGCAAGAAGATTGTGGTAATCTTCTTATTGAGGTGTTGAAGAATTTGGTATTCTTCAAGGTTGAAGATTGTGGTAATCTTCACAAGGTGCCGTTGAAGGAAGATTGTGGTAATCAAAGGGAGATTGTGGTAATCTCAAAGGGGGTGTTGAAGAGAAGAGTGTGATGCTCTTCAAGGTGTTGTAAGTTGAATTTGTATTAATTTTGGTAATTAATAAAATTCTTTTCTTTTCGAAATCCATCCCGGATATCTTTGGGGTGGTAGAGGATTAGGCCCCAGGTGGGTTGAACCTCTTTAAATCGACGTGTGTTATTTACATTCCGCACCTTTATTATTTTGTTTGAGCATTCGATTGTTAAAAGAGGGCGAAATCGAAAAGATGGAGATAATCTATTCACCCCCCCAGATTATCGTAGCCGCTTGGACTTACAAGTGGTATCAAAGCCAAACTCTTTGGCAAGCTCGTTTCACATCGCGAGTGAAGAGAAACGATCGTCGGCTACTGAACGAAGCTCAACTTTCCGGCACCTCCACCACCAAGCCACCACTTTTGGATTCCAAAAATTTTACATTTTGGAAAGAAAGAATGGAATGCTATTTACAAAGTTGCGAGTTTGATATTTGGAACATCGTCATTAACGGAGAATCCATTCCGACAAAGAACACACCACACACCTCCAAAAGCTACAAAGAGCTCAATGATGAAGAGAAGAGAATCATCTCCTTAAATGGTAAAGCTCTTAATATTTTACATTGTTCACTTACCACTTTGGAATTTGATTATGTTGTAGGTATTCGATCGGCACATGAAGTATGGCAAAAACTAGAAGCCATCTATGAGGTATATGCAAATAAAAGGAGCAACTCAAAAGCATCTACTTCTCAAATGGATACAACATCAAATCCAACAATATGGGATGAGCCTCTTACAAATTCCGATGATGAAGTCGAAAAATGTCTTATGGGCATCGAAGAAGAAAACGAGGTAAGTTCTAAACCTTCTACTTCTTATGACAATGAATTGCAAAATGAATATAGTGATTTGCAAAGTGATTATGATGAACTACAAGATGAATTCCAAAGCTTGCTTGTTAAGTATAAAAATTTGAAAAAAGAATTCAATATTTTGAAAAATGATAAGGATAGTTTATTTACTTCTTATGAATCACTATCATGTGCTCACACCACCACTCTTGATAAGGTTAGAAATCTTGAAAAAGAAAATAGTACTCTTGTTGAGAATATTGATTGCATGAAAAAGGATTTATTAAAATCCAACTTGAGTACCAATAAAATGTCCAATATTGTTGATATTCATAATTGTGATAAAGGACTTGATCATAAGCCTAATGTTGTTAATCATATGAAAAAGGATCAAGTCAATATGCATATTGGTCATTATGCTCCTAGAATTATTACTTGTTTTTATTGTGGCAAAAAGGGTCATACGGCTAATTCTTGTCGGGCTAGAAATAACTCTAAATATTGTTGGAGACCTAAAAGTCTCAAAGCTAATCTTAAAGGACCCAAACACATGAGGGTACCACAAAACAATGTGCTATTAGGTACCCGACAAAGCAAAAATCGGAGAAATTTCATGCCACCAAGAAAACATCAAATGAACGTTTCATTTGATCAAAAAGGGAGAAACTACTCTCAACAAAGCCAATTTCCAAGAAGAGCGTATAATCAAAAATGGGAAGAACACAATCCTTGGAAATGGCAAAGACATCATCAACAAGGTGATTTTCAAAGAAGAAGAAACCATCAACCATGGGAAGGTAACCAAACTTGGAAATGGAGAAGTCATCATCAACAAAGTGACTTCTCAATGGGAAGATATCATCAACAATGGGAAAGACACAACCCATGGAAACGGGCGAATTGGTAAACCGTATCTCCCATTTAAATATGCATTTTTTGTATGCATACTTTTAATTGTGTCTTAATTGCAAAATGAATTTTCAAGTATTTATTTTTAAAATAGGTCTCTCATATATTTATGAGTTTCAAATTTTTTTTTAAAAAAAAGAGACCTTGCATGATTTTATAAAACTCTTGAGCTTTTTATTAAGACTTATGTGGCTTATTATCTCTTATGAAATCTTATAGCATAAGCTCTTTTTGATATCTCATATTATTTACCTACACTTGAATTTTCTATGAAAATGTTGTCTAAGAATTGTGTAGGACATATATTGGCTATTACGCCATCAAGTTTCTTAAACCATCGAGGTATGTCTACTCGTATTTTTTTTTAAAAACTCGATATTATGCTTATGCACATATCTTTCAAGATATTTCATTTTGACCACTTAAGTGCCCTTAATTGATTTTGCAAATGTTTTCTTTTAAAAAAAAAAGGCACTAAGTGTTTAGTCTCGTTTTTATCATTTATATGTTTTCCCAAAACCCATATTTGTTGGATATAGTCCAAACTTATATTTTTTGCATAGTTTTAAAACTTTTGGGGTGAAAAATCGAATTTTGGAAAACTCTGGGAGAAAGAAAAATCACCTGGGACGGTCATAGCAGGGGCAACCGGTCGCCCTGCACCTCGACCGGTCGCACCCCACCTCGACCGGTCGCCCAGGGTTATTTTTCAGCTTATAAACGATTCTGTTCTTCACTTTCGTAAACAGAACAAAAATCCCCCCCAAACCCTTATCAGCGTATTTCACCTCTTTTTCTTTAAAATCTTCAATTCTTCATCATTTTTCACGATTCTTGTTGCTAATCTTCTTATTTTCACAAGAATCTTACATATATGGCACCTCCAAGAAATTTCTATCGAACGAAATCCTCAAAAGAGGAGAAGGAGGGCAAAGGGGTGAATCTTCTTCCAATCCCCAACAAGATGATATTCTACAAAGAGACCATCAAAATCGCTACGAGAAGAGGAGATTGTCGAATTAAGAGTTTAGGGGTTTCAAAATCGAGCATTCATTGGGACTCTAGTAAGTTATCACTCTCTACGAGCCTCCCCTCAGAGCTAATAGATTTCGATTTTTAAATAAACTTGCGGAGGAACATTATGAGAATATTGGATTGAATGATAAGAAAATTGCGTGCACTCGTATGGTTCGTTTTCAAGCATTTCATGATGAATTTCCGGATATTAGAGCTTACTTTGAAATTCAAGGATGGGTTTCACTTTGGGATAATCCGTGTTTGCACTATGATGACGAGCTTATAAAACTTTTCTATGCAAATATGTGGATTGTTGATGCTACGATAGATAATCCTTTGGAACTTCACACATTTGTTAATGGTAGGCATTTTTCATGGACATTGGCGATATTTGTGATCACTTTAACGTGCCAAATGATGGAGTAGTCAATGTGAATTGCACCCGTTGGGATGATAACATTTTCGGTGTCTCTTTAGATGATGTGAAAACCTTTTTAGGAGTATATCCCGAAGTGACATACTCGGCAATGCCACCAAATTATCGGATTATATCTATCATTTGCTCCTATTGTGTTTGTGGAAAGGAAGTAAAACTTCCAAGTAATCTCGAACTCTTTCTCACCTATAAGATTGTTCGAGGAGAAAGAGTAAATTATGGGGCAATTTTTGTATATTGCTTGTTAGAATCTAGAAAGCTTACCAAGAAGAAATACACCTTGGGAAATTTGATTTGCCGACTCTTATACTTATCGGGATACCCGGAAAATGAAATGAATACCGAAATTCGTCACAATGATTTTGATAATGCCAATATTCTACAAATGGTAAGAATGCGACGACATTTACCACGGGTTCCTACCAAAGCCGCTAGGGGACGTGCCCGACATCAACAACAACCTCGGGATGATTTCTTTAATGACAATGAGGTTGAAAATATTGGAAGAGGTGAGTTTGACGAACAAAGGAGATGATGGGGGATGAAGAGGAAAATGAAGAAGAAAATGTGGGAAATGAACAAGAAATTAGGGAAGAAGAAAATGAGGAAGGAGATGAAGACGAGTTGGATGTTGAAGACCTAAATATCAAAGAGAGAATGGCCAAAGTGGAAAGAGAAACATTTAGAGATGTGGCTTCTCTTAGAAAAGAGCTCCGGGTCGTGAAAAAGGAAAATTCTAGTTTGAAGAAGTCAATTGGCAAATTGAAGAAATTCATAAAGGACCTCATACCCGGAACTTGCTTCTCCTCGGATGAGAAATGATGTTACCCCACCCCTTTACTTTCTAGTATTTTCATTTAAGTTGCTTTGTTTTTTTAAATGAATTTTTGTAAAACTCATTTGTACTAATGATATTTGCTTGTTTTTTCTTAAAAGGGTTAATATTGCAAGTTGATAATGACTTGTGAATAATCATGACTTTGATGGAGTATTTGATGGTAAAAATACTCTAAAGCATTGTTTGATAATTGGTATGAAGTACTTGATGGTAAAAGTGCTTCTTTTATTGCTTTGTTATGCTTAGTTGAATATGTTGGGACATTTGATACATGTATTGTTAAAAGCATGACTTATTACTTGATGGTGGTTTCTAATTGTTGGCATTTGTAATGCCTTGATCATTCTTAGCTTATCTCAATTGGGTTGAACCCTTGAGAATCTACTTTGAGCTTCTTAATTGATGAACAATTTATGCATATGGTGCATATGATTGAGCTTTGAAATGAGGTTGATTGATGATATGAAAATTTTTGGCTTGAACCATTTACAAAGGTTATATACAACCTCTTCTATTTTTCACACACACAAGGTGTTTGTTAAAATGTCGCTATGAAAATTTCAACTTCTACATGATTCTCTCGCTTCCACAAGTTTTCAATACTCATTGAGATCATGTTTTGGGATACAAAACGAGCGTATGAACTCATCATGATACATTTCTCCCATTTTCCTTGGTTTTTAAGCCTACATTGCTCAATGGTTGATAAACCATTTCTTTGGCGCACTTTGATATACTTCTATGATGTGGTCACCATCCTAACATTCTTTTGATGATTCCAAAGGGGAAAAAACAGGATATTGGCTCATTAGCTCAAAGAAGCTAATAAAAGCTTGTCATAAAAGCTATAAGCTATGGCTCATAAAAGCCATATGTTGTGATTTATTTTTAGTCCAATTGTTGCTTGATGGACTTATATTATTGTTTAATGTTGTTTTGTGACAGGGGGAGCTTATAAGCTCTTGAACAAATTGTAAAAGCTAAAGCTTTTAGCTTATGGATTATTGCTCTTACATTATTCTTGATGTCTTGTGGATAGGGGAGCTTGTGATTATTATTGAAAATATTTACTCCTACTTGGTTGCTTTAATATTTTTGGAAATTTTGGTTGCTTCCAAACGGTCAAATGTTTTTACCGGAAAATCATTTCTAAAAATTGCTCTCTTAGTTTGTGTAAAATTGTTTTGGTTTGTAATCATCAAAAAGGGGGAGATTGTTTGATAAATGTTTTTATCTTAATTTTGATGATTTTATTTTATCACCAAAACAATGTTTTTAAAGGTTGTCCAAATACTCCTAAATGATTTAAAATGATTTTAATATTTTCAGGAGTATTTTCTCAAAGTTTATTTTCGTCTAAATTGGACAACGCTTTTAATGATTTTACGTTATTGGATTTTTACTCTCAAACGATGTTTCTAAATGTTGTCCTAATACTTCCGATCGGTTTAAAATGTTTCTACTATATTTTCGGAGTATTTCTTGGGTTTTATTTTCGACAAAAATTGGACAACATTTTCTCGTGGTCGGTCCGACCGCATCCATAGGGCAACCCATACCCGAAGATGTTTTTAGAAACATAAAAATGAGACGGAAGGAAAAAGAGCGGTCGGCCGATGCGGCCGCGTCGGCCGATCGATCGGCCGGCCGCCCAGTGCGGCCGACCTGCAAGTGTGTTTCGAAACAGAACTTTTAATCCTTGCAAAATCCATGAGGGGGACCGGTTGGGGTGATGGTCGACCGGTCGAGGTAGACGTCGGCCGGCCGCCTGTGTTATTTTTTTTGTGTATTCTTTTCAACGTCTATTTCGTGCGGGCCGCCCTATGTTTTGACAAAGACAAATTTCGACCGTTTGACAATGAGACAAACTTTCCTTAAATTGTGGGATTGATTTCTAACAGCTATATTCTTGATTTTAATTGTATTTTTCAGAGATTTTCAATCCCCCAAGAGAGCCTATGCTTGATCAATCATCTCTATAAATAGAGGAAGTTTTGGAGCAACCAACACAACAATTGAGATACAACACAACAAGATACACTTCAAGCAAACACTTGGTCTTTCATTGTTATTATTCTTGTTGTAAAATTGCTAGCTTATCACTTTCACATCTTTGAGGACTAGGCTTTTCTTGATTACACTTCGCACTCAAATTGTATTATTCATTATTGAGTTGTAATCTTGATTTTTGGTTATCATTCAAACACAAGATATCCTTGTGAGTGTTCTTGTGGTAAGAGCACACTTGGATGATCTAGGTGATAGGTGCAAGAAGATTGTGGTAATCTTCTTATTGAGGTGTTGAAGAATTTGGTATTCTTCAAGGTTGAAGATTGTGGTAATCTTCACAAGGTGCCGTTGAAGGAAGATTGTGGTAATCTTCAAAGGGAGATTGTGGTAATCTCCAAAGGGGGTGTTGAAGAAGAGTGTGATGCTCTTCAAGGTGTTGTAAGTTGAATTTGTATTAATTTTGGTAATTAATAAAATTCTTTTTCTTTTCGAAATCCATCCCGGATATACTGGGGTGGTAGAGGATTAGGCCCTAGGTGGGTTGAGCCTCTTTAAATCGACGTGTGTTATTTACATTCCGCACCTTTATTATTTTGTTTGAGCATTCGATTGTTAAAAGAGGGCGAAATCGAAAAGATGGAGATAATCTATTCACCCCCCCTCTAGATTATCGTAGCCGCTTGGACTTACAGAAAGTAGATCACTACAACAAAACTGAATCATGATTTATAACTACTATTTTTAGAAGTTGTCCAAAAAAACTACTATTTTTAGTAACCATTAACTTATAACTCAAGTGGTATTGTTCACCTTTTTGTTAGGGTGTTGATGAGGGTGAACTCTAGCTGCACATCAAAAATCATAAAAGAGGTGGTGGAAAGTGGATCACTACAACAAAACTGAATCATGATTTAATAACTACTATTATTAGAAGTTGTAAAAAACTATTATTTTTAGAAACCATTAGCTTATAACTCAAGTGATATTGTTCACCTTTTTGTAAGGGTGTTGATCAGGGTTTAGTGTTGTGCCACGTTGAACTATGAACTATAGCTGCACATCAAAAGATCAAAAAAGAGGCGGTGGAAAGTGAATCACTACAATAAAACTGAATCATGAATTAATAACTACTATATTTAGAAGCTGTTAAAAAAACTACTATTTTTAGAAACCATTAGCTTATAACTCAAGTGATATTGTTCACATTTTTGTAAGAAGGTTGATCAGGTTTTAGTGTGTGCCACGTTGCACTCTGAACTCTAGGTGCACATCAAAAGATTAGAAAAGAGTGGGTGGAAAGTAGATCACTACAACAAAACTGAATCATGATTTAATAACTAATATTTTTAGAAGTTGTCCAAAAAAACTACTATTTTTAGAAACCAATAGCTTATAACTCAAGTGATATTGTTCACCTTTTTGTAAGGGTGTTGATCAGGGTTTAGTGTTGTGCCACGTTGCACTCTGAACTCTAGGTGCACATAAAAAGATCAGAAAAGAGGCGGTGGAAAGTAGATCCTTACAACCAAACTGAATTATGATTTAATAACTACTATTTTTAGAAGTTGTCCAAAAAAACTACTATTTTTAGAAACTATTAGCTTATAACTACAGTGATATTGTTCACCTTTTTGTAAGGGTATTGATCAGGGTTTAGTGTTGTGATAGGTTGCACTCTGAACTCTAGCTGCACATCAAAAGATCAGAAAAGAGGCGGTGGAAAGTGGATCACTACAACAAAACTGAATAATGATTTATAAATACTATTTTTAGAAGCTGTAAAAAAACTACTATTTTTAGAAACCATTAGCTTATAACTCAAGTGATATTGTTCACTTTTTGTAAGGGTGTTAATCAGGGTTTAGTGTTGTGTCACATTGAACTATGAACTATAGCTATACATTAAAAGATCATAAAATAGGCGGTGGAAAGTGGATGACTACAACAACACTGAATTATGATTTAATAACTACTATTTTTAGAAGCTGTAAAAAAAAACTATTATGTTTAGAAACCGTTAGCTTATAACTCATGTGATATTGTTCACCTTTTTGTAATAGTGTTGATTAAGGTTTAGTGTTCTGCCACGTTGCACTCTCATCTCTAAGTGCACATCAAAAGATCAGAAAAGAAGCGGTGGAAAGTAGATCACTAAAACAAAACTGAATCATGATTTATAACTACTATTTTTAGAAGTTGTCCAAAAAAACTACTATTTTCTGTAACTTTTAGCTTATAACTCAAGTGGTATTGTTCACATTTTTGTAAGGGTGTTGATCAGGGTGAACTCTAGTTGTACATCAAAAGATCATAAAAGAGGTGGTGGAAAGTGGATCACTACAACAAAACTGAATCATGATTTAATAACTACTATTTTTATAAGCTGTAAAAAAACTATTATTTTTAGAAACCATTAGCTTATAACTCAAGTGATATTGTTCACCTTTTTGTAATGGTGTTGATCAGGGTTTAGTGTTATGCCACGTTGAACTATAAACTATAGATGCACATCAAAAGATCAGAAAAGAGGTGGTAGAAAGTGGATCACTACAACAAAACTGAATCATGATTTAATAACTACTATATTTAGAAGCTGTTAAAATTACTATTTTTAGAAACCATTAGCTAATAACTCAAGTGATATTGTTCACCTTTTTGTAAGACTGTTGATCAGGGTTTAGTGTGTGCCACGTTGCAACTGAACTCTAGGTGCACATCAAAAGATCAGAAAAGAGGCGGTGGAAAGTAGATCATTACAACAAAACTGAATCATGATTTAATAACTACTATTTTTAGAAGTTGTGCAAAAAAATTACTATTTTTAGAAACCATTAGCTTATAACTCAAGTGATATTGTTCACCTTTTTGTAAGGGTGTTGATCAGGGTTTAGTGTTGTGTCAGGTTTGCACATGAAACTCTAGGTGCACATCAAAAGATCAGAAAAGAGGCGGTGGAAAGTGGATCACTACAACAAAACTGAATCATGATTTAATAACTACTATTTTTAGAAGCTGTAAAAAAACTTCTATTTTTAGAAACTATTAGCTTATAACTCAAGTGATATTATTCACCCTTTTGTAAGGGTGTTGATCAGGATTTAGTGTTGTGCCACGTTGAACTACGAACTATAGCCGTACATCAAAAGATCAGAAAAGAGGCGGTGGAAAGTGGATCACTACAACAAAACTGAATTATGATTTAATAACTACTATTTTTAAAAGTTGTGAAAAAAATTACTATTTTTGGGAACCATTAGCTTATAACTCAAGTGATATTGTTCACCGCTTTGTAAGAGTGTTGATCAGGGTTTAGTGTTGTGCCACTTTGCACTCTAAACTCTAGTTTCACATCAAAAGATCAAAAAAGAGCCCGTGGAAAATGGATCACTACAACAAAATTTAATCATGATTTAATAACTACTATTTTTAGAAGTTGTCATAAAAAAACTACTATTTTTAGAAACCATTAGCTTATAACTTAAGTGATATTGTTCACATTTTTATAAGGGTGTTGATTAGTGTTTAGTGATGTGCCACGTTGCACTCTGAACTCTAATTGCACATCAAAAGATAATAAAAGAGGTGGTGGAAAGTGGATCACTACAATAAAATTGAATCATCATTTAATAACTACTACTTTTAGAAACCACCAATCTTATAATTCAATAGGTATTGTTCACCCTTTGTAGGTATGGTAATGGGGCGGGGCGGGGCAGGTGTCTCAATACCCGGACCCGCCCCGTCCCCTCCAGGGGGGGGATCGTCCCGTGTTAAATTCTTTTTTCAAATATTTTTATCTTATATTTTATATTATTAATAATTTTTTAATATTAGATTTTATATTATAATATTTTTTATAAAATTTGTTATTATATATGTTAAATATAATATTAATATATAAAACTATATTATTTTATGTAATATACATTATATATATTTAAAAATAAAAAAGTAAAGAGCGGGGGGGGCGGAAGAGATACCCGACCGCCTGCCCCCACCATGGGTCACGGGCGGGTCATTTTGCCATCACTAACTCTTTGTAAAGGGCGTTGACCATAGTTCAAACCTTGTATCTTTCAATTTCTTTGAAGCTTATCTCATCTCCTTCGACCACTACTCTCAACTTATTAAAAAAAACTACTATTTTTGGAGATGAGATCTCATGTTATATTTTTCATGTTCCACTCACTATTCCATATGTTGGATGAAAAAGACACGAGTACAATTGTGATATCATCTTGTACGTATGTCATTTGTCTGATTCAATGGAATAGAGATTTTGGAGATGAGATCTCATGTTATATTTTCCATGTTCCACTCACTATTCCATATTGGATGAAATATACGTGTACAATTGTGAAATCATCTTGTACATATGACATTCATCCGATACAATGGAACTGAGAGTGGAACAAGGAAGTGAAATAGAAAATCTCAATTTCCACATCATATATATATATATATATATATATATATATATCTTTCATTCGATGCAATAGAATAGATATTGGATCAGGGAAGTAGAATAGGAAATTTCAATTTGGATTCTACTACTGCCCTAAGAGTAACTTATATGTTGTTTTCTTTTTCTCTTTTTATATTATATTCAAAAAATAAAGTAGAGGTATTTTACAAAAACATTTTAGTTCTCCATATGCATTATGAACTTGTGAAATAGTATTCGAGTTTTAAAATAAAATATCTAGTATGCATATTGTGCTGACTTCATATAACACTAGATGAATCACACTCTTTTTATATTAATAATTATAATACTCCAAATTGATGATCGTTCGTTATCCGGGAAGGTGGGACATTTTTTCTGAGTGTTAGTTGAACTTGATTTGATTAAATCTCTTTAGGAATTTATTATGGTTGAAAGGGTGGGACATTGCTCTGTTGTTTCGATCACTTATGAGAATTTGCCGGATTTTTGCGTTAATTGTCGGATTGTTGGGCATCATATTACGAATCGCCACCAAAATGCGACAAAAAGAGCTGACATTGTTCAAACTGATAAGAGCCCGATTATCGTGGTAAGATTCTGGCTAACAAGGGTAAGAAAGTAGTTTCGGAAACTTGGGTTCAAGTTAAGCCACGAAAAGCCCATTCTGCGGAGAGGAGTACTGGCCCTAAGGAGGGTGAACCATCCAATTCAGGTAATCAAACACGGAATTCTTTCAACGTGTTGGGTGATAAATCAGAGGATTTGCATGAAGAGAATGTGCACTCACATGTCCGTGCAGATGAGGGCCTCAATGGTTTGAATGTCAATCCTGATAGGACTATGGTTCTTTATCAACCACAAGAACGAAGTTCGGTTATTGTTTATGGGGACACGATTACTGCACCAAATTTAGATGAAAAGAGTCAAGCAGATCTACACAGTGCCATGGATGTTTTATCTAGAAATCATCCGCTTAATGATTATGTCCTTAACTCTAACGATCGGTCAGAGGAGCAATGACTGCATCAACACGGAAGCGTTGGTCTGATATGCTGGATGAAGAAGAACAAGACAAATCGGAAGCTTTAAAGACCAAGCTAGACAACTCCTCAATTATTCCACTTGTTATTCACTCATGTGCTCCCTCTGAAGCTATGACGGCTCTGGAAATTGCGGCTCGAGGATCCTGGACCGACATTCCACAAGCAACATTAGACCATCAAGACGATGCTCGAGCACGAAAAAAAAATACAAATGACAATATCACTCGAAAATCCCTGAGACATAAACACCCTTCATTTAAATTGCTCATTAAGTTATTTTATTATTTTTATCTTGAAATTTTGCATTGTTTTTTCTTTGCTACCTGATCGGCTTGTGATGAGGACATTTTCCTTTCTTTTTATATATTTTTATTTATTTAAAAAATAAATAATTATAATACTTAGAAAAAAACAAAAAAAATATTTATAAAAATAATAATAAGAAGTATATATATATATAACAATTTATTTTTCGTAGTTTAAAAGTTAAGGGAATGCCTGGAGGCGGTGCACGTGGTGTCGCCGCACAGGACCCCCTACCAACAAGGAGCCCCAATTTTTTTTTCCTGTTTTATATGTATGTATAAATTAGTCATATACAATAAAGGTCGGAATTAGCTACAAAAACCTTAGTTGGTGTAGCGGCTTAGCATTGTTGTTATATTTTGGAGGTCTTGATCCCGATTCAAGGCTGAATAACGTGGGGTGGTTTGAGAATTTTCTCTCTCTAAAGAATCATCTCTAGAAAAGCCTCACTTACTAATTACTCTCTCATCAGTTTTCTTATACATATTCTTATTGTCCTTTAACATTCATTTAATATTTCTTTTTAACTTATCTATTTTCATCTCTCAAACACATAAATCTTGTGTTTGTCCCGTAAGTTCTTCAAGAACTTTCCTAAACTAGGGTTTGCTGGTACTCTTTCTCCCTCGCGCCGCTAGGGCCCTCCACCCTCTGTGGCGCGTCCAGCCATCGGATTTCCTCTCTCTGATCGGAAACTGGCCCTCTTCCTTTCTATCTTACTATCAACCGAAGGGTCTTGGGTGTTCTCCATCTTTGAGAGTATCTTCTTTGATTACCCTTGTTTTACTGCTCGTACGGTCTCCTCCCCTAGTTACATTTTGTGCGCTCGGAACAGAGGCCTGGAGCACATAATCTTGGGCTGCTTTGATTGCTTCTTTGGATAGTCGTTCCTTAGAGGCTCTTGAAGGTGATTTGTGGATTTATTTTCGGATCTGTGGACTCCCTTGCTATCTAGTCGGAGCTTGGCCCTTTCTTTTGATTTGGTGGTCTTTGAATCGAGTTTTAACTCATCAGCCCTAAATCACGTTCCTACTAGTGGTTGAGAGCCCTGTTGCGGTTGTTGTTTGCTGCTGGTTTGGGCTCCCTTTTTCCCCAGCTCCAATGGTGAAAAACACAGTCAGCTCTCTCTAAGAAAAAGGGGAGTGCCAAACATGTCTATTTTGAATCTCCAATCCCTGAGAACTCTGAATCTTACTCGCGGTCCCCTGACCCTGTAGATTCAGTCACTCTTGGTGATTCCGATTCTTCAAATTCCCAGTATTCTAAAGATGACCATTTTTCTGTTTCGTTCTCAGGTACCGAGAACCTGGCTGAAGAGGAGGATCTCCTGCTGGACCCGGGTGGTGCTTCCTCTGATGGATTTGAACACCCTGAGGGTACAAACGGTGGCCTCCATTTTGGTTCTAAGCCTGACCAATCTAGAACTACCAAAGGCACTAATCCTGCTAGTAATGTATCTTGGCATTCAAATCCCAACATCCCTAATAAGTTTAAACATAAACCATTTGCTGATTTAATAAATGTTAAACAGAGTGATGAACTTAAAATTTTTCCTCTCAACTGTGAATCTTTTGATTCTGAAATTATTGAAATTGATGAGGATGAGTTATGTGATATCCCCAAAGAGTGTCGCTTCTGTTTGCTTGGGTGTTTTGCGGGTAAATGGCCCGGTATGATTAATATCAAAAAATTGGTTCAATATTGGAATGTTGGCTGCGAAGTCCTCCCTTATGTTAATGGATGTGTCATTTTTCGATTTGATAGACTTGCTGATATGGAAAAATTTTTACAAGGTGGCCCTTTCCATTATCTTGGTAGACCACTTTTGCTAAAAATATTTGATTTTGAAAACCCCCCCAGGGGTGTTGATTGCTCTACTGTACCTGTTTGGGTGAAATTTCCGTTTTTACCGGGTAAATTTTGGAACCCGGCTGCCTTTAGTAAACTTTGCCTAAAAATTGGAAAGCCTATTTGCAGCGATAGGCCAACCTTTGAAAAATCCAGACCTGCTTTTGCTCGTATTTTGGTTGATGTCGACCCCTCAAAACCTCCTCCAAAATCTGTATTTCTCAAACTGCCCAATGGGGTTCCCTTTCAACAAAGTGTTGTTATTGATTTTTTTCCAAAATTTTGCAAGAACTGTAAGAATTTTGGGCATTTTTTAGAGGAGTGTGGTATTAAAAACAAACCAACTCCTAAGGCTAATTTTGTTAAAAAAAAGCCTTCTACTGATAAAGGGAAAAAGGTCATGGATTCAGTGATCTTTGACACTGAAATTTCTGTTCCGAATGCTGCTTCCAAGCCTCAAGAAGGCTCTGTCGCTCTCCCTTTACCATCTGAGAAGGGTGGTAAGGCTAATATTTCAAACGCGCGTCATTGTTTCTAAAAAAAGCTCGCCATCTTGTTTCTAAAAAAATTGTCAATGATCCTGCTATGGGTGAGAATTCAGTGGCTAAACCCCCTTCAACTGAAATTACTAATGCATTTTCTGTTCTAGAATTACCTGCTATTTTGCAGGATTCAGAGGTACCTAACTCCTCTGTCCCGGCTTCTTCTGAGGTTAAAACCTTGGAAAAATTGGCTGAAGTGCCCCCTGGTCCTTCCTCTTTTGCTAGCTGTCCTGATCAAAAATCCTGTGAAGAGGAGGATGATTTTTCTCCAGCACTCTCTAAAAGTGCAAAAAAAAAAGCTGAAAAAATTGAAAAAAAAAGATGATGATGGTGTTGAATCCTCTTCTGTTGATAAATCAGGTAATCCTGAAGGGTGTGTCAAGATACCTTCAGGCTCAGGTATGCCCTTCTCTCAGCTTAATACTGGTAATAAAATTTTTCTGTTGGTAATGGCAAACATGCTATTCCTAGAAATTCTTCTGGTTTTAATTCTAGAAAACGCACAGATCCTAAATGATAGTCGTTTCTTGGAATATTCGGGGTTTTAATAATCCAATCAAACATAAAAATATTATTTCTTTTGTAAAAAAAAAAGAAAGTTGATGTTCTTTGTCTTTTGGAAACTAAACTTGAGACTGAGGTTGTGCCTCAATCCAATCGTTGTGATTTTATTGTTCAAAACAAATTTCCTGGTTGGCTTGCCACCAATAATTTTCATCTTATCAAAAATGGTAGAATTTTGGTCCTTTGGAATCCTTCTACTGTTGAGCTCCAAGTTCTTGATTCGGATCCCCAACTGATCCATTGTTCTTTGACTTGCAAAATCTCTCAAAACTCCATTTTTACCTCTTTCATCTATGATCTTAATACTGTGGGTGAAAGACGTTTACTTTGGAACAAAATGTTGGAATTGGGTGATCTTATTGACTCTCCTTGGCTTTTACTTGGAGACTTTAACACTATCAAAAATCCCGATGAAAAACTCAATGGAGCACCTTATACTAGTAAGTCCGTTGAAGAGTTCCATGATACTTGTGCCTATCTAGGTCTTAGTGAGGTGCAATCTACGGGCTGCTACTTCACTTGGACCAATAATACTATTTGGTGCAGACTTGACAGAGCTTTGATTAACTCTGCTTGGTCTAATTCTAACTGGAGATGCTCAGCAGAAATCCCTGTTCCTGGGAATGTCTCCAATTGTTGTCTCTTTTTTTGAGCAGAACTTGGTTCTCTCAAGACCTTTCAAATTTTTCAACATGTGGGCCTTGCACCCGGACTTTCTCAGCACTGTGCAAGCTAATTGGAATCTTAACTTTTGGGGTAAAGCCCAATTTATTCTTTGCAAAAAACTCAAAGCTCTCAAGCCCTCCCTGAAAGAGCTGAATAATTCCCATTTTAGTCACATATCTTCCAGAGTTAAGCAGGTGAAAAATGCTCTTAAAAATTCTCAAATCCAGCTTCATGTTGATCCTCTTAACTCTGCCTTATGTGATTCTGTCAAAGAGCTTAAAGCTAAAGAAACATTTCTTGCCAAAGCTGAAAGATCTTTTCTGTCCCAAAAAGCTAAATGTGTTTTTTTAAACAATAGTGACAGAAATACCAAGTTCTTCCACAATATTGTTAAAAGGAACTCTCTCAGAAAGCAAATGAATTCTGTCATTTTAGAGAATGGTTCCATAACATCCTCTTTTGATGATCTCTCAAAAGCCTTTGTGAACTATTTTAAAAATCTTTTTGGAACCAGACTCCAAACCAGCCCTGTGGATCTTCAAACTCTTCAAACTGGTCCTTGCATTGATGAGGATGATTTCAATCTTCTCTCCTCCCCTGTCACTCCACAAGCTATAAAGATGGCCCTTTTTGATATTGAGGATGACAGATCCCCGGGTCCTGATGGGTTTTCCTCTGGTTTTTTCAAAAAATCTTGGGATGTTGTTGGCAATGACGTGATTTTTCTTTGTGGATCGAGTTTTTGATTCTTCAAAATTACTCAGACAAATCAATCACACTGCTATTGCCTTGATTCCTAAAACTGATCATGCCCCTACCGTGGCTGATTTTAGACCTATTGCTTGTTGCAACGTGGTCTATAAAGTCATTACTAAGATTCTTGCTTCTAAACTTGAATCTGTGGTTCCTAAATTGATTGACCCGGCTCAATCTGCATTCATTAGTGGTAGAAATATCACTGACAATATCTTTCTGGCTCAAGAGATCATCAGAAATTATGCTAGAGCGAGAATCTCTCCTAGGTGTGCTATCAAAGTTGATCTTAAGAAAGCCTACGATACCATCTCGTGGTCGTTTCTTGAACAAGTCTTAAATGGGTTGGGCTTTCCTTCTATGTTCATCTCTTGGGTCATGGAGTGTGTTTCTAGTGCTTCTTACTCCATTTGCATTAATGGTTCCCTTCAGGGTAAATTTCCAGGCAAAAAAGGCTTAAGGCAGGGTGATCCTATGTCTCCTGCCTTATTTTTCCTATGTATGGAATATCTATCCCGCCTCCTTAAAGTGAGAACTAATACTTCGTCTTTCAAATTTCACCCTAGATGCGAAGCTCTCAAAATTACTAATCTTGCTTTTGCTAATTGACTGTCTTAATGATTTCAAAAATGCCTCCGGCCTTGATGTTAACTCTTTTAAATCTAATCTCTTCACTGCGGGGATTATTGGGGACAAGCTTGACAATATCCTCAACCTCTTGAATTTCCCTCTTGGGACTCTCCCAGTCAGATATTTGGGGGTTCCTTTGGCTGCTCAAAAGCTGAATGTTAACCATTATGCCCCTCTTTATGATAGAATTGCCTCCTACATCAATAAATGGACTGCTAATTCCCTTTCTTATGCTGGTAGGCTTCTTCTTATCAAATCAGTGTTGCAAGGAGTGGAATGTTTTTGGCTCCAAATTTTTCCACTCCTTAGCATTGTTATAGACAGGATTAAAAGACTCTGTAGAGTCTTCCTTTGGGGGAAGAACACCTCTCCCATTAAATGGTCCAAAGTCTGTCTCCCCTATGATGAGGGAGGCTTGGGTTTAAGAGATGTGCATTCTTGGAACAAAGCCCTTCTTGCTAAAATTCTTTGGAATATTCATTCAAAAGCTGACTCTCTTTGGGTCAGATGGGTCCACTCTTTCTATTTAAAAAATCAATCTATTTGGTCTTGGGATCCCAAAAAAACTGATTCCTACCTTTTGAAAAGGATTTGTGATATCAGAAATGATATTTTAGCTAAGTTTGGCTCTTCTGACTCTGCTATCTCCCACCTTTCTTCTTTTTCTAATCCAAAAGGCCTCTGTTCCTCCAAAATGTATGACCTTTTTAGAGAATCTGGTCCTAAAGCCTTTTGGCATTCTGCTGTTTGGAAAAACTTTATCCCCCCTAAATACTCTTTTTGTGTGTGGCTTGCTATTAATGATAGATTGACTACTATTAATAACTTAAAATACTTGGATGTTGATCCTTCTTGTAAATTGTGTGGCAACTACCTTGAAAATGCATCTCATTTATTTTTTGATTGTATTGTTACCAGGATAATATGGGATCGTGTTAAAAGATGGCTGAAATTTAGCCATTCCATGAGCACAATTCTTTGGGGCCCTTAAATGGACCAAAAAAGAACAAGTCGCTGCCCATACCCTAAAAAGGCTAGAGTCGTGGTACATTTCTTTGCACTATTTACCACATTTGGAAGGCCGGTAACTGTCAGGTATTTGAGGGATCGAATTTTTCAGAGGATTCCGTCTTTATTAAAATCCAAAAAGATGTATATAAAGTTGTTTACAACCATTTCGATTAACGGTTGATTTTTAGGCCCCATTTGTTTGGGCTATGTTTTCACCGGGTGTGGGTGTGGGTGTTTTTGTTCCTTTGGGCTTGTAAAATGTAATAGACATAATCTAGTAGAATCCCCCCTAATTTCCCGCTTCTTGGCCATCCCTTTCTATGTTGGTTGTGCTCCTTCTGCTTGGTCATGGTTGTATATGCTCTTATGCTTGACTAAATCTGCAGCAGGTTGAACACTCCCAGGTTGAAATAAGTTGATGCCCAAATGACGATTTCTTTGTTAAATCATTTACTTGTTGGGCTGATGGTTTTTATTGATGGTTTGGTGCTCCATTTGGACCTTTGATTTTGTCCCTGCTCAGCAGGACATGATCAAGGCGCATTTGCAGCTCTTTTCCACCTATATTCGGTCTTTTTCAGTCTTTTAGCAATTTTTTGAGATTGCCTTTAATGGAAGGCTTCATTGTTTTGGACTTTTTTCTTGGCTGCTCCATGTGTTCTTTTTTGAAACAGTTTGGTGTGCAACTGTTGGACCCCCGGGCCTTTTGGGCTGGTTGGATCCCAATCTGTGCCCAACATGTTTCTCTTTTTTAAAAAAAAAAAAATTAAAAACTTTGAAGTAACCTTGAGGTAATCCATGAGATGTCTCCTCTTTCTGATGGGCCTATATCGTCATGTCTAGACCTGGGCGTGTTCTTCCAGTTTTCCTTGTTACAATGGGGTATGCCCCTCCTCCATTTTGTAAATTTTCATGTAAATCTCTAGCCACCCTTACTTGAGGTACTCTTGGGAGCGTTAGGTTGTAACTGTGCACTCCCTTTTGGCCTCAATTAATTGGTTGGAAATCTTTTGTTGTTTTTAGTAAATCTCTGTTGAGGTTTGTGTTAGGACTTAATGTTGCTTTCTTGTTACTTTTTGGTGTGGTTTGGGCGTGTCCATTTTACACACCTTTTCATTAACTGGGGTATACCCCTTTTAATTTGTAAGTGTTTTACTTTTTTAATGAAATTTTTCACATTTTCATAAAAAAAATAAAGGCTGAATAACGTGGGATTTTTTCCCTCTCCATCTTAACTAAATTATTTTCTTTGTTTATTTTCTCTTCGCAACAAAACCTCTCTCTCTATCTAAATAATTTTTTTCTTTTTTTTCCATTTCTTTGTAAAACCTAAGAACATAATTGAAGAGTTTAAAGAACCACTTCTTTAAGCTCTTATCCTGTCATTTATATATTGCCAATTTTTTTCTTTTTGCAAAGCCAAAAAAATAATTAAAAAATTTAAAAATATAATTAAGAAGATCATTTTTTCATAGCTAATTTTATTTTTTTTATTTTGTTTTTTTCTCTTTGATAAATTATATTGAACGAACTTTTTGGTAATTTATTTTGATTAGACCAAAATGTGAAAGTTGGAGTATGATTTATTTTTACATATCTTAATTAGTATGTTAAATTAATGAAATAATATTCGTAACATTGATTTTGTTATTTTTAAACATAAGGGTCCTCTCTTTTTCTCTTGGACCCCTCGAAACCTAAGACCAACTCATTTAAAAATAATACAAGCATAATACTTTTATCATTAGTGACAACAATACTTTTGGTCACGTCCACCTAACCGACAACCTGATTTAACATTAATAGCAACTACACTTGCACGTAAGAACAACGAATAAAGCGATAACTAAAATCTCGTTGAAAAAGTTTTAATGACGATTGTCATAGCTATTAATAAAGTGACGGCTGACAAAGATGGTGGCAAGTGACGCACGAGTGTCCAACTATTTGTGGCCACTAAATAGTGCGGTATTATTTTTTTGCGACAACACCTAGTCACTTTCTGTTTGAATTTATGGTTTCGTCCGTGGATGGAATATTACGGCTACATATATTTAGAAGATTTAATTGCACTTTGCCCCCAAACTATAGCGTTGTTTTTGCACCTTACCCGTGAATTTCGATAATATATATTATGTCATTTGAACCATATTATTTGTAGTACTTTAACCTTTGAACTAACCAAAAGTTGACAATATGTCTACTAATGATAAATTCAAGTCAACTTCCAGATGGTTAAGTACAAAATATTTAACGTTAGGTATACCAAAGAGAATCTCCAAAGTTTAGTAGACAAAGTACATAATCCATGATAGTTTAGCAGGAACAATGCAATTATGTATCCCTATTTAGAATAATCTAATAAACAGTCATCAATGTCTAAAATTTAGATTCTTGGTTGTTGATACTTTAACTAGCTTCATTTATTTATTTCATAAATAAAAATTCATTTTTAAATGATACGTTAACCAGCTTCAAAAAATTCAATTTCATTGTAACAAACCTTTAATAGGTTTCTATTAAAGAAGATTGCGCTAGAAAACATAAACATGTTAAAAATGTGGACTAATTAGGAGTTGTTTAATTCTTTAGCCTCATAATTTTCATTGTTCTTTTTACTTTCGACTTGAACTTCAATTTTTATAAAACAATACAAAGTGCTAACATAATATCTTGACATTATGATTTTTGAATTCGTTCTTTTGGGGTTGTTGTGTTCCAGCTCATATTTCTCTTGATCAAGTATTCATTCAAAAGAAAAAAAAAAGTATAAGAACTCTGTACGGTAAAACAAAATAATCCAAAACGAGAAATGCCATAACATCCAAAACAATCCATCATAATCTGAATCCATCGATGAAATCGTGTTTTCATCTCAATATTGTTAAAATAACAACTTTATATATGATTAAGCTTTGTGATAGTGCACAAACCTCATCAAGCTCTCTATTTCTACTATTCCAACAATTTTATTCACAACAAAAGCCATCACTAATAACCAATGACTTTGGGGTCAGAATATAATCAGTAATCTGGTTGTGGTAACACTTTCTGCCATTGCGCCAAAAACAAATTTGACTGTGCAGATAAATAACGCGTAAATTATTCGGCCTTTAACAATAAATCAGAGGGATGTTATCTGCAAAAGAAACACATTCAAATTTTACAACGTACACAAGGCGATAAACGTAAAACAAGAATCAAGAAAATACTATATGCCTAATGTACACATAGAGATATAAAGCATATACCTACTGCGATTCCGAGGAATGATTTGCATCATTCAATTCTTTGCATTATTACCTATACGCTGCATTTTTAATAAATTTTTTTCCGATTACTGGATGAAATAAGCTTGGACCACCTCAACTGCCGGGGCCTTACACAATGGACACTTTCCCATACACTCGACTAAATTTTCTGCGCATTTCAAACAGGTGCACATGTGCCCACACCTGTATGAATAAGGATGTAAGTGTAAAAATATGAGAGACATTGAGAAATAAATTGAAGGAATTATCGGTTTGACTCTTTTCATGTGATTCTTCATGAGATGGGCTTTCTGTTTGTGATCTTCACTGATCCTTTTGGGGATTGCCCTCTATTGATCCCTCTCGGGATGTCTTTGATCCCAATTTGGGATGCTCTAAAATGTTGCACATATATGCCTATTTATAGACTTGAAATTCACCTAATACATATAAAGACTAAACATAATATAGTGCAAAGTTTGGTGAGATTAATTCTCATCCATTAGTTCTTGAGTGGGTTAGGTGAGAGCACCCCACAAGTATTGCAAATTATATATTATTCAACATCCCCTCTTAATTTGCAATCCTTTCACAATTTTGAAGTTGCTGGACTTCTGAATTGTTGAGAATATTTTGTTGCGATTAAGCTTGCTTTGTGCTTGGAATTGGTTCCTTCCACCGCCTCTTCTTCTTGCACCTCGTTGTGAATTTTGCCACAAATGACGATAACCATTTTTTTTATCCTTTTTTTTTTTTAAATCTTCAATGCATCTTTTGATATTTTTACACCCGTAATTTGCGGAAGAATAGATCGAACTACCCCTTGGTGCATAAAGGACAAAACTCTTGCATCTTTGGTCTTGTTCTCTTTATGCTATTTCTTAGTTGCTTCTGTTAGCGCTTCTTCCTCCTTCGGAGTATATGTGATATCCTCTCTCTTCAACGATATCCCAAAGTTCATGGGACACGGACAACGTTCTCATTTGAGTAACGTTCTTCAACAAAGATAGAAATACTTTGTTGGATAAATGTGAATGCAATTTCACTATTGTTGGCTGAAGCCATTTTTTTTAAATTGGAGGAGTTATCAGGCCAAGGGATGGCTCTGATACCAAAATTGTTGGGTATACGGGTGTAAGTGTAAAAATATGAGAGACATTGAGAAATAAATTGAAGGAATTATCGGTTTGACTCTTTTCATGTGATTGCTCACAGATGGCTTTACACTGTGATGCTCACTTGATCCCTTTTGGGGATTGCCCTCTATTGATCCCTCTCGGGATGTCTTTGATCCCAATTTGGGATGCTCTAAAATGTTGCACATATATGCCTATTTATAGACTTGAAATTCACCTAATACATATAAAGACTAAACATAATATAGTGCAAAGTTTGGTGAGATTAATTCTCATCCATTAGTTCTTGAGTGGGTTAGGTGAGAGCACCCCACAAGTATTGCAAATTATATATTATTCAACAGTTCAGTCTCGTTACAAAAAACTCAGTTAACTTTTAATATTACAAATTCCCCCTTACCATAGTTTCCATTTTATTATCCTTTTGAGGGTTTGAAAAACAAATACAAACTTCACGTGGTATCTGTAACAATTTGTAATTTTAAAAGAGCACTGGAACTTTGTAATTAGGCTAAACTTCAGGGTGGTTTGTATATAATCTAAACCTTGTTTTTATTATCTGTAATTGCAAAATGATATAAGCAGAGATTAAATCTTTACCTGTACAGCAAGGAATCAATTTTACTATCTCGACACAGGCAGCAAATCCCTTTCCTTACATGATCCCACTGAGATTCATCACAAAGCCGATTGTCCTCAGATGCATCTTCATCTGATAGTATCGCACAAAATGGTCAACTCATAGTCATACAGAGAAAGCAAAGCACTATATGCTGATAGGCAATTTATATGTGCAAAGAAAACACTTTATTCACTTCCACCAAGGAAAAAAGGAAATGAAATATAAATTGACCAGTTGGGAAACTAACCTCTTGAAAAAATTGACCGATTTAAAGCGGCAGAAACCTCTTGAAGCACCGAACGCTGCAACTCTAATTGCATTTCCATGCACGCTTCGAGCATACTTTGCATATTGTTCATCCTCTGCTGAAGCCTAACCAAGTCTATCCTCAACTCATTGATCACCTCCCACTGCTGATAATAGTAATCAGAACGACATATTGATAACTGGATGTGATAAGGACAAAATGCTTGAATCAACGCTGTAATAGGTAACTAAAATTGTATGAGATACAAAAGACGTTTGAGACATTAATCAGTGAGACGCGTCTAACATGGTATCGAAAAAGAACTAAACTCCGGTCACAAAAACGTGTCCATGAGAAACTTTTGAGGGGCCCCTCATTTTCTAAAGGGATAATTAGCTAACTACAAAAATTCCAGAGTTTTTTTACAATTACAAAAACAAAAAAAAAAATTTGATTCCGCCTTACATTTTCCCCATTCATAAGCAAGAAATATTTCAAAACCCCACTATATTTATCGAGATATTACAATTGGCCCCTTAAATTTAAAGACATAATCAAACCTGAGTTTTTTTTTTCGTAATGTCTGTATTTTTTTTTAATTAGCCCAAACCTGAGGGTTTTTCTCTATAATTATCCCTTTTTTAAAAGAACAAATTTTCAACTAGGTGTCATAAAACAGTTGATGAATCAATGCCCGAAAATTTTGGCAAATATCTCAAAATTTTAGGCTGAATTAAAGAGGGTTCCAATTCTGATAAAAAAAATTTCCCACTATATGGTATGGAAGTTGGATAACATGCAAACTTCTCCTCCTTATAACATATCCACTGCAATGAAGTTCTCTTACATAAGCCAACAAGAACATCCAATGCATACAATAACTAAATGAAAAAATATAAAGAATAATAGTAAGAATAATAAGGGATAATTACAAAAACTACACCCAAGGTTTGGGTTAATTAAAAAAAAAAACGTAGGTTTTAAAATTTACAAAAATCCCCGTGAGGTTTGATTCTATATTACACTATACCCCTTCATAAGCAAAACCATTTCTAACACCCCCTTTACATTTGTAAAAATAATGCAATTACTCCCTTTACGTTGCAATTACTCGAAAGTCATTAGACAGCGTACTGACTGAAAAGCTCCCTGAGTTCGATACTGTGAACGTTATCATCATCTGGTGGATGATATGTGTCAATTCTTCCAAAAGATGCGCCTACCTCTCCAGAAGGCATATCTAGCCAACTGTCAATAGCTTCTTGCAAATCATGGCTCGGCCAGTCTTCTTGTGATTCTTGCATTTGGTCTTGCTCGTTAACATTATTATCAAATGGATCAGGAAATGATCGATAAGCAGAGTTTTCCTGCCAACTTCTAGACGTGTCTTCAGTATTTTGCTCTCGCCAGGCACTGTCTTCAATCTCGATTACTGACTCTTGGAACTCTTCCACTTGAGCCGAAGCATCTCGTGAATGGAATTCTAAATCAGCAGTATGATCATCTGCTTCACTAACACAGCTTGCACCACTTCTCGATTCATAATTTTCACTAAAAACTTCACCGGATGCACACGTACACAAAGAGAGAACATACATGCAGAAACACACACAAATACAGACAAAAATTTTGTAAAAAAGAATAGAAAACATACTATAGAGTATAGAGAGATTTATTGAATTGGATAATAAAAAAGAGGGAGTTTTTGAATTGGACAACTGGAGGGAAATTATTGAGCTTGAAATGAAATGAAAACACATTCATTTTCAAAAGAAGAATGGAGGAATATACGTGAAAATTTACAAAAAGTTAAAATCAAATGCCATTTTTGATAAGTGCAGATCGGGTTAATAGGTCAGTATTTAATATATATCACAAACCCTTAACCCACCCTATTTTTGGTAGGACGGGGCGGTTTGATGGGCCAGACATCTCTAGTCACATTGCTACGGCCAAATTAACTGATATAATATTATTTTCTAAAAAAAACATCTTACCTCATCATTACAATAAAATTCTGAATTTCTAGTTCATCACACCCCTACAATAAATTTGTTCACACACTTCGCTGCTCTTGCTACCTTTCAAAGCACTGAAAACACACATTGCAGAGTCATTATGAGGATTACTATATATACCTTCCCATCTGCGGCAGCTTTAGCTCTAAAAAAGCACCACCCCATCTCTCCGGCTAATTTCTATCTTAGTCTTTATCTTTTGCCGCTTGTGTAGATAAAGATATGGACCCCACCGCATTATCAATATGCAGAAGGCTCCTCCAAGCCCAACACGTTTCCGAAATTAACAAATCTCTGTCCCCCACCACAACCGCCGCCGCCGAGCCCACTTTCCAGCCCATCAATGCCCCCTCCTCCTCCTCCCCCACCGCCGCCGCCGACGACGACGTGGGAAGACCCTTCAGCCCCAACACGCCCTTAGACTCCACCAAGGTCCTAATCATCCTCATCCTCGTCACCGCCGTCTTCTTCGTGGGCTTCTTCTCCGTCTA
Organism: Rehmannia glutinosa; assembly: GCA_016081115.2. NCBI lineage: Eukaryota > Viridiplantae > Streptophyta > Magnoliopsida > Lamiales > Orobanchaceae > Rehmannia > Rehmannia glutinosa. The sequence continues at coordinate 278,042 of JABTTQ020000749.1, forward strand.
CTACCGCCTCTCCGCCGCCGCCGACCTTCAATCCCCTCCCTCCCCTACCGCCTCCGTGCCTCGGCGGCGGCCCCCGCCGCCCAACCGCAAGGGCGGCCTCGACCCCTCCGCCGTGGGTTCCCTGCCGCTGGTGGCGTACGGTAGGGCCGCGGAGCACCGGATGATTGACGACTGTCCCATCTGCCTCAGCGAGTTCCAGGAGGGAGAAACGGTTAAGCTCATCCCTTACTGTGGTCACGTGTTCCACCCCAGCTGTATTGACACGTGGCTATCGTCGCACGTGACCTGTCCTCTCTGTCGGTCCACCCAGCTGTTCAAGGAGGAAGGTTTGTTTGGATGCGGCGACGCAGAAGGTGTATGATAGAGACACGTGGACGGATGAGGATAACTTGGAATGATCGAACGGTGGTGCAGAAACGCGCGAGGTTTTGACAATTTAGGCGATTTTACGATTTTATTTTATTTTTGGTGTGTGTTAATATTTAATAATGTACAGAGTGGGTGTTGGCAAATTTCGGGGGTGGATACAGGATATTGTAATTACTTATAGAGCAATCGAATTGAGTAGATTGATAGGTTTTAATGTTTTAATTATTTTTCTAAGTATATCGATGGTTTAATTCACGCAGTACTGTGTGCATTACTTGTTTAAAGAGGATAGTAATTAATTTTCCAATTTTTCTATAAGTAACTTGAATTTACGTACAATCATTTAGGTCCTTAGCGTAAGATGCTTATTTATGTGGTAATTTGAATTTTATTCTTGTTTTGTCTAAAACGGTTTATGAAATCAAATGTTCAAAAATTCCTAGATTTTTTATAATTAGCCCAAATTTCGGGTACTTTTTGTTATTATCCCCATTTTGGTTTTGGTTTTTGTAGATCAAATTTCAATGTTGTCTTTTAGTCACTAAAGTGAGAGGTTGGAGTAGTTTGTGGAGAAAATTGGTTAAACATCGTCACCAAAGTTTTAAATATGACATGCTTAGTTGCACATCAAAAGATCAGAAAAGAGGGAGGGAAAAGTCGATCACTACAACAAAACTGAATCAGGATTTAATAACTACTATTTTTAGAAGCTATAAAAAAACTACTATTTTTTAGAAATCATTAGCTTATGACTCAATTGATATTGTTCACCTTTTTGTAAGAGTGTTGATCGGGATTTAGAGGTGTCAAAAACGGGGCGGGCGGCCGCCCGTGCTTCGCCAAAACCCGCCACTTGGCGGGCGGGCGGGCCGAGAAAACCTCAACCCAACCCAACCCGCCTCGGGTTGCGGGTTGGGCGGGCGCCCGCCAAAATTTAAAAAAATAAAAAAATAAAAAATATTTTTTATTCATATTATTAATTTTAATGAATTAAATATACTAATGGATAATAAGTACATATTTTATAAAAATATTATATATACTTTTATAAGAGATAAAAATATAAAAAATCAATTATCCTATTTTTTTGTCTATTTTATCTAATTTTTCATTTTTTTTTTTTTTTTTTATTTTCTCGGGCTTGCCCGTTCATTAACCCGCCAAGCCCGCGGCCCCATGGAAGCTTAGTTTAGGCCCGCCCTTTGGCGGGCTACTAAATACTTAACCCACCCCCTACCTTAAAGGGGCGGCCCGCCTGGCCTTTTTAATGACTCTATCGGATTTAGTGTTGTGCCACATTGCACTCACGAACTCTAGTTGCTCATAAAATGATCAGAGAAGAGGCGGTGGAAAGTGGATCATTATAAAAAAAATGAATCGTGATTTAATAACTACTATTTTTAGAAGTCATCCAAAAAAATTACTATTTTTAGATACCATTAGCTTATAACTCAAGTGATATTATTGTCCTTTTTGTAAGGGTGTTGATCAGGGTTTAGTGTTGTGCCACGTTGCACTATGAACTCTAGATGCACATCAAAAGATCATAAAAGAGGCGGTGGAAAACGGATCACTACAACAAAACTGAATTATGATTTAATAACTACTATTTTTAGAAGCTGTAAAAAAATATTATTATTAGAAATCATTAGCTTATAATTCAAGTGATATTGTTCACCTTTTTGTAAGGGTGTTGATCAAGATTTAGTGTTGTGCCACGTTGCACTATGAACTGTAGATGCACATCAAAAGATCAGAAAAAAGGCGGTGGAAAACGGATCATTACAACAAAACTGAATCATGATTTAATAACTACTATTTTTAGAAGCTGTAAAAAAAACTACTAATTTTAGAAACCATTAACTTATAACTCAAGTTATATTGTTCACCTTTTTGTAAGGGTGTTGATCAGGATTTAGTGTTGTGCCACGTTTCACTCTTAACTCTAGTTTGACAAAGAAAAGAGAAAATAGGTGGTGGAAAGTGGATAACTACAAAAAAACTGAATCATGATTTAATAACTACTATTTTTAGAAGTTGTCCAAAAAAACTACTATTTTTAGAATCCGTTGGCTTATAACTCAGTGATATTATTAACTTTGTTTGTAAGGGTGTTGATCGGGATTTAGTGTTGTGTCATGTTGCACTCTGAACTCTAGGTGCACATCAAAAGATCAGAAAAGAGGCGGTGGAAAGTGGATCACTACAACAAAACTGAATCATGGTTTAATAACTACTATTTTTAGAAATTGTCCAAAACAACTACTATTTTTAAAACCATTAGCTTATAAATCAAGTGATATTATTGACCTTTTTGTAAGGGTGTTGATCAGGGTTTAGTGTTGTGCCACGTTGCACTATGAACTCTAGATGAACATCAAAAGATCAGAAAAGAGGCGGCGGAAAGTGGATTACTACAACAAAACTGAATCATGATTTTATAACTACTATTTTTAGAAGCTGTAAAAAAACTACTATTTTTAGAAACCATTAGCTTATAACTGAAGTGATATTGTTCACCTTTTGTAAGAGTGTTGATCAGGGTTTAGTGTTGTGCCACGTTGCACTCTGAACTCTAGTTTCACATCAAAAGATCAGAAAATGGGCGGTGGAAAGTGGATCACTACAACAAAACTGAATCATGATTTAATAACTACTATTTTCAGAAGTTGTCCAAAAAAACTACTATTTTTAGAAACCATTAGCTTATAACTCAAGTGATATTCTTGACCTTTTTGTAAGGGTGTTGATCAGGGTTTAGTGTTGTACCACGTTGTACTCTGAACTCTAGCTGCACTTCAAAAGATCAGAAAAGAGGCGGTGGAAAGTGGATCACTACAACAAAACTGAATCATGATTTAATAACTACTATTTTTAGAAGTTGTAAAACAACTACTACTTTTGGAACCCATTAGCTTATAATTTAAGTGATATTGTTTACATTTTTGTAAGGTTGTTGATCAAGGTTTAGTGTTGTGACTTGTTGCACTATGAACTCTAGATGCACATCAAAAGATTCGAAAAGAGACGGTGGAAAATGGATCACTACAACAAAACTGAATCAGGATTTAATAACTACTATTTTTAGAAGCTGTAAACAAAACTACTATTTTTAGAAACCATTAGCTTATAACTCAAGTGATATTGTTCACCTTTTTGCAAGGGTGTTGATCAGGGTTTAGTGTTGTGCCACATTGCACTCTGAACTCTAGTTGCACATCAAATGATCAGGAAAGAGGCGATGGAAAATGGATCACTACAACAAAACTGAATCATAATTTAATAACTACCATTTTTTAAAGTTGACCAAAAAAACTACAATTTTTAGAAACCATTAGCTTATAACTCAAGTGATATTATTGACATTTTTGTAAGGGTGTTAATCGGGGTTTAGTGTTGTGCCATGTTGCACTCGGACTCTATTTCCGCACATCAAAATATTAGAAAAGAGGCGGTGGAAAGTGGATCACTACAACAAAACTGAATCATGATTTAATAACTTCTATTTTTAGAAGCTGTAAAAAACTACTATTTTTAGAAACCATTAGCTTATAATTCAAGTGATATTGTTTACCTTTTTGTAAGGGTGTTGATCAGGGTTTAGTGTTGTGCCACGTTGCACTATGAACTCTAGATGCACATCAAAAGATCTTAAAAGAGGCGGTGGAAAACGGATCACTACAACAAAACTGAATTATGATTTAATAACTACTATTTTTAGAAGCTGTAAAAAAAATACTATTATTAGAAACCATTAGCTTATAATTCAAGTGATATTGTTCACCTTTTTGTAAGGGTGTTGATCAAGATTTAGTGTTGTGCCACGTTGCACTATGAACTCTAGATGCACATCAAAAGATAAGAAAAGAGGCGGTGGAAAATGGATCATTACAACAAAACTGAATAATGATTTAATAACTACTATTTTTAGAAGCTGTAAAAAATCTACTATTTTTTGAAACCATTAACTTATAACTCAGGTGATATTGTTCACCTTTTTATAAGGGTGTTGATCAGGATTTAGTGTTGTGCCACGTTTCACTCTTAACTCTAGTTGCACATCAAAAAATCGGAAAATAGATGGTGGAAAGTGGATAACTACAACAAAACTGAATCATGATTTAATAACTACTATTTTTAGAAGTTGTCCAAAAAACTACTATTTTTAGAATCCTTTGGCTTATAACTCAAGTGATATTATTAACCTGTTTGTAAGGGTGTTGATCAGGGTTTAGTGTTGTGTCATGTTGATCGGGATTATTACAACAAAATCTGAATCATGATTTAATAATTACTATTTTTAGAAACCACCAGCTTATAACTCAATAGGTATTGTTCACCCTTTGTAAATATGGCAATGGGGGGTGGGGGGGGGGTCGTGTATCTCAATACCCAGACCCGCCCCGTCTCCTCCATGTGGAGGAGGGGGGTCGTCCCATGTTAAATTGTTTTTTCAAATATTTTTATCTTATATTTATATTATTAATATTTTTAAATATTAGATTTTGTATTATAAATACATATTGTTTATAAAATTTGTTATTATATATGTTAAATATACATGTAAAATATACATTATATATATTTAAAAATAAAAAATAAAAAAATAGCACAAGGCGGGCGGGTACACACGAGGGCGGAGGAGATACTCGACACCGCCCGCCGCACCATGGGTCATAGGCGGGCGGCTCAAACGGGACGGGGCAGGGCGTGTACCCATCGGGGCGAGTCATTTTGCCTTCCCTAACCCTTTGTAAGGGCGTTGACCAGAGTTCAAACCTTGTATCTTTCAATTTTTTGAAACTTATCTCATCTCCTTCGACCACTACTCTCATTTATTTAAAAAAAATACTATTTTTGGAGATGAAATCTCATGTTACATTTTCCATGTTTCACTCACTATTTCATATATTGGATGAAAGACACGTGTACAATTGTGATATCATCTTGTACATATGTCATTTGTCCGATTCGATCGAATAGAGATTTTGGAGATGAGATCTCATGTTACATTTTCCATGTTCCACTCACTATTCCATATTTGTACATATGACATTCATCCGATACAATGGAATTGAGAGTGGAACAGAGAAGTGAAATAGAAAATCTCAATTTGCACATTATCTTATATATATATATATATATATCATTCGATGCAATGGAATAGATAATGGATCAGGGAAGTGGAATCGGAAATCTCAATTTGCATTCTACTATTGTCCTAAGACTAACTTTTATGTTGTTTTCTTTTTTTTTCTATATTATATTCAAAAAAATAAAGTGGAGGTATTTTACAAAAACATTTTAGTTCTCCATATGCATTATGGACTTGTGAAATAGTATTCGAGTTTTAAAATAAAATATCTAGAATGCATATTGTGTTGATTTCATATAACACTAGATGAATCACACTCTTTTTAATAAATAATTATAATACTCCAAATTGATGATCGTTCGTTGTCCGGGAAGGTGGGACATTTTTTTCAAGTGTTAGTTGAATTTGATTTGATTAAATCTCTTCAAGAATTTATTATTGTTGAAAGGGTGGGATAATGCTATGTTGTTTCGATCAATTATGAAAATTTGCGAATTTTTGCGTTAATTGTCGGATTATTGGGCATCATATTACGAATTGTCGCCATCAAAATACGACAAAAAGAGCTGACATTGTTCAAATTGATAAGAGCCCGGTTATCGTGGTAAGATATCGGCTAACAAAGGTAAGGAAGCAGTTTCGGAAACTTGGGTTCAACTTAAGCCCCGGAAAGCCCCTTCTGCGGAGAGGAGTACTGACCCTAAGGAGGGTGGACCATCCACTTCGGTTAATCAAACACGGAATTCTTTTAACGTGTTGGGTGATAAATCAAAGAATTTGTATGAAGAGAATGTGCCCTCACATGTCTGTGCAGATGAGGGCCTCAATGGTTTGAATGACAATCTTGATAGGACTATGGTTCTTTATCAACCATCAGAACGGAGTTCGGTTATTTTTCACGAGGACACGATGATTGCACCAAATTTAGATGAAAAGAGTCAAGTAGACCTACACAGTACCATGAAAGTTGTATCTAGAAATCATCCGTTTAATGATTATGTTCTTAACTCTAATGATCAGTCAGAGGAGCAATTACTACATCAATGCGGAAGCGTTGGTCTGATATGCTGGATGAAGAAGAACATGACAAATCGGAAGCATTAAAGACCAAACTATGCAACTCCTCAACTATTCCACTTGTTATTCACTCATGAGCTCCCTCAGAAGCTATGAAGACTCTGGAAATTGCGGCTCGAGGATCCTGGACCGACATTCCACAAGCTACATCAGACTATCAAGACGATACTCGAGCACGTAAAAAAGATACAAATGACAATATCACTCGAAAATCCTTGAGACATAAACGCCTTCATTTAAATTACGTCATTAAAATATTTTATTATTTTTATCCTGAAATTTTGCATTCTTTTTCCTTTGCTACCTGATCGGCTTGTGATCAGGATCTTTTCCTTTCTTTTTATATATTTTCATTTATTTAAAAAAATAAATAATTACAATACATAGAAAAAAATAAAAAAAATATTTATAAAAATAATAATAAGAAGTATATATATATAACAATTTATTTTTCATAGTTTAAAAGTCAGGAGAAGGCCTGGGGCGATACACGTGGTGCCGCCGCACAAGACCCCCTTACCGATAAGGAGCCTCGATTTTTTTCCTGTTTTATATGTATGTATAAATTAGTCATGTACAATAAAGGTCGGATTTAGTTACAAAAACCTTAGTTGGTGTAGCAGCTTAGCATTGTTGTTATATTTTGGAGGTCTTGATCTCGATTCAAGGCTGAAGCAAGAACGTGGGATTTTTTCCCTCTCTATCTTAACTAAATTATTTTCTTTGTTTTTTTTCTTTTTGCAACAAAACCTCTCTCTATCTAAAAAATTTTTTTCTTTTTTTTTCCTTTTCTTTGTAAAACCTAAGAACATAATTGAAGAGTTTAAAGAGCCACTTCTTTAAGCTCTTATTCTGTCATGTATATTTGCCAATTAAGTAGATAATTTTTTCATAGCTAATTTTATTTTTTTTATTTTTTTTCTCTTTGATAAATTATATTGAACGAACTTTTTCGTAAATTATTTTGATTAGACCAAAATGTGAAAGTTGGTGTATGATTTATTTTTACATATCTTATTTAATATATTAAATTAATGAAATAATATTCGTAACATTGATTTTGTTATTTTTAAACATAAGGGTCCTCCTCCTTTTTTCTCTGTGCCCCTCGAAACCTAAGACCGACTCATTTAAAAATAATACAAGCATAATACTTTTATCATTAGTGACAACAATACTTTTGGTCATGTCAGCCTAATCGACAACCTGGCGAGCATTAATCGCAACGACACCTGCTATTACTTTGTGCCACGTAAGCACGACGAATAAACTGATAACTAAAATCTCGTTTAAAAAGTTTTAATGACGATTGTCATAGCTATTAATAAAGCGATGGCACAATATGGTCGCAAGTGACGTACCGGTGTCCAACTATTTGTGGCCACTAAATAGCGCGGAATTATTTTTTTGCGCCAACACCTAGTCGCTTTCTGTTTGAATTTATTGTTTCGTCCGTGGATGGAATATTACGGCTACATATATTTAGAAGATTTAATTTCACTTTACCCTCCAAACTATAGCGTTGTTTTTGCACTTTACCCATGAACTTCGATAATACATATTCTATCATTTGAACCAAATTATTTGTAGTATTTTAACCTTTGAACTAACCAAATTAAAGTTGACAATATGTCTACTAATGATAAATTCAAGTCAACTTCCAGATGGTTAAGTACAAAATATTTAACGTTAGGTATACCAAAGAGAATCTCCAAAGTTTAGTAGACAAAGTACATAATCCATGATAGTTTAGCAGGAACAATGCAATTATGTATCCCTATTTGGAATAATCTAATAAACAGTCATCAATGTCTAAAATTTAGATTCTTGGTTGTTGATACTTTAACTAGCTTCATTTATTTATTTCATAAATAAAAATTCATTTTTAAATGATACGTTAACCAGCTTCAAAAAATTCAATTTCATTGTAACAAACCTTTAATAGGTTTCTATTAAAGAAGATTGCGCTAGAAAACATAAACATGTTAAAAATGTGGACTAATTAGGAGTTGTTTAATTCTTTAGCCTCATAATTTTCATTGTTCTTTTTACTTTCGACTTGAACTTCAATTTTTATAAAACAATACAAAGTGCTAACATAATATCTTGACATTATGATTTTTGAATTCGTTCTTTTGGGGTTGTTGTGTTCCAGCTCATATTTCTCTTGATCAAGTATTCATTCCAAAAAAAAAACGTATAAGAACTCTGTACGGTAAAACAAAATTTCAGTTCTCTTAACCAGAAGACTTAGGGCACTTATTCAAAAAAACCAGAAGACTTAGGGCAAACGAGAAATGCCATAACTACTATTAAAAAAAAACTACTATTTTTAGAAACTATTAAGCTTATAACTCAAGTGATATCGTTCACCTTTTTGTGAGGGTGTTGATAAGGGTTTAGTGTTGTGCCACGTTGCACCCTAAACTCTAGTTGCATATCAAAAGATCGAGAAAAGAGCGCAGTGGAAAGTGGATCACTACAACAAAAAATCGAATCATGATTTAATAACTACTATTTTTAGAAATTATCAAAAAAACTACTATTTTTAGAAACATTAGCTTATAACTCAAGTAAAATTGTTCACATTTTTGTAAGAGTGTTGATCAGGGTTTAGTGTTGTGCCACGTTGCACTCTGAACTCTAGTTGCACATCAAAAGATCAGAAAAGAGGCGGTGGAAAGTGGATCGCTACAACAAAACTGAATCATGATTTAATAACTACTATTTTTAGAAACCATTAGCTTATAACTAAGTGATATTGTTCACCTTTTTGTAAGGGTGTTGATCAGGGTTTAGTGTTGTGCCGCTTTGCACTCTGAACTCTAGCACATCAAAAGATCAGAAAAGAGGCGGTGGAAAGCGGATAGCTACAACAAAACTGAATCATGATTTAATAACTACTATTTTTAGAAAACCACCAGCTTATAACTCAATAGGTATTGTTCACCCTTTGTAGGGATGGCAATGGGGCGGGTCGTCCCGTGTTGCATTTTTTTTATTTTTTTAAATATTTTTATCTTATATTTTATATTATTAATATTTTTTTAATATTATATTTTGTATTATAAATACATATTATTTATAAAATTTGTCATATGTTAAATATAATATTAAATATATTAAAATATATTATTTTATATAATATACATGTAAAATATATATTATATATATATAAAAAAATAGCACGGGGTGGGGGCGGGCGGGTACCCACGAGGCGGAAGAGATACCCAGGCACCCCGTCCCGCCCAGGTCACGGGCGGGCGGGGTGGGTATCCGTGGGCGGGTCATTTTGCCATCCCTAACCTTTGTAAGGCGTTGACCAGAGCTCAAACCCTATATCTTTCAATTTCTTTGAAACTTATTTCATCTCCTCCAACCACTACAATCAACTTATTAAAAAAACTACTATTTTTGGAGATGAGATCTCATGTTACATTTTCCATGTTCCACTCATTATTCCATATATTGGATGAAAGACGTGTGTACAATTGTGATATTATCTTGTACATATGTCATTTGTCCAGTTCAATGGAATAGAGATTTTGGAGATGAGATCTCATGTTACATTTTCCATGTTCCACTCACTATTCCATATATTGGATAAAAGATATGTGTACATCTGTGACATCATCTTGTACATATGACATTCATCCGATATAATGGAATTGAGAGTGGAACGGGGAAGTGAAATAGAAAATCTCAATTTGTATATATGGAATAGATAATGAATCAAGGAAGTGGAATAGGAAATCTCAATTTTCATTCTACTAATGTCCTAAGAGTAACTTTTATTTTTTTTTGTTTTTCTTTTTTCTTTTATATTATATTCAAAAAACAAAGTGGATGTATTTTACAAAAACATTTTAGTTCTCCATATGCATTATGGACTTGTGAAATAGTATTCGAGTTTTAAAATAAAATATCTAGTATGCATATTGTGTTGATTTCATATAACACTAGATGGATCACACTCTTTTTAATAAATAATTATAATACTCCAAATTGATGATCGTTCGTTGTTTGGGAAGGTCGGACATTTTGTTCGAGTATTATTTGAACTTGATTTGAATAAATCTCTTCAGGAATTTATTATGGTTGAAAGAGTGGGACATTGCTCTGTTGTTCGATCAATTATGAGAATTTGCCGGATTTTTGCGTTAATTGTCAGATTGTTGGGCATCATATTACGAATTGTCGCCATCAAAATGCGGCAAAAAGAGCTGACATTGTTTAAATTGATAAAAGCCCGGTTATCGTGGTAAGATTCCGGCTAACAAGGATAAGGACGTAGTTTCGGAAACTTGGGTTCAAGTTATGCCTTGGAAAGCCCCTTCTGCGGAGAGGAGTACTGGCCCTGAGGAGGGTGGACCATTCAATTTGGGTATTCAAACACAAAATTCTTTTAACGTGTTGGGTGATAAATAAGAGGATTTGCATGAAGAGAATGTGCCCTCACATGTCCGTGCAGATGAGGGCCTCAATGGTTCGAATGTCAATCCTGATAGGACTATGGTTCTTTATCAACCACCAGAACGGAGTTCGATTTTTTTCATGAGGACACGATGACTGCACCAAATTTAGATGAAAAGAGTCAAGCAGACCTACACAGTGCAATGGAAGTTATATCTAGAAATTATCCATTTAATGATTATGTCCTTAACTCTAACGATCAGTCAGAGGAGCAATGATTGCATCAACACGGGCGTTGGTGCGATATCTTTGGATGAAGAAGAACAAGACAAATCGGAAGCTTTAAAGACCAAGCTAGGCAACTTCTCAACTATTCCACTTGTTATTCACGCGTGTGCTCCCTCAGAAGCTATGAAGGCTCTGAAAATTGCGGCTCGAGGATCTGGGACAGACATTCCACGAGCTACATCAGACCATCAAGACGATACTCGAGACATAAAAAAATACAAATGACAATATCACTCGAAAATCCTTGAGACATAAACGCCCTTCATTTAACTTGCGTCATTAAGTTATTTTATTATTTTTATCCTCTTGCATTGTTTTTACTTTTGCTACCTGATCGGCTTGTGATCAGGACGTTTTCCTTTCTTTTTATATATTTTCATTTATTTAAAAAAATAAATAATTATAATACTTAGAAAAAAATAAAAAATATTTATAAAAATAATAATAAGAAGTATATATATATATAGGGGAAATTTTTTAAGTACTCACTATGGATAGTGGGTACTCTTTTCTACCCACCAAGATAACAAAACTCTTTTGTACCCAAATTGACAAAATTGCCCTTCTTTAAGTTGAGTGTTTTTTAATTTTGAAATTGAATGACAAGTCAAAACCGTATAACCCTCCCCCAATACCGTATACTACACCCACTCCAAGATAAAATAGGTGTAAGTAAAAAGTAACAAAAGCAAAAAAAAAAAAAAAGAACACAAACATATCGTGCATACAGTCCACATGTTAGGGTTTTTAGGGTTTAGAGTTTTCTAATATATTTTCAGTGTTTTGGATGTAATGTTGGATTTTTTTGTTCGAAATCTTTAGTGGTTGGTGTATGAATGTTTGATTTGACTTTATAATATACATGAATGTTGTTTTGTTGATGTTTGTATTGTAAGATTTTGTGTGTTGTGTTAGAAATGGGATTGGCTAATGTTGGATATTTTTTTCGAAATCTTTGGTTTCCTTGGCACGATATAGTGAAGAAGACGAAGAGATATGGGCACGATATCGTGCCACAGGGTTATTTTGCACGATATCGTGCCACAGGATTATTTTGGCACAATATCGTGCCAAAGGGTTATTTTGGCACGATATATCATGCACATTGCATCTTAGGTTCAAAGAATTTCACATTTCACGATATATTTCACATATCTTGTAAATATATTGGTCTTGAACAATTTAAACAAGGTTAAGTAACTAAAAGATGAAGCAACATTACCTTGTTATTCGATTTTTTTGGTGTGGTTTTGGTTACGAAAGACCACAAAAAAAACTTCTTGAAATTTTGTGAAGAAGAATAAGAAGAGAGAGAAAAAATTAAGAGAAAAATGAGGGCAAACGTATGTACGTATGTATTTCACAAGAGAGAAATACATCTTACCTACTTTAAAGGCTTGCATTTAAAGCCTCAAGGGTATTATGGTAAAAGAACCCCAAAAGTGGATTGAAAACTATGTTTTTTATCATACATGTCAAAAAACTCTCTCATCTATCCCAAATGGGTAATTTCCACCATTTATTTTGGTTAGACCAAAATGTGAAAGTTGGAGTATGATTTATTTTTACATATCTTATTTAATATGTTAAATTAATGAAATAATATTCGTAACATTGATTTTGTTATTTTTAAACATAAGGGTCCTCCTCCTTTTTTCTCTGTGCCCCTCGAAACTTAAGACCGACTCATTTAAAAATAATACAAGCATAATACTTTTATCATTAGCGACAACAATACTTTTGGTCACGTCAGCCTAGTCGACAACCTGGCGAGCATTAATAAACGACGACACTGCTATTACTTTGTGCCATGTAAGCACAACGAATAAAGCGATAACTAAAATCTCGTTGAAAAAGTTTTAATGACGATTGTCATAGGCACATTAATAAAGCGATGGCACGTATGGTCACAAGTGACGTCTAGGTGTCCAACTATTTGTGGCCACTAAATAGCGCGGTATTATTTTTTTTGCGACAACATCTAGTCACTTTCTGTTTGAATTTATGGTTTCGTCCGTGGATGGAATATTACGGCTACATATATTTAGAAGATTTAATTGCACTTTGCCCTCCAAACTATAGCGTTGTTTTTGCACCTTACCCATGAACTTCGATAATATATATTATCAAGGGCGGAGCCAGAGTTTGTCTTAAGGGGGGCATAGTAAAAAACCCGACCACTTATATATATACACGCACACACGTACAAGATACAAAGTTTAAATATATTACATTTGCATAAAAATATATTAATACTCATCAGTAAATATATAAAATCTGTCATTAAATCCTTAATCAATTAAACTTAGATTGTCTCCTGCATATTACGAGAATCATTTACAATACAATAATAAAATTGTAATTTGATTTTTAATGTACATTAGCAAACAATAATTAAGAAAATAATTTATTTCTTCCATTTTATGAATAGAAAAAGAGGAAAATTATTTCTAATATAATAATAAGAATACATAAGGCCCACAAAGTTTCTAATTTAACTTGCTAAAATTCATAGACAATGTGACTCATAAAAAATTTTACCAACAAATTGTGGGGGTCAAAATATAATACATATATAAGTATAGATAGTAAATGATAAAAACAAAAAAAATTGGGTTGGGGTGGGGAGGGGCAGGGCCCTCCTGATCATAAGGGTTGCTCCGCCCCTGTATATTATGTCATTTGAACCATATTATTTGTAGGACTTTAACCTTTGACTAACCAAAAGTGGACAATATGTCTACTAATGATAAATTCAAGTCAACTTCCAGATGTTTAAGTGCAAAATATTTAACGCTAGGTATACAAAAGAGAAATTTCAAAGTTTAGTAGACAAAGTACAAAATACATCATAGTTTAGCAGGAACAATGCAATTATGTATCCCTATTTAGAATAATCTAATAAACAGTCATCAATATCTAAAAATTAGATTCTTGGTTGCTGATACTTTAACTAGCTTCATTTATTTATTTCATTAAATAAAAATTCATTTTTAAACGATACTTTAACTAGCTTCCAAAAATTCAATTTTACTGTAACAAACCTATAATAGGTTTTCTATTAAAGAAAATTGCGCTAGAAAACATAAACATGTTAAAAATGTGGACTAATTAGGAGTTGTTTAATTCTTTAACCTCATAATTTTCATTGTTCTTTTTACTTTTGACTTGAACTTCAATTTTTATAAAACAATACAAAGTGCTAACATAATATCTTCACATTATGATTTTCGAATTCGTTTTTTTTGGGTTGTTGTGTTCCAGCTCATATTTCTCTTGATCAAGTATTCATTCCAAAAAAAAAAAGGTATAAGAACTCTGTACGGTAAAACAAATTTTCAGTTCTCTTAACTAGAAGACTTTGGGCAAACGAGAAATGCCATAACATCCAAAACAATCCATCATAATCTGAATCCATCGATGAAATCGTGTTTTCATCTCAACATTAGCAACTTTATATATAATCAAGCTTTGTGATAGTGCACAAACCTCATCAAGCTTCCTATTTCTACTATTCCAACAACTTTTATTCACAAAAAAAGCCATCATAATAACCAATGACTTTGGGGTCAGAATATATAATCAGTAATCTGGTGGTGGTAACACTTTCTGCCATTGCGCCAAAAAGAAAACTTGACTGCAGATAAATATCGCGTAAATTATTCCGACTTTAAATCACAATAAATCAGAGGGGTGTCATCTGCAAAAGAAAACACATTCAAAGTTTACAACGTATATGAGGCTATATACGTAAAACAAGAATCAGGAAATTACGTATACATATAGAGATAGAGTATATACCTATTGGGATTCGATTTCGAGGAACGATTTTTGCCATTCTATTCTTTGCATTTTTCACCTATATGCTGCATTTTTTTTTCGTATTACTGGATGAAATAAGCTTGGACCACCTCAACTGCCGGGGCCTTACACATTGGACACTTTCCCATACACTCGACTAAATTTTCTGCGCATTTCAAACAGGTGCACATGTGCCCACACCTGTATGAATAAGAAAGAGATGGTTTTTGGTAAACGAAAACACAATGCTATTCAATACACTCTGCATGCCCATGCTAAGAATTGTGTCAAGAACATAGATAGGCACTTTAATATGGTTGTTGCTAAAAGGAATTGATAACATTCAAATTGAATTTAATATAATGTTTTCAAGAAACTGAGGTGCATTTCTACGAAAACCACGTCTTAACAAAAACTAATATTGGAACAATTTAATCAATCTATAAACTTTTTATCCAGCTCCGGTGAGGTAGATATTATTTGTTTTTGAGGTAAATTACAAACTACCCTTTGAGGGTTCAGTCTCATTACAAAAAACTTAGTTATCTTTTAATATCACAAATTCCCCCTTAACATTAGTTTCCATTTTATAATCTTTCGAGGGGGTATTTTTGTAAAACAAATACAAACCTCACGTGGTATCTGTAACAATTTGTAATTTTAAAAGAGCATTGGAACTTGTGTAATTAGGCTAAACTTCAGGGTGGTTTTCATATAATCTAAACCTTGTTTTTATTATCTGTAATTGCAAAATGATATCAACAGAGATTAAATCTTTACCTGTACAACAAGGAATCAATTTTACTATCTCGACACAGGCAGCAAATCCCTTTCCTTACATGATCCCACTGAGATTCATCACAAAGCAGATTGTCCTCAGATGCACCTTCATCTGATAGATCACTCAAAACGGTCAACTCATAGTCATGGAGAGAAAGCAAAGCACTATATGCTGATAGGAAATTTAGATGTGCAAAGAAAACACTTTATTCATTTCCACTGAGAAAAGAAGGAAATGAAATACAAATTGACCGGTTGGAAAACTAACCTCTTGAAAAATTTGACCGATTTAAAGCGGCAGAAACCTCTTGACGCACCGAGCGCTGCAGCTCTAATTGCATTTCCATGCATGCTTCGAGCATACTTTGCATATTGTTCATCCTCTGCTGAAGCCTAACCAAGTCTATCCTCAACTCATTGATCACCTCCCACTGCTGTAGTATTAATCAGAACGAGATATTGATAATTAGATGTGATAAGGACAAAAAACTTGAATAAATGCTGAAATAGGTAACTAAAATGTTATGAGATACAAAAGAAGTTTGAGACCTTAATCACTGATACACGTCTAACATGGTATCGAAAAAGAGTAAACTCCGGCCTACAGAAACGCTGTCCACGAGAAATTTTTGAGGGGTCCCTCATTTTCTAAAGGGATAATTACAAAAATCGCCCTGAGTTTCGGAATAATACAAAAAATTCCAGAGATTTTTTAAAATTACAGAAAAAAACCCTTAAAGTTTGATTCCGACTATATTTTCTCCATTCATAAACCCCACTATATTTATAGAGAGATTACAATTGCCCCCTTGAATTTAAGACATAACCAAACTAGAGGGTTTTTTTTTTTTTACTTTGAAACATCTCTTGATATTTTTTGTAATTAGCCCAAACATGAGGGTTTTTCTTTGTAATTATCCATTTTCTAAAAGAATAAAATTTCAACTAGGTGTCATAAAACAGTAGATGAATCAATGCCCGAAAAAATTGGCAAATATCTCAAATTTTAGGCTGAATTAGAGAGGGTTCCAATGTGATACATTTCTTTTCCACTATATGGTATGGAAGTTGGATAACATGCAAACTTCTCCCCCTTATACATACATATCCACTGCAGTGAAGTTCTCTTACATAAGTCAACAAGAACGTCCAATGCATACAATAACTAAATGAAAAAATATATATTATAATAGTAACAACAATAATACCATGAGCTTGTAGCTCAGGTGGTATCGCTCACTCTCTGTAACGGTGTTAACCATGGTTCGAACCTGGTATCTTTTAGTTTCTTTGAAATTTATCCCTTCCCCTCCAGCCACTACTCCCCAACTTATTAAAAATAGTAACAATAATAAGGGATAATTACAAAAACTACCCCCAAGGTTTGGGTTAATTAAAAAAAACCCATAGGTTTTAGAATTTACAAAAATACCCGTGAGGTTTGATTCTGTATTACACTATACCCCTTCACAAGCAAAAACATTTCAACATCCCTTTACATTTGTAAAAATATTGCAATTACTCCCTCTACATTAACACACAATCAAACCTCAAGGTTCTTTTTTTTCTTAATTTTCAGACATCTCTTGGTTTTTTTTGTAATTAACACAAAACTCAGGGGGTAGTTTTTGTAATTATCCCTAGTAATAATAATAATAATAATAATAATAACAACAACAATAATAATAAGTTGAATCAAAGGATGCTTAAGCTTACTGTTTCCAGCTGCAGATTCGAGTTGCGGTGTGACCAACTTTCACCCAGAAGCTCCTCATCCCAAAGTGGGGGCTGGGCAGCAGCAAAAAGGTTTGAGGAGGTAGCAAATGGATTTCTTTCAGCGCCATCGGATAGAGCCAAAGTTTGATCACCGTTTAGTTCTTCTTGGTCTTGCTCGATTAAGGCAGGGAAAGAAGATGTATTGTCCAGTTCCCATTCACCGGAAGCATGACCAAGCCTTTCTGCATGGGACTGTAGCACCTGATCTAGACTCTCACGAAAACTACTACGAAGAAGACTAGAGACACGTCTCCTACACCAGAAAAAAAGAAGAATGTGATTATTATTTTTGAAGAGAATGGTGTAAAAGAGTTGTTTTCAAAATTAAGAATGAACTTTGAGAGTGTCAATGGGTATGGATGCAGCGGCGGATCCACTAAGGGATATGGGGGTACTACAACTGTACACCCAATTTTGGAAAAATCAATAATGCTCTATAGTTAAAAATGTAATAAAAATAGTTTTGTACCCCTATTTTTACAGAAATAATTAGAAAATTTAAGTAATATAATACAAAATCCCACAATAAAATTTCAAAAATTAAAGTTTAACTAGATAAATAAAATACAGTAAAATCTATAAAAGGAAATCTCCAAAAGAAATAAATATAACAAAATTCATAATGTTACCAAAAATATATTTTGTTGTCTCATATATCCTTAATTACTCTACTTGTTCTTATGTATATAACAAAATCCATAATGTTACCAAAAATATGTTTTGTTGTCTCAATATTTCCTTAATTTTTCATCAATAAAAAAATATACTAAATAGTTTTCCACCTAATGGTCTGATGTTATTTTAAATTTATTACAATACAAGGAGATAAATCTCATAAAACTATATATTAGTAAAATGCACATGACATTGTATAAAATGGAGGTCTCACATATATACAGCTTGTGCATTACACGAAGTCTCATATAGTTATACTTTAGCAAGTTGCAATTATACCTTTTATTTTAATAAAATTTTAAACAATTTTTATGTGCATATTTTTTTAATATTTTATCGTATCCCCATGTTCAAATTCCTGGATCCGCCACTGTATGGATGAAAATACAATGACGAGAATTGATGTGATGTTTTTTTTAAAAAAAAAAAAAGTGATTGGATGTGATTAGATAGAATAGTGTATTTGTGATATGAAAGTATACTGATGGAAGTTGATGTAATTGAAGATTGAAAAAATGAGAGCTAGTGAATAGTAATTTATGAAAAAAATCACAAGCAATTTGGACCAAAAAAAATTCTCAAGCGAAAATTTTACAAAGTTTTCTCACAAGCAATCACAGCCTTAGTTTTTTACCAGAAAGTTACTAGTCTAGCACAATAACATAATTTGTCTCAAAAGTAATTAGACAGCGTACCGACTGAAAAGCTCCCTGAGTTCGATACTGTGAACATTATCATCATCTGGTGGATAATATGTGTCAATTCTTCCAAAAGATGTGCCGACCTCTCCAGAAGGCATATCTAGCCAACTGTCAATAGCCTCTTGCAAATCATGGCTCGGCCAGTCTTCGTGTGATTCTTGCATCTGCTCTTGCTCGTTAACATTGTTATCAAATGGTACCAGAAATGATTGATAAGCAGAAGTTTCCTGCCAACTTCTGGACATGTCTTCGGTATTTTGCTGTCGCCAGGCACTGTCTTCAATCTCGATTACTGACTCTTGGAACTCTTCCACTTGAGCTGAAGAATCTCGTGAATGGAATTCTAAATCAGCAGTATGATTATCTGCTTCACCAACACAACTTGCACCACTTCTCGATTCATAATTTTCATTAAAACCTTCACAGGATGCACTGTAATTAATGTCGTCAGATTCTAACGATGATTCATTGGCTATAGTGGCATCTTCAGTGTCCAAAGCTGGCTCTTCTCTACTACTAGCACTTCCAAAACCATGCGGCACTTCTTGGTCGTGTATCTCATCGTACAATACAGGATCATCTGCTTCATTTACTTGTACTTCGAGTTCTTGCGTATTGCTGTTTCCATCGGCACCACTTTCCAAGTCTGATGATGTTCGAATCGCAGTAACTTCACCTTCCCTGCATGTAGACTCTGACTCACCATGATTTTCATCAATAGAAGAGGAATCAGCCTCAGCACCGTTTACTGAAGTCGAAGCAGCATTTTCCAATTTTGAAAGGAATCCTTCCCTATACCAGCATTTTCCCCATATCAAATTTAGATGCAATTAGGTTATTAAGAAATACAAGGTTGAGGAAAATAAGTAGGAAAGATATTATCCACTTAACTTGTTACTCAAGATGAAGCTCACATTTAAGTTAAAAACATTAACAAATAGTTACTTTTAGATGCTACATAACCAGAGAAAGGTAATGTGAAAATTGTTTACCCAAATACTAGAGATGAATCATTAAACGCACCTTTGCTTTGAATATAAATAATAATTTGCAAATAAAGAATCAAAATCCTGTTAGCATCAATCCAAAAAGGAGTTTTGAGAACAAACATAAACATTACTTTGGCAAATCAGATGATAAAATAGTCGTCAATGAACCAAAACAATGGGCAAGCAACGGCGGAAATTATTTGATCAGCCAATGACTCCAACTCTCAGAGACCCACCCGATGGGAAGAGAAAGGAAAGAAAGAAAACGATAAAAAACAAAAAGAAAAAAGAAAATGTAACAAAATTCAACTGTGAATCCTAGTCCATTAAATTATAAAACTAATATGCTCCAGTCACATTGCATCTAATCTTAGTAATTTTGATTCCTTAGATCCAACCATGTGTACGAGCACAAATTAGTGTAAATTAGTAAGAAAGTGGTTATCATTATCTTCTACAAACCAATAAAAGGAGCATATATACAATAGGCAGTGACAAATGCTAAGCAACACAGAAGCAGTTCAACAAAAAGAAGATAAATTTTGACATATAAAGTCCATTTAATGTTGGAGCCTTAGAATCTGAAACATATCGCTTAGAATTACCTGAGGTCGGAAACTGTATGTCTTTGCCTCAGCAAACCCAGTTCAGTTGCACCCCTCAAAGATGGTCTCTCATCCACGACCATTCTTTCATTTCGTAGAAACCTACCTCTCAGGAGCGCCTGCATAGTAGTTTAAGATTACTCAGCGAAAGATTATTCTAGTTTGAGGTTTTATAAGCAGACATGGATATAATTAAAGATCCATTATCTCAAATTACTGTGTGCTCAGTCTTGGCCTTTGGCAAATATAATTCATCATTTAAACAGTTTTACATTAGAAATATATTTGTCAGTTGGTTTAGCATAAGTCGACTTCATGTAAAACAGAACAAGAAAAGCCAAATATTTGTAACATTAATACTCCATATGTAACATAAGATGATGCAAAGAAACTACAGAAAGGAGTAAAAGAATATCTACTATGGAAATGTATTCGAATGTTCCATAATAAATCATCACCTGAATGCGATTACGATGAGCAAACTCCGACACTGGTCTCTGCTCCGCCAAACCCAAAAGTTCTCTTTTTCTTTCACTCTGAGCCCTCAGAAGAAGATCAAGAAGAGTCTGCCTACCGCATAATCTTGAATGGGCCTTCGTGCACCAATCTCCGGACAATTAATAACTAACCCTTCACGAACCTGATCAATTTGAGAACCGACTCGAGCAACTCCATATCCAAGTGATCCCGAATCTTTTCTCTCTTGAGTACTCATATGTACCCATTCTCTAACAATTCTCACCCTTTCACACTCATTCTCACCGAGCCAATGTCCCGAATGGTTGTTTGATCGAAATCCATAAGACGATTGACCCTTAGAACCACAATTCATCCATTCTCGAAAAATTTGTCTCACTCTTTCCCGTTCGATCTCTCCCAAGTCACTAGATGATTGTTCTGATATAACACTGTTATTCTCAGACTCGTCAGAATGTTGAGACATATCGTCACCGTTATCAACAGATTTGGGAGTACTTGAGCACTCCGTATCCGAACCATTTCTCTGTTGTCTACCCTCGAGCTCTCGCCACATTTGCAAGATAGTGGATGCTCGAGGGCTAGGCCGGCCATGGTCATCATCATCCCACGGGACTGCGAATCACCGAAGAAGGACGGTCGAAAGGCCGATACATTGTGCAAACCCGCAACAGCCATTTTTTAATTTCTATACAAGCAAAATTTGAGTTGTTTGCTAGCTCTAACAGACCACGCAACTGAATTCGATTATCGGAAAATGATCATCACCAGCCATTCAACTAACACTTTAAAGCCAAATTACAACACACACACATCAACTAATGCCTGCAAAAGATTTTGAAAAACTCTACATTATTTATTGTTAACAATCTAGTGCAAATATCGCCATAATCCAAGTTAGATTTCAGAAACGTTTATCCACCTTTCCAAAAAGAAATGCTTACAAAATTAAATAATTAAATAAGAAAAAGGAAAAGGGGAAAGGGGTGACTTGCAGATCCATATTGTCCCTGACCAATGACAACTCACCAAAAGGAAAAAGGAAGAGCGAAAAAGAGCAAGTCCCCCAACAACATTCAAATTTCTAACATTCCAAAATGGAAAACAAATTCAAAAAATGGGTTCAAGAAAAAAAAATGATAAAATTAACTCATTTCAACGCAAAATCTTATTTCTTCTACAAAAACCATTATCAAAGTCAAACCAACACAACACATACAAGAAACTCATAATCATTGCTCATAAATTTAACAAAACTAGTCCAGCCACAAAAACAAACAAGTTATAAATTGTACAATACCTTTTCTGCAACTATCGTTCAGCCCAGTTCTTCAAATCAAATGTAACAATATGAATAATGGGCAAGATAGAGAAGAAACAAAAAAAACTCAAAGACGGAGAGAGAATAAGAAGTGGGATTTAAGAATAATAAATAGTAACAGCAAATTTTAGGAGGATGGAGGGGACAGGGTCCGCGGCGCCAATTAATATATTGTGCGCCTTTTTCACTTCCGAAATTTTGCCGTAACTCTAACGTCTATTTTTTCTTGTGCCCGTGAAATATGATTCCTTTTGACTCACAATTAAGTGAACGCCGCGTGTGGAAAGTCTTTTTTTATTGCTAAATTACGACATTGACCCCCCACAATCTTGAGTTTTTTAACGGTAATCAGCAATTTGTAATAGGATTTTGTGTGCATTTGACCAGATTCATGTTTCAATTGGTATTTTATTATATATTTTTGGTGTATAGTAAATTGAGTAAATGTAATTTCAAATTAAATAATTTATAGATTTAACATTTATTTATAATGTAAAATAGAAGATCTAACTGGATTGAACCCTTTTTTATTTTCACATTAGCAGGCTTTTTTTTACACATTACTAGATTGTTAAATTGCAAGAAAAATAAGAAAGTTTGAACGCTTAGTTGTGACTGTCAATGTCATATTGAAATTTCTAGTTACGGCATGGAATCTGGAAATTAACCTGATTTATTTTATCGAATTTCAAAAATTAAATTTGAGTTTTGATACCACTAAAAATTCCATGTCAAATAATATTTTTTTTCCCGAGTGATTACTAGGAGAAATTGCATTTTTAGTTCCATAGAAAAAGAGGTCAAGCACTTTTAGTCACGATTTCTTTTCTGGTCCCAATTGATTTTTTAGCACATTTAGCACAAATGATTCAAATTGTAGTTTTAGTCCCAAAATGAGTTTTTTTTAATTTGGAATTTAAAATATTTCAAATAAATGTCAATTTAAAAAAAATAATTTATAGTTTTTTAACAATTTTCATATTTTATTTTTATAATTTTTGGGTTGTAAAATGATTTTTTTTTACTATTTTTAGATTTTTTAACAAATTATCAGATTTTATATTTTTTAATTTTCAGGTTTTTAATAATTTTGATTTTTTTATAACTTTTTTAATAAATTGCAAATAATTTTAACGTTTGAAACAAGTTTTCAGAATTATTTGGCAATTTTTTTCAGATTTTTCAAATAATTTTTTTTCTTTTATTTAATTAATTTTGGAATAAATGTGCTTTTGGTCCCGTAAGAATAGTAACATTCAGTTAAGTTTTTCGGTAGTTTTGGACTAAAATTACAACTTTTGAATCGTATAGAACTAAATATGCTAAAATAAATCTATTGGGGCCAAAAAAATAAAAATATTTGACCTCTCTTCTTACAAAAACACAATTTTCTCTATTTACTGGACCTCAAGTTCTTGCATTCCAATTTCACAAACCCGTTACTTATTCACTTGTAAATTGTAATTTGCAAGCCAATAAACATTAGTCGGCACGTTGAGTTTCCGAGTGTGACTCACCCTGTAATAGTGTCATAAATTATACATATTGTGAATAATTAAATATATCACTATATCAAAACAATATAACAATTCAACAATTCAGTCAAATATATATGACATGATAAATCGTATATCTATCCATTCTATCTCACGATGAATACTCATCCTACCCAGTGGACAATATAGCTAGCTAATTGAATAAAATGAAATTTCAATTACTTATTTAGTTAATTAGACAAGCATCAATCATGTAAAATCAAGCTTTACAAAAAAATAAAAGATAATCAAAATCGAGTAATCAAATTACATAATGATTTCTCTGTCTTATCCTAACAATGTTATCTCATCGATTCGATTGGTTTGATCAAATTTGTACCACATCAAGTTTGACTCTCGTGAATATAATGGATCTTGAATTAGCTTTAACGATGGATTAAAAAAAAAAAAACCACTTCATCTTTTTACACACATATTGATATTATTTATTAATTGAATATTGCTTGGGGCCAAGCTTTGGATCTGATCCAAAAAGAATTCATCAAGTTTACTTTATTATATTAACAAATTGAACTAAAATAAAACTTTTAGTGACTAATCTTGGATAAAATATGAAATAACTAAATTTATTTTTCAGTCATACTTGTTATACGCTACACTTTACTTTCATATTTCATCAAGAACTCAAGATTGAAATACCGTAATTTCCTGTGAATTGGATAATGGTCAATAATGGTACTACGACTCTAAAATTCATACCAGATATCTGGATTCGATTCTCATCACCCTGCCCCGCCCATATATAACTTCCAAAAAAACATATTTCTCTATTTTGCTAATTGGTTGACCGTTTTTAATTTTTCAAGAAATTGTGTATTTATCCCAGCACTAATTCCTGAGATATTAATTTTAAGGCACACAAAATATGTATTTATATATTGATGCCATGGTATGTTACTTTAATATTAACTATGTTAATAATAATTGGTTGGTTTAAAAGGAAAAAAAACTATATTAATTGGTTATTACTCTCTCTCTCTCTCTCTCTCTCTCTCTCTCTCTCTCTCTCTCTCTCTCTCTCACACACACACACACACACACAATTGACAAACAAAAAGAAAAAAGACATATTTCAAGACTTTGTTGTATTCATTCATATTCACGTGGCCACTTCGGAACTTATTACAAGAATCCAACACTCAAAATAATTCTTGCGCACTACATGCACCAAGCCCTCCAACTCAATTGGTAAAAAACTTGAGTGATGTGTTGTTTGTTTACAAGACGCAGCATCATGGAGGTTCAATCCATCTCAGTAGCTTCGGTTTATAGCGATTAGGACCCTAACATTCTAACTTGTTGAATCGTATCGCATAATTCATCTCCTCTATAAAGTTATAGGACAAGGACAATTGGACCCTCAAGAATGAGGTTTGTCCCCTTTATAAATTTATATGCAATTAAATTTGCGAAATCTTGAATCCGCCAAAAATTTCTGGAAAAAATTAATTTCATTTGACGTCCAATATCTACTAATTGAGCTTTCAATGTAAATTGAGCCTATTGATCCTACCGGGCTAGCTCTAATTGAATATTTATTGAACTAAAATAAATGAAACGAAACATATATACCCATTCAAATAATATAAAATCCATTTTTTTATAAAATTTCTAACAGCACGAATAAAAAGCGACATGTTATGAACATTTCTTATCCAATTATAACTTTTAGTCGGCTTTATTTATATTATGCTAAAACCATGTCATCATAACAAATTAAAATAATGTTAAAGGCATTGGTCCTAGACCCCTAGTGATAAACGGCTAAATAAATCATGCAAATATGTAACAATCCACATCACAGACTTTTATTACAATGTTATTTTAATGTGTTATAGTCGACGTGCAGGCATAACCATCACCCAGATTGTTAATTTATCTGCCTTTTGAACATTATAAATATTGAACGTTGGATAACACGAAATGATGTGATTGAATACCTGCAGACATGTACCTTGTTCACATGATTAGAATAATACAAGGAATAATGAGTCGAGTACTTTACCAGCATGAATTTGTTTATTATTTACTCTCATTGCTAAGAATTATGGGCAATGGCCCTCAAACTTAACCTTTAGTGCTATCCTAACTAATCAAATCTAGAGTTCAAGATAGATTATGCAATCACTGTTATTTTTTGCATGCTAGATATTTTATTTTAAGTTGATATTTTAAACGGTTAGAGATAGTGGCAGAACCAGGATTTGACATCGATAGTCGTCAACATTTGGAAGATCAAATATTTATTCTATATAATAATGAAATTAAGAATATATTATATTTTTGCATCAAATATATATAATGACAACACTCATCATTAAGTATCTCAAAATATGTAATTGCAATCCTAGTTTATTAAAATTCAGAAAGTATATCTTGCATACATAATATGGTGTGTTGAAATATGAACTTGAAGGATTTTTCAGGAAAAAAATGAATTTGAAGTTGTAAGACTGTTTCCCGATAAATTTCAAACAATAAATATTTGGAATTTTAATCAGCAAATTAGGAGCCCAAATTAAGGACATGAAGTCCAAAATTGATATAAATATTTTTTTACAAAAAACAAAATCCCAATATATACATATAAAAAATAAAAAGGAAAATATATATTTTGGGGAGGGGCAAAGCCCCCCTCCCTCATTAGTAATTACATAGGTTCCCCTGTGGTTAGAGAGGTGAATCATTTAATATTTAATTACTCTAATTATATAGATATGAATAGATCTGTACGGAGATCTAAAATGAATTTCAATAAATCTTCTCTCTGCTATATTTTATTTCAACGATTTTTTTCCCAAAGTTCTATGGATATAAAATTCCATGTATTTAATTAGGTGTGTAAATCAGATGACCCCTCTAGAGTAATATCTTATTGCATCAGTTGATGTATATTGTAGTAACATTGGTTGCCGAGAATTGGGTAGTGATCTAGTGGTTAATCAGTGTATTGTCCGGTGTGTGTATCATATCCAATTTGTTAATGATGAAACTAACAAATATCTGTGAGCCTCAAATTTATCAGTTGATCAGCTAGGCCCATCAACGAATTATAGATTGATAGAATTTCATATTGCAATTTAACATATTTCACTTTTTTTTCCTAAACTTTGTATTTATGATCCTAATTCCTATCAAGTCCTAACATTATTTGAGTATCTATTGACTAAACTTAATTTTTTTTGTTGACTAAACTTAATTAAGAAAGCACATTTGTTACATTGGCGACATGGTATGGCACTAATTCATGTTGATGGATGATGGGCTTCATGCATGTTCACATGTTCAGATGTGTTTGTTGTGACAAAGTCAAATACATAATAAGTTTGGGAGGAAAATGTTGCTGCATTAGGTATGACCCTCTTTAGGTTCATGAACACTGATTTTATATCATTATTTTTTCTACAATGTTTATATATATATATATATATATATATATTCTTTACCAAATTAATATAACTGGTGCGTAGAGCAAATTTAAGTGGAAATATATATAAATATCAATAAAAAGACACAATCATTTGAATTTATTATTTGAACAATGGATGCTAAACGTTGTGACACGTCTAGTTAATTTCTTAAGTAACAAATTAAATATATTATTTGAATTTAATTATTAGAATAATCATAGCAGAAGTTAGGAGAAGTTATTAATTTCCCTTTGCAATAGTTAGACTCACTTAAGTCACAATCATTTTAATTTTTTTTCAATTAAGTTTATTAATATTAAAAACCATCTCTTTTCTTAAAAGAAAACATGTTTCCTTGCAGGATCTAGATGATGACAGTTAAAAGAAAGTACAACCATTGAAACCCCACTGTAATCAAGTACTATTTAACGTGGTCCAACATCTTTATATTTCAGCTATTATATATCCCCAGACGAAAAAAAGTTATGATGACAAACAAAAAAAGCAAAAGAAAATTTTCTGTTAATAATGTAGTGATATAGATTTATATTATTTTTTTATTGAGATAAAAAGAAACAGTATTTAGTTGGATATTCATGCATGATTGAGTTTATTTGTATTTGTTATTGAAAGTGTAATATTTAGGGGTGACAATTCGGGTTATCGAGTCGTGTTCGTGTTTAGTTTCGGATCAATTTCGGATTATGTTAAAAATACATCAAAAATTAAATAAAATTTAAGATATTATGTTTTGAGACAAATTAGCAACTTGTAAGTCGTGTTCACGTTTTCTTGTGTTCGAGTTTCACTCAATAATTTGAGGTCTGGTTCGTGTCGTGTCAGGAATTATCACTTCTAATATAATTGATCTTATATATCTTTTGATTAAATTATTTATTGACATTCTTTTAATTATGCCAACTCTAATCTATGATCACATCTTTCTTCGTGAATTCTCTCCAAATCTCTTTTAAGTCTCAATAATAATATTATGCTTCAATTTTTTTTTTTTTTTGAGTACAATTACAAAGTCCTGATAGGAGTGGGACGGGTGAGATTTGATTTCAGGTTAATAGTCTGATTTACAAATGCTCAAACCAACTGAGTTATAATCATTTCCCATATTATGCTTCATTTGGATGAATGAGTTTGAAATTATTGGTTTCAAACAAATAAACACAAATTCATTGAGCTTATTAGTACAATGAATTCCAAATCTTTAAACTCTTTTGAGCTATTTTTTGAGTCATCACCGATAGGGGTGTCAATTTCAGACCCGACACGCAAACCCGACACAAACCTAACACGAAATTAATGGGTATGGGTCCAGGCTTCGTGGGTTCGGGTCGAAAATGGGTCGAACCCGAATAACCTGCCAATTAAACATGTCGGGTTCGGATCAACCTACTACGACCCATTTAACCCGTTTAACCCGTTTGTGAATTTAAAAGAAAATTAAGTAAATAATTAATTGTAAGAAAAAACAACAAACAAGACATCCTTAAAACTTAAATGATAAAACCTCCTTAATTATGTATTTGTTATTATTATGCATGTTTTTTTTAATATTGTCCGTAAAATATGATCAGCGTGTTATGTTATTTATGCACTTATGTTATTTCTTTTTGTATGTTGTGAATTGCGATATTTTTTTATTGATTGAATAGTGTATGATAGTTATTGATTTTAAAAAAAAATAAATTTATTCAGTTAAAACTTTAAAATATATAGGAAAATTTTTATTAGACGGGTTACGCGGGTCGGATCGGGGTTAATTACTGTGAAATAAGTAGGTCGGGTCTGGGTTCAAGATTCTGACACGAATAATTAAATAGGTCGGGTCCGGGTCGACTGTTTCTAACACGCGAACCTGCGAACCCGGACCCAACCCAAATTGACACCCCGAATCACCGACTTGTAGTGAATTCTAAACCCATTCATTAGAAATCTTTCCCCCAAATCGTACCTTCAAATCGAAATACTTCAATCTAAATCCTCCTCTGACTCTCACCTCATCGTGTTGTGTCTATGCAGTTTCCTTTTCCATTTTTATTTATGTTTCCGGTTGTTTTTTTTTTTTAATTCTTTAATAAACACAAAAAATACAAAAATTATTATAAAATTATTATTATCGTATAAAAATAAAATAAAAATATAAATTTCGACAAAAATTTAAGCAAACACATTAGTCGTATCTAGCTAGTTGTAAAAGTAATTCAAAATTAAGGCCCAATAATTTTAAGCACGAGGCTTACTACTGGTCCTCAATTTCACAAGACTAAAACTAGCAAAATTGGGACCATGGTCATCGGTAAAGGAACTAAATTGGGACCATGGTCATCGGTAAAGGAACTAAATAATTTCAGATAAAAACTCCACACAGTAACATGTGCTGAGAACGAGATTTCAGTACCGAACTTCCAATAAAACTCAATGTTCCTATATAGGTAGTTAATGGGCTAACTTTAGTAGTGGGCTAGATACCTTTCATCTAAATTAGATGTGGTCCAGTATAATTGGGCTGGTGGGCTGCACAAGTAATTTGCTGAGCAGGTGGCTATTGATGGATATTAATTAGTCTTCTCCATCAACATTATTACTTATATGTATTTGAATCGAATGATTTGAATTTGAAAAATAATCACCTAAAAATAATCTCAAGATTATTGCTGAAAATCAATTGCAAAAAATGTATGTGGTTGATCCTAAAATTGATCCGCCTCCCTGAAAATCTCTTCCGACCGAACTCCGACGTCGACCTGCACAAAAAGAGGGGTCGGATGGTGGCTCCGGCGTAACCTCTCCAATGCTTAATTCAGAAGAGTATTCAGCAAGAATGAGGCAAAAATATAAAGTGAATATAAGAAGTGTAATTAGGGTTAGAATGAACCTGTAACATGGTATTTATAGCTTTGCACTAATTAGGGTTTCCGTCAAATATGGGGTTTGTTACGATTCAGTTAACAGAATCTGATTAGGATAAGATCAATCCATTTAGAGCTCGGATCATATGATGAGCTCGGCATGTAGGATCAAGGCCCACACTCACTCTTCAATCCACATACTTTCGAAGTAAACTATCTCAGCCCGTTAACAGAGCTATTGCAGCTGGCCCATTAACAGAGCTCTTACAGTTTGGTATTCAATTCTTTTAACTTACACAGTTCCTCCTATTATTATAACCCTTTAGTTCAGCCCAATCAGTTCGGCCCATAAAGTGGGACTAACTTGAACCTTATCTGTATGGTTCTAGAAGTCTTGGTTTGAAGTGTCACTACAACTATTAAGTATTAGTTTATTTTCATATAATATCATTCGAGTACATTCTTTTAATTTAGATTGCTTCCACTGCGAAAGGAAAAATACGTATATTAGGTCATGCTACTACAGTATATGACCGAGTTTAACATCAAAATAGTAAATATAAGTTTGAATTTATTTATTTTATTAATTTTTTTGTGAGAGAAAGGGAAGACTAACAAATAGTATCCGTTGGTGGTGTTTGACAAACTCCTAAAGAGGAGAAGAGATGAGCCCATTGATTCAATAAACGGAATGGAGTGGCGGCCCAATCGGTCTTAAAGCAATCGCCGATCCAATCAGCCCAAAAACTAGTTTTGTTGTTAAAACTTAAAATCAATTAACATCTATCAATTCTTGAAAATTTTTTCTTTCTTTTTTTTTTTGTTTTTTGGAAAGGATCAAGTCTTGATTAAATCGGTGAAAATAAGACAAACTGTTTGAATCATATATTTAGTTTATTTTCCAAAATTTAAAGCTTTAAACAGATTGGGCCGACTATTGAAATGGTCCAATTACTAAGACAAGGCCTATTTGTCCTTTTTTTTTTTTGGGTTGGGGGGGTGGGGGGAGGGGGAATAAATACAAGACCTATTTGTTAATGGTCTGATTTTTGAAAACTTTGGTTTTACGAATGTTCCTAGCAATTGCAAATGTTTATGGATCCCCTTTCCTACAAAGCCCAAAAAAGGGAAAATATAGAGATATAGAATAAAGAGGGGTACTGGGCCCACCTCAAATTTTGAAGAAAAAAAAAAAGGTATTTTCGGTTATTTTACTTTTTAATGTTACGATAAATAAAAAATAGAAAAATGGGGGGGAGTTTTCTATTATCTTGCATTCTTCTTTTATGTTTTCATTTGTAAATCTTGAAAAATATCAGTTTTGGTCATTTTTCTCCTTTTCTTAAAATTTTGTATATTTTTAAGTCCACCATAAACTTTAACCTGATTTTTTGCATTATTCTCATGTGTCTCTATTTGTCCCTTTTGTATATAATATGTAATTGTATTTAGTTATTGATTTTTGAATATTAAGATGTGACTGAATTAATACAATGACTTAATCAAAATTCAACTTATTTTAAATTCGATGTATTGTTTTCATTTTTATATGTGGTAATTGACAAATTGTCCAATTATATTTTGTAAAAATAAAAAATATTCATTTTTTAAAAAACATATTATTTTAGCAATTTTGACACAACCATACTTTTTTTGTATTCTCTGATAAGGTACTTGATTATATTTCAAAAAATTGATGTGGTACATTTTTGGTACCGAGTCATGGACCGGTTCCTAGAAACTAAAAAAAGACAAAGTAGAAATTTGAACTCAGAATGGTTAAAAAACATGGTTAAAACTATTTTATTATGGAGAAGTGTCCAAAAACCCGACAAACTCTTTTTATATTAATATTAGTTGGGTCCCCCCTACCCGGAATTTCTGGCTTCCTCACTGGATATAGGCATATAGCCGCAGTGTTCTAAGAAGTGCTAGACGCTAGTCGGACGGCAGGCTGGGGCTTAGCGTCTAGGCGGAGGTGGGTAGGGTTGGGAGGGCCTAATCGGAGAAAAATTGTAGCCAAACAAAAAAGCCTATTATCTAGACGGAACTAATCGGGGCTTAGCGTAGAGAGTTCTTGGATGCCAACTTGAAAACAAAAATTTAACAATTAAACATAGCTTCCAAATACAATACGTGTTCAAAAAAAAAAAAATAATAAAAATTACAATTGTATGTCACACCATTAAATATTCGAACACAAGAGATAAGAAGAAAAAAAACCAATAACTCATAAATCCATCATCCGACACTCACAAAATAACAAATACAAATAAATAATGAAAAAAACCTCAAGAATACTGATTTATGACATCACTGTCCCCTTCAATCGTCAATATCCACATCACAGTAAACCCTCTCAAAACCCTTAGACGAATAAAACGGCACCGTAACAGATCCACAAAGAACCTTAAGCTTCCGATGGATTTTGAAAACCCCAATCTTCAACCTAATCTTTGCCCTAATTTTCACGTCCAGTTCCAAATCACCGGAGGCCTTCTCCATTCTCAGATCCCGGGCCACGGCGCCGTACAGCGCGGCGTCTTTCGCCACCAAGTACAGATCCAGATGGGTGACGTTTCTCCTGCGCTGATAAAACGGATGGACATTGTTGACGGACACCACTTGGTCCTCATACGACACCGTAACGTCGATTTTGTCGTAGTACAGCGATATCCTCCGATTGGGGTTGTCCGCGCGGAGGACGAAGTGGAAATTGGCGGTGAGTTTGTCGTTTTTCGTTAAATTGTAGCCGCTAATCGAGCCCTGTTCTAGGGAGTATTTCAGTTTTCTAGGTTGTACGGCTAGCCAGGTGATGAGGACTATCAGGCCGACGAGGACGATTAGGCCTAGAATTACTCCGGCGATGATTCTGATTAGAGGTGAGTGACGTGGCCGCGCCGCCGCCTGCCCTGCCGGTGGTGGTGGTGGCGCCATTGTAGTTGCTGCTAATTAATTAATTAATTTTAGTGTGTTGAGAATGTGATTGTGGATTTTGGGGGATAATAAGTAAGTTGATTTATACAGGTGAAAAGGCAAAATAAAGCTCTGTTTTCCTTTTTTTTTTTTTTTGTTCTGTTTCTTTTATTATTTTGTTAGAGCTTTTGTGATTTCTTGCATGAAACTCAAGAAATATGCGAGAAAGAAGATTAGGGTTCATTGGATGGGGGAAAAAGAAGAAGATAGCTGGAGATGAATATTCTTGTCTTGCAGAGATTAAAGAGGTCTTTTTTATGAATTTTTTTGGAATCTATCTCATGGCTAATTAGCAATTGGTGGGAGTTGAATTGCTTAGCACTCAAGGTATTCTAAAACCATCTTTAAAGTTTGTTCTTGTCATGATTAATTAACAAGAATCTTTTTGATCTGGTTAGCTAGAACTGCATATGAATGCATGCATGAGGGTTTTAAATAAAGTTTCATTTAAGAAAATATTGTCTTTTAATTTGTGTGAGGGTAATAATATTTTGGTACTTCCATTTGAGCATGGTGTTTCTAGACATGAAGTCATGAACTATCTTAAAAAAATTCTGATGAGTGGATAATTATGATCATTCTTAATAATTGTTACAACACATATTTCAAATTTTATACTTTAATTTGGTGTTGAATCTTATATTAAGTTTTATTGAACTATATATATACACTCTCTTGAATCTTGTATTAAGTTTTATTGAACTGTATACAGGGGCGTAGCTAGGGGGGTGCCACCCCGGCCCCCGACACACCCCAAATTTTTTTTTGTCCCGTTTTTTATGTGGAAAAAAATGAAAAAAAAATTATATGTGTTTTTTTAAGGGGAAAAAATAATTGAGCTAGGGGGAAATGGAAAAAAAATTTGGGCAGAAGTAGGTCAATGAGTCGCCATTCTACGCCCGATCGTATATATACACTCTCTTGTATACTGCAAAATGTTATTTGGAATGTAACATCAAATTTGAACGTATAATTCAAAATACAACATTATTGCAGCAAAGGATTTGTGCATTTGCCGGTAAAGGACCCAAATTTCCTATTCACTAGATGAAGGCCACAATTTCTTCAAAATAAATATGTTAGGACACGTATTACTCATCCAATAATATAGTATTGAAATACTAAAGTGGAATTGGATAATGAAACAAAAAATCTTAATAGTCATATTAAATGCATTAGAATTAAGGAATAATTGGTACCTATATGTCAATGTCACTATGGAGAAACGTGAAGTTCCATAGATTTGGTGGTTGAAACATAATTTAAGTTGTTTGATTGACATAAAAATATCATTTAAGCTCAATTCATTAAAATAACACATCAAATTTGAACATTTTTTTTTTGCTCGATAATATATAGAGATTGGTTCAAACTCGACTTTAATAGTTATAAATTGACAAAATATACATATAAAACCTCAAATTACTTGAACTTGATTCGTGTTTGGTTCAGTAAATTTAGTTTAAGTTTAATTTGATTAATAATCAAATCAAAATTACTTATAATTTATAAGTTCGACAAAACTTTATATATGTTTAAATAATATTGCATTCGACTTGACCCAATTCATTTACTATATAAATATATAAACAAATTAGCGTCCTGTGTGTGTATTGAGTTGGAATGTCCCTTAACATGAGACCAATTTTTTTAATAAACTTGTAAGCACATCTAAATTAATCAATTAAACTGGTAAGTCCATTTTCTCGAGGAAGGCAGGCCCCCAGTTACCTAATTGGCTAATTTTTCTTTTTCAACAAGTCCGTTGGCGTTGGTCACATACCGTTCGGGTTTAACCAGAACAAAGCCCAACCAAGGTCCATTAAGACCCAAACAGAAAATGAATTAATCCAAGTCCATTGTACAACTCAATTTTAATCAACTAAATATTTATTGTATTTTACCAATGTTATCAGTTAAATATTATTTTAATCGAAATAATAATTTTATGAAAGCAGTAAATTCATTGTTACTGCATTGATTCAATCAATTGTATTCAAATAATTAGATTATAAATAATTTTTATAAGAAAAAAATACAAAATCTTATTATATCTGTAAAAATATTTTCATAAAAAAATTACATGAAGTAATGAAACCACATATTATAGTGAGACAATGTGGACTTATCTCAACCCTCCTTTATCAATATCAATGGCTAAGATAAATAGGGGTTAAAATTACATTAAATATTTAATTATGGCAAAATAAGGGTATAATTATCAAATTAACCAAAAGGGGGACCATCCAAATATGAAATCAGTTATTAGGAGAGAGAAAATCACGTGGGAAGAGAGAAAATCGCGGAAAAAAAATCACGCTGGAGAGAGAAAATCATGCATGTGCTCTGTCATGCAGTATATTGTACACTTATCATATATTTGTTGTATACTTAACACTATTTTACTGTATATTTAACATAATTTTACTGTATATTAAAATGGTCAAACAAAAACATGGGGGGACCGTGAATCAAGTAATCGATTATATATATATATATATATATCGCTCATTAACATGTGGAGACTGTGGATAAAGTAAAATCAGTTATAGAGAGAGAGAAAAAAAAAATCACGCTCATTATTGTACTGTATATTTAACATATATTTAATGTATATTTAACATATTTGTAGTGTGTATTACAATTGTCAAACAAAAATATAAGTGTACAGCAAAACACATATAAGTATACATCAAAACACATGTAAGTATACAACAAAAAACATAAGTATAAAACAACATAAAATACATGCATAAAAAATTAACTACTTATACAACAAAACACATCTAAGTATACATCGAAAAATATATAAGTGTACAGCAATCCTCATTGCCTCCTCGTAGGCCATCGTTTTCTCCACGTTAGCATCGTCTTCTTCACCAATCCTCCAATCCTAAGATTAGAAAGCCCAAACTCGAGGTTGCAATATCATCCAATTTGATTGTGGCGCAACAATATTCCCTTTGTGAGTTTTAATCCACGTGCCTCCGAGAGTGGGTTTCTCCTTCGAGCTCATACCGAATTTAGGGAAATCGAAGATAGGGAAGGTGGAGTGAAAGCCAGGGATTATCCAACCAATCACGCCACTACACTAATGAGGACCACTACCACAGACAAATGAGGATGGAGGTTGGCACGGACTCTGCTACATTGTGCAGAGAATATTCAGGGGAATAAAACACAAATTACTTTTATATTAAGTATACCATATTGTGTTGTCCCAAGTATCATATCTAGAATGATCTATTTTCTAGTATAAAAGGATGTAGTAGTTGATGATGGATATATCAATAATAACAGTTATCTCTTAACTTTTAGAAATCATTTTCTTACTTATGTTCTGTTCATTTAATTTCTTCATGGCTGCTCATGAAAGCTTTCATGGAGCCTCTCCGAACGGGGCGAGATGTAGTGGCAATATGTAAAGTATCTCCAGATTGAAATACAAAGCCGAAGATAAGTTCCTGAGTCGGGTGATAATGACGGGGGCCTCTCCGAACAAAGTCAATGATTATAGTCTCTTCATAGATGCTAATTTCCAGCGGCGGTCGATGATGGCGAGGCCCTCTCCGAATGGGACGAGATGCATGAACTTGACCAAGAAGATTAGCCATGGAAATTCAAATATTGTTGATGCAAAATCAGAGTTAATCTACGTTAATAATGATCTTACTGAAATTATGTAATTGTGTAATGACAATCCTACCCTTTTCAGATTTAAAATAAATTAAAAAAGTCTATTAAATTGGGTAAATCTCAACCATCTAAAATTTGAAATTTGTGGATAGGATTAGTCCACACTGTCTCACTCTAATTATGTGGTCTCATTTGATCATATATATATATATATATTTATATTTATATAAATGTGTATCTCAATTTGCTAGAGACAATGGTGTTTTTTCTTTGAATTTCACTCTAATTCTTGTCTTGTGAAGGATCAACAAACAGGACAAACTCTTCTCAAAGGGATAGCTAAGGATGGTCTCTACGAGTTTTCAACTAAAATGTGCCAAGAACAATCCACATCGTTATTTTCATTCCTCTCAAAAATCAGCATATCCGGGTGAATTCACGCCGAGTCTAGACTAGATTTAAAAGTTTGGCATGATAGATTAGGCCACGCTTCTTTTGATGTTGTTAAGAAGGCATTGGACAATAGTTCTATTCCCTATAAAAGTCTCGAGTCCGAGCAAATATGTGCAAACTTGTATGAAAGGGAAAAGTCACAAACTCCCTTTTCTTGTTTTCGATTCCAATCAATATGAAATATTTGATCTTATTCACACGATTTGTGGGGACTTGCTCCCATCCGGTCCCATTAATGGCTACAATTACTATGTTTCTTTCATTGACCATGCTAGTAGATTCACTTGGATTTATTTGTTGAAATCAAAATCGAAGTTCAAGGGTGTTTCAACATTTTAAGAATCGGTTGAAAATCAATTTAACAAGAAGATAAAGTGTGTTCAAAGTGATGGAGTCTTGAATATAAGCCCTCACCGATTTCTTTCATCAAAATGGCATACTCCACATGATTATCATGCCCTTACACACCGGGAAAGCGAGAATGGATTGGCGGAAAGGAAACACAAACACATCACCCAAGTTGGTCTTTCTTTGCTTGCCAGGTCTCATGTTCCTCAAAAATATTGGGATGATGCTTTTATTACAGTGTATACCTCATAAATAGGACCCCATCCAAGCTTTTACAATTTCAAACACCTCTTGAAAGATTGACAGCACAAAACCAAATTATAAAACTCTTAAGACCTTTCGTTGCCTTTGTTATCCATATTTACGACCATACTGAGAAAACACAAGCTTGAATTTAAATCGATTATGGTGTCTTTCTTGGGTACAATCCACAATATAAAGGATACAAGATTCTTCTAGCCAATCACTGCATTATTGTCGGCAAACATGTAGTTTTTGATGAGAATATCTTCCCTTTTGCCGATTCTTTAGCTCAATTTTTTCAACCATCTCAGTCCACTCTTGCTCCCTCTTTCAATATTCTTCATCCTTCTTTGTCTCCTATTATTCCCAATCATGTCAATCCTTCTAATCCTTCTCCCTCTATTTCCACTTCTTCTCCTCAAAGCCTATTAGTAATTCTCCTTCTTCATCTTGAGGTTCTCGTGACTCCTTTTTTTCTTCTCAAGGCCATCTCTATCTTGAATTACCTTTTGAGAATAATACTAACCTTACTAATGAGCTTGTGAATGATGAGAATGCGAGTTCTAATTCTCTTATAGCTTTCGCACTGAACCTATCATGCATGTGACGCATCCTATGGTAACAGGTCAAAGGTGGCATTTATAAGCCAAAACTTTATTTAGCTCAACAAATTCCCATTGTTCTGAGAACCATCTTCTCATGTTGAGGCTTTGACTATACCAGAGTGGAAGGATGCTATGGTCGAGAATACTCGAGCGTTGCTAAAAAATGGCACTTGGAATCTAACTAAGTTACCTCCCGACAAAGTACCAATTGGGTGCAAATGGGTATTTAAAGTTAAAAGAAACATCGATGGCTCTATTGCGATTCAAAGCCGACTAGTCGCAAAGGGTTACACACAAGTTCCGGTTTCGACTACATTGATACATTCAGATCCGGTTATTAAACCTGTCTCAATTCGAACTATACTTTGCATTGCTATCTCACGGTCATGGCCTCTTCGATGACTCGATGTTGACAATGCATTTTTGAATGGGGATGTTGATGTTGATCTCTACATGGAACAACCTCCCGGGTTTGAGCAAGGGGGCATATGGTATGCAAACTCAATAAATCCTCTACGGCCTAAAACAGGCCTCAAGAGCTTGGACATCAAAATTTGGTGCGATTATGAAAGATCTTGGTTTTTGCATTTCAAGGCGATTCTTCCTTTACTATAGACACACAAATGTTTCCACTATTCTTGTTTTAACTTATGTTGATGATACAATTATTACAGGTTCAAACAATAATGAAGTGCGGGATGTCATTAACAAGTTGAGTGGGCACTTTTCTCGAAAGATTTGGGAAAATTGAGTTATTTCTTGGGCATAGAGATTGCTCAAACCACAAAAGGATTGTTCTTAAGTCAAAAGGGTACATTGAAGAAATTTTGAAGAAAGTCAATATGCTTAATGCCAAAGGACTGGCTAGTCCAATGCTATATGGAAATCACTTGTCAAAATTCCAAGGGCAACCCTTAGAGGATGGAAAAATGTATAGAAGTGTTGTTGGGGCACTACAATATGCCACCATAACAAGACCTGACATATCCTTTTCTGTTAATAAAGTGAGTCAAGATATGCAATCTCCATTAGATACACATTGGAAGGTCAGTAAAAAGGATCCTTAGATACTTATCGAAAACAAGAGACCATGGCTTGAATTTCACTAAAGCGGCGATTGGAATTTGACAATATTTGCGAGATCTTTGATTGGGAGCCCTGATTTGGATGACGGGAAGTCCATAGTGGTTATTGTGTTTTTCTTGGAGGGAATTTAATATCTTGGAGCTCAAAAAGACTACGAGTGTCAAGATCTAATCTGAAGTTGAGTATAGAAGTTTGGCTAACGCAACATGTGAAACAATATGGATTCAATCTTTACTCAAGGAATTGAGGAGAATGCCTAGCAAGATGCCTACTATTTGGGTTGATAACCAAGGGCGAGTGTCTTTATCCGCTAATCCCATATCTCACTCTAGAACTAAACATATTGAGCTTGATATTCATTTTGTTAGAGAGAAGGTTTTGAATAAGGAGATATATCTGTTCAACATGTCCCTAGCATTGATCGGATTGCGAGACACTTTCACTAAAGCTCTCACAGACAATTCTTCATGCGCCTTAGAAACAAACTTAAAGTTGTTTCCAAGAGCACACTCGAATGAGGGGACTGAAAGCCAAGGATTATCCAACCAATCACGCCACTACACTAATGAGGACCACTACCACGGACAAATGAGGATGGAGGTTGGCACGGACTCTGACCGCTACATTGTGCAGAGAATATTGAGGGGAATAAAACACAAATTACTTTTATATTAAGTATACCATATTGTGTTGTCCCAGTATCATATCTAGAATGATCTATTTTCTAGTATAAAAGGATGTAGTAGTTGATGATGGATATATCAATAATACTTGATTATCTCTTAACTTTTAGAAATCATTTTCTTACTTATGTTCTGTTCATTTAATTTCTTCATGGCCGCTCATGAAAGCTTTCATGGAGCCTCTCCGAACAGGGCGAGATGTAGTGGCAATATGTAAAGTATCTCAGTTGAAATACAAAGCCGAAGATAAGTTCTGAGTCGGGTGATAATGACGGGGGCCTCTCCGAACAAAGTCAATGATTATAGTCTCTTCATAGATGCTAATTTCGGTCGATGATGGCGAGGCCCTCTCCGAATGGGACGAGATGCATGAACTTGACCAAGAAGATTAGCCATGGAAATTCAAATATTGTTGATGCAAAATCAGAGTTAATCTACGTTAATAATGATCTTACTGAAATTATGTAATTGTGTAATGACAATCCTACCCTTTTTAGATTTAAAATAAATTAAAAAAGTCTATTAAATTGGGTAAATCTCAACCATCTAAAATTTGAAATTTGTGGATAGGATTAGTCCACACTGTCTCACTCTAATTATGTGGTCTCATTTGATCATATATATATATATATATATATTTATATTTATATAAATGTGTATCACTATGATTGTGGTACGTCTGTTGAATTCGCTTTTCGGTGGATCTATACCTGAATCACAAAACTGGGGTTGTCGGATGGGAGTTCACTCGACGAAGATTATCCGATGCTCAACTTTCCAGAGCAAGTAAAAATAACTAAATTAACCAAAGAACTTGAGAAGAACTAAGTGCGTAATAAGTTGCATATCTTTCAAATTTATTGGCCACGGATATTACTCTTCAGTAAAGAGGTTGGGGTTCAAGTCCTGCAATGACATAGCCGAAACTTTTGTTAAAAAAAAAAAGTTGCCTACCTTTCAATTATGAGAATTTATAGGCAAATAGGTGGGTCTTTGTGTGTTTTTTGGCCTTAGGGCCTGTTGGGCTTAATTTAATGATTGTTACCCAAATTAATTACAATGGGATTTAATTTATTTTTGGGTCCATAGCCTATATGGTTCCCTTGGATTTTGTCTATTAGACCTATCCGAATTACAGTGCATCATATACATATAATTGAAAATTAGTAAAATTAGGTAACATTCTCCCAAAATTTTGTGCCTTCATAGATATCACTAAAATAGAAACTCTCACATGACATAGTCACATAGCAAACTCAATCCTCCTTGTTTTGATTTTTTTTTTTTTAAAAGGGCCATTTGATTAGAATAATATTAATTCTAAATAAAGAACACAAGAAAAAGGCACCCACTAAACATTTTGAGTTGTCAAGACAAGCCCCATTGCTATTGGTTACCTTTTGCGATTCGCATTTTTGTTATTGGTACACTTGTCGTTAATTCTAGCCAACCAGAAACATACACATGGCATTGCAAACATAAAAAAATAATAAAAATTATATTTTTAAAAGAAAAAAGTAAGAGGGCTGGCAAAAGAAAATTAAATAGGAATTAAAAAGGACTAAAGTTGTGTAGATGAAATGTGGAGCAATGGATGTGGTCGCCGCATATCCTTTGGAATTATCCCATCCTTTACAAACCCATGGGAGAAGGAAGCATATTCTTAATTCTACTTTAAATTCACCTTTTTCAAATATTACCTAATATCTCTTCACAAACTTATATATATACATGACCAACCTTAACACTTACTATACATATATATATGCATCCACTATTTCAAATACTAGTCACTAGGCACACTGGCTAGTTAATTTGCGCCGCCACGTCCACCATGGATCGAGCCGCCACGCCGTGGCCAATTCCCGTGGCGGCGGTGGTGGTGGTGAATATGTTTGTTAGAGTTTAATGGGAAGAAATGAAGATGATTATTAAAGTTTGATTGAATTTTGGATAGTTACTCCACCAGGGCAACTTCAATCCTTTGGCATATTTT
Organism: Rehmannia glutinosa; assembly: GCA_016081115.2. NCBI lineage: Eukaryota > Viridiplantae > Streptophyta > Magnoliopsida > Lamiales > Orobanchaceae > Rehmannia > Rehmannia glutinosa. The sequence continues at coordinate 320,265 of JABTTQ020000749.1, forward strand.
TCAAGATTGGCTTTGGCTTCTTGAAGTTTTTTGGATCGATCGATGAAGGGATATTTTATCGGACAGCGAAGATTAATATCAAGAGTACCCTAGTTTTTTTTTTTAATAGTATGATCCATTATTGTTGAGTATTCTTCTTTTTTCCTTGTTTTAATTTATGTATGAAATAATTAACCAATTAGAAGAAGAGTCTTCTTCTTAGTGGTATAGTTTTCTAGATTAATGTCAAGTTGTTTTATTTTCTTATCCGTGTACTCCGGATTGTTTGAGATGCAGGATACCCTAATCTTTATTAGGGTGTCATTTTAATGCTTTGAGCTTAATTGTAGTTCAATTTTTATCACATTTTTGTTTTCATAACTTGGAGATGGCACATTCTGATTTTTGTTATTGCTGTTATATCCCATGTTGATGGAAAATCAAAGGGCAGCAGTAAATAGAACAAATCAAAATTAAATAGGTAAAATAGAAAAATTTGGATAGTTTGGGGACAAATTAAAAATACGGTCGTTTTTTTAGCCATTGTCATCAAACTAATATATTTTTTAGCCATCTTTTTTAAACACATCTTTTTTAGTCATATTGGGGTGTGAAAAAACCCAATGTGCCCTTGAGTCAATTTAACTGCACAAAAACACATACATATGTGACTCGGCATCGAGTTACAGTAACTCGACTCGACATCGAGTCACAGTAACTCGACATCCAATTCTCTCATTTATTATAACTAAATTGCAGTTTCAGTCCTGTAACTTTGGGGATGTTGCAATTTTAGTCATTTATCTTTTAAAGTTGCAGTTTTAGTCATAGACAATTTTGTCCTTATGGCTAAATAGCATTTTTGGTCTTTTATCTTTCTAACAGTAACAATTTTAGTCCTATAACTTTCCAGTATTAACAATTTTAGTCCTTAACACATCATAGTTAATTTATCCAGATAAAACCAGATTTTATAGAATAAAAATTCACATTTTTCTTACACCTATTTTGTTCGTGGCATTGTTACACCTACTTAGATCCAGTTTCTATTCAGAGGTTTTAAATGGATCATGTCAGGTTTCCAACTTATAAACTCAACATGGCATACTTCTGCAAAATTCTCATAATCCTAAATAATCTGATTTCAGACTAAGGTTTTGATAAATCGGATATAGTCCATCACGGCCATATCAGGCCCAACATGCTTCCGTAAAATTAATAAATCCCTTAAAATTCATACCTTCTTTGACCAAAACAACACCGAGTGAGATGGCTCGCAACACCACCAGTCGAGAAATTACTGCCCCTAGATCGTTTAACAAACAGTTCACACTATTCAACTTCAACCAGCAGAGAAGATGATTTACGAGTTATCCGACTCCTTCAGCAACTGCTCAGCACAGACTTGGTTCGTTTCTTACTCCAGGCGTATAAACTAATTCTTAAACAGGATGAGTTAATAGAACATTATGAACACATGTTGAAGGAGAAAGCCCCTTTTTATTAAGAACTTGAAGAAATATTTATTACATTAGTAATCTCTTTTGGGAGGAGAATACTTGTTTAGCCTCTCATTAATGAGGCTTGCACTCGAAAATACATAAACTTAAAAAACTAAAACACTCAGCTAATACAAATTTTTGCTCAGAATTTATTATAAGAAAACTAAGGAAAAATGTTTGATGTCCTCAGCTTCCTTCAACTCCTGCTATTTATAGAGATAAGTCCGGATTTCAAAGACGGACTTCAAATCTTGTTGGAATGTAAGATGTCACTGCCTGTTGGATGTTCTCCTCACCAATTGTTAATTACGAAAATATAATAAATATAACTAAAAGTTCTTAATAAATCTAGGCTTTGATACCATTTTGTACAAAACACTTAGTCAAATAAGCTATTGATGTATATAAGGGTATTCTTGGTATTTTGAAAATATTAAATAAACCCAGGGGACCGATTTTGCAACTTGAAACTTACAGGACCAAAATTGCTTATGTATGAAACATATATGACCAATTTTGTAAAAACTTTCAAACTTACAGGACCAATTTTGCAAACTCAATACTTATAGGACCAATATTGCAAACTGCCTATAGTTATAGGACCAATTTGCAATTTTCTCTTAGAACAATGATTATAACTCAGTTATTTTGTTTTTCTCCCAAAAACTTTGAATTCACATAACTTTTTCGTTTTAAATCCGTTTTGCATGTATAATGTATCAAATTAATTCTCTTTTCGATATCTATAACTCAACAACCATATTGCATATTTAAAAACAAAAAATACAGTTTTAAAAAAGTTTGAAAGAAAGAGTAAGAGGATACATAGAGATAAGTGAAAGAGAGAGAAATAATCCAAATATCAAACAAACATTTTAGAAGGGTGTGAACATCATTTTACACCCTAAAATGGCTAAAAAAGATGTGTATACAAAAGATGTCATTTTTACATTTTGTAAATGATTATTTTGTACCATTCCACTTAAAAATACCACTATGAATTAATAATGAATCCAAAAACAACGGTCAAATCAATAATCAGGTCAAAATCAATTCAGATATTAGTTTTGTTTGACGTACGTTTTCGAATATGTCAAATGTGTTGTGTCAAGTTAACTAGGATTAGTAGGTCAATACTTTCTTTCCAAATATATATTGATATTTTCTCAAAAAATAAATATATATATATATATATATTGATATTAATATTTATATTTATATTCATTTTTTTTTAGTATAATGGGGATAGTAAAGATGACACATGAATCTTCTCAAAAAAAAAAAAAAAAGATGACACATGAATCAGAGTTCCTGTTCGAGTCCAGAAAAAGTGAAACAGAAAATCTGATTGATGAGTCCAGAAAGGAAGTAGAGTAGTGCTGGGCTGGGCGAGGCTACTAGGGGTGTTCATCGAATCGAATTCCGAATTCTTCGACTTCCTCGAATCGAATTTAATCGAATGAAAATTTTAAACCTCAATTCGAAATTCGATCCTAATTCGATTAATTCGAATCGAATTTAACGCAATTGGATTTTCGGATTTCGAATCGAATTCGAGTCAATCCAAAAATCCAAATTTTGCGATAAAGTGAATAAGGTTTGGATTCATAACATAATATTTTGGGCTATACCCAATAAAATTCCGATTTTATTTTTCAAAATAACAAATTATCGACTAATCGTTTTTAATTGTTTAATTTAACTAATGACTATCATAAATTCATAACGAACTCCCTTATATAAATTTAATAAATTATTTTGTCCCAATTTTATACCAGCACTAGTTACTTGATAAAAAACTTTTATACTCAAGTATGAGATATCAAATTGACAAAGTGTATATGTGTGTTATCATATAATTTATTATTTTAATATGATCTGAAGATAAATATATGTAATATAGTGTACAAATATATAATATATAATGCATATTGTAATAAAAATTTAAAACAAAGGAAAAAAGTCAAAGACTATATTGTATAAATGTATAATGTATGTTGTATAGTGTATGTACACAAGTTTTGTATTTTTCCATACAATGGACATAGTGGTGGAATATTCTTATAGATTATTTCACCATATGCCCTCCACGTGAGACCTAAGTAAAGAGCGAAATAGATTTTACCTAAAATATATTTTTTAGCACAAAAAATGATTATTTAAATATGGTCTAAAGATAAAATTTTGAATTAAAATGTAAAATGTATTTCATATAGTATAACTATTTCTAACAAAAACTAAAAAAACAAGAAGGAAAGAGCATATATTTATAATTTTACATTTTCATTTAAAATATTATTATTTTATTCATTTATATATATTAGAAATGCATGTGTATAATTTACATATATACAATAAATAATTATGTATAGTGTGAAATATATACATATAAATTTTGAATTGAAATATGAATTGAATTAAAATAAGAATTGAATTGTAATACGAATTGAATCGAAATACGAATCGAATTTAGTCAATTTCACCTCGAATTAGGATTTTCGAATAGAATTGAAAAAAAAAACCTCAATTCGTTATTCGATTCAAATATTCATATTCGAAATTCGAGTTGATTCGAAATTCGATTCGAAATTCAAAAATCCTAATTCGAAACTAAAATTCAAATTCGAACCGAATCGAATTTCGGATCCATTCGAAAAATGAACACCCCTAGAGGCTACTGGGCTCAACAGGGCTGCACGTTGGAAGAAGAATGGGCCAGGGTTTGAAGTATCATTATTTCTTCGGATTAAGCAACACTGACAATCTTAAAAGTAAAGAAAACTAACAACTTTTGTTTTTTTTTTTTTTGAGGAAGAAAACTAACAACTTTAGTTTAGGTACTAGGATAAAAAGATGCTCCGTGCAACATAATTATTTATTAATTGATTTTTATTTTTTCTTTTGCAAATTCGTTCAATTATTAAAACTGAAAAACTAACTTGGAATGAATCGTGATCCATGACCATGTACATGTGAAATTAACGATGGCAATGGGGGCAGGGCGGGACGGGACGGGTATCTCAATACTCAGACCCGCCCCGGGCCACATGGCGGGTCGCCCCGTGTTGAATTTTTTTTATCTTCTATTTTATATTATTAATATTTTTTTAATTTTATATTTTGTATTGTAAATACATATGTTTATAAAATTCGTTATTATATATGTTAAATATAATATTAAATATATAAAACTATATTATTTTATATAATATACGTATAAAATATACACTAAATATATTAAAAAAATAACACGGGACGGAGGTGGTACCCAGACCCACACCCGTGGCGGGGCGGCCCAAACGGGGCAGGAGGGTACCCATCGGGGCGGGTCATTTTGCCATCCTTATGTGAAATATCTGTTTTATATCATTTGACGCACAAAATTATTCGATGAGGGATAGGATCGTACTTATTTCTTCAAATATTCAATTATTCATTTAATTTATTTTAATTAATTTGAAAGAATTTAAGCACGGATATTTACCAAAAGTTTTGCAGAGTAAGGATGTGATTGCAGATGTGATCACATTCACAATCACATGCAGCGGAAATTTGAAAACAATAAAGAGACACACGAAGTAAAAATTGTCTACAAGCTAACAAGCTTGTAGACGTGCCAATATGGCAAAACTTTCCACTAGTAAAATCAGTTTGATTCCGTATACAAAAATACTAAAATCCAACTAGTAGAAATTCAACGAAAAACTCCTATCTTGAGTATATCTAATCTATGTAATTCAACTCATCCAACAATAGATATGTATGGACTTCGTTAATCACAATACAAAAACAATGGATGAAAAACTATCAAACACAAGCTGCAGGGCTGAATGTGATCTCAGATATAGTCACATTCGAGGTCGCATCCAGGGCAGTTCAGACTCCTTGTGCTTGAATGACTCTAACTCTCTCAAGACTCTTGTAACTCTAGTGTATTTCTTGTGTCATCATTATGGACGTCCTCTTCCCTTTAAATAGCCGTCCAACACCCTTCAAGAGACCTAATACACAAGGAAAGAAGATATATACAAATATATGATAAGTAAATCACTTATGTTAGGAAACAAGATAACTATCAAGAATCCTAATATATCAATACCATATCAATATGATTTATTCCCTTATCTAAAAAGTCCTAATTATATCACAAGTCTAGAAAGGCAAAACAAATCAAAACCAATCTTTATCTTTTTCTCGAAAAATATTTTTAGATGATAAAATCGTCCTAACAATCTCCCCCTTTTTGCCTTTCTGGACAAAACACATAATAAGCACAAATCAAGCAAACTCCCCCTGAGTGTGACAACTCCCCCTAAATATCATGTTGATTTAAAAAATACTGAAACAGATTGGATCACATTTCAGTCACATTTATAAGCTATGACAAATAAAAAACGAGAGTTCATCAAGTTATCAAAAGACAAAATAAGTAAACCTAGTAGAATAGTAGTCTTAGTACATCCCCAATCAAATATCATAAAGTTTATCAAGAGACACATTCGTGTCCAATTGTCCTTCAAAATCAAATCGAAGGCCTTCGTTGCCTTCATTCTCGCCGAGTCGATGGTGCATCAACACCAGCTTGATCTGCAGCCTGTTCAGACATGTGAGCATCAGTTCTAGGAGTCTCGGTCTCCATAGCTCCCCCTTGATGCTTGGGCCACTGCGGTATGTTCTCCCCCTTTTTGGCCAGAAACAGAGCCAAGTATTTGTTGCAACCGAGATCGAGAGAAGCGTGAAGTGAGCAATCATTTGCTCGCCAAAAAGCATTTGGACTGTAAAAAGCGGTAGAAAGCAGTGCAGTTGAAATGTGAGAGAAAATGGGATCGGGAATGTGGCCAACATCCAGGAACCGCATCCGGGGCCACATCCTCGGGCCGATCCCGGCGGGGTAGCAACATCTCGAAGAAGCGGAGAGGTTGGAGTCGTAGGGAGCGACGGAGCATCTCTCGGATAGGCGAGAGGCAAATCAACAATGCGATTTTGGTGGCGTGGTTTGGATACATGAAAGACCCCGGTGTGGGTTGGTAAAATGATCATCCTTCTTGAAATTTGAAAACCTTGTGACACCAGGATCTTATAGATCAGGTTTGGAAATGGCAGGGACCAAGCTTTAGATTCACTGGTAGCAAAGAACGTGACCTCCTCAAAGGCCAATTTCCCAAAATTGAACGGCAGTCCTTTCCCAATTTGATATAGAACTCGAGCATGTGTCCGTGTAACGATGGAATTATTCTTCGAATGAGACCAATTTGCACAACATATTTTGTGCAAAAATCCATAGAAGGACGTAAGGCGGGATGAGACAAGCTTTTTGGGATGGGCAGGCCAATCTTGCATACGCCCACCAGATAGAAAGCGAGCCATTTCATTGTAATCGGAGGGCACCTCACTTTCCTCAAAATCAAGCATGTCAAAGAACCGGTTAATGATCGAGGGACTGAAATCATATATCTTATTTCGAACAAACACTTTTCCAAACTTGGGAGATCGACGAACAACAATACGAGTAGACATATTAGCATAAAACTCACGGACCACGAGAATCAATATAAGGCGCAAAGATCAATTGTGGTTAACAAATTGCGTTCTTCAAAAAATCGATTCAAGTTATACTTCTCAAAGTGCTCATAATCTCGATTTTTCTCAAAGCAATAAAGGAACGGAAAAGGATAGCATAAAACCTGGGCGGCAAAGCAAATGTGTGTAAAATTGCTCGAGTGGGCTTTTGCAATATCAAACTCGAGAATCGGATGTGTCATCGGATGACATGACATCTTCCTCAACATCTGCAGCAGCTGACCTCCTTTAATTCTTCAAAGAATCATTTCATCACCCACTTCTTCGACCATGGCATCAAGATCAATCTCGAGTGGTCCGGTTCTTTTGAAGCATCAAAATCTTCATCACTTGAGTCATCGAATTCGGAACTTGACTCAGCTGCAATAGGTGTTGGCCTAGATGTGGTCACATCCTTGGGCCATTGGCCACACCTTTGCCCTTTCTGACCTGCGCAAGCATTTGTGCCAAAGGCACATCCTCATCATTATCGGTGGACTCGGGTTGCACTCGTTCTGCAGGGCGGAGAACAACAAACTGGTTTGCATTGTCCTCGAATCACTAAAAAGGACAAAAGGAATAGGCAAATCATCTCCCCCTGTCTGCGAAGTACCCTCAACAGCAGTCTTTTGCTTCTTTGGAGAAATTTCAGGAGTAGAGTCTGAATCTTCGAAGTCCTCGGGAGAGTAACCACGAAGTCTTTTCGAATGGCGCACATTAGGGTTTCCCAAAGGCCCATGAAGCTGTGCGAATGACCTCAAAATCCAGGAGGATTGTCGACATCAATTTCATTATTTCTCTCACCGGGAAGAAAGAGGCAAGGGCCTCGTCTTGAAATGGAACATGGATGATAGCCGTTGGAGTGGAACTTGGAGGATGAGTGCTCGGGAGAGAAGAATCCAAACCTGGATCTTTGATTGAAGCGATGGGAGATGCGATCCCGGATGCGGGGACATCTTGAGGAAAAGATGCGGGGGCATCGTGAAGCAGTCGGGAGCGGCGATTTTTGGCGATGGAGGAGTGATGGTTTTGCGAGGACCTCTGTGGGAGTAGAGGAAGGCGTGGCGGCGGCCAGCGGAAAGAGCTCTCCTTATGCGGAGAAGAAGGAGGATTAGGCGAGATGGAGATGCGATGTCGAGATGGGGTTCCATCTCGACAAAGATCTGCATGATGATTTGCTTCCATGGATTTCTCGGACTTGGGGCTTTTAATTGTGCGAGGAAGAAGAAGATTTCTTGGGGCTGCCAAAAAGGTTCTTAATTGATGAAACAAATCTTGCCATGGTGAGGAAGATGACCGAATAACCGAAAAAATCTCAACCACACACAAGCTTGAAAATTGTGAGAGAAAAGAGGGTATACAACACTCAAGTGCCTGCAAGTAAATAGTGATAGCAAAGAGTCATTATTGGGCACGATAATCAAAGTACAATGGGAAGAGTTTGATTAGGAAAGAATTTCTCATGGTAATAATCGAAAAAAAAAGAAAATCAAGATCCCAATTAATTTCAAACTCGGTTCTCAAAGTGTCCACATTATGTCAACTAGTGATAAAATCAAAAAAAAGATTTACCCCGATCCTCCAAATCGGTTCAACCCACAAAATATATCCATCAAGATTTTCAAGATTTGGGAAAGAAAAATATCACCCTCAAATTATATATGGAAACCAAATCTCAAAGCAAAAGAATCCAAGATCACCGGGACATGTAAACCTAATATGCCTAATGCAAAGCAAAAAAAAAAAACGCACACACAAGGTGAAAAGTCTTTGCTGACAATGGACGTAGAGTTCAAATGTCGTCCCATTTTCAGTCACACTTTGGTGATTCAATGAATCGCAATCCGAAATCGACTTATCAAAATTTTCGAGTTTTCTTCACTTTTTCCGAGTCTCATGAGGGAGTTAACCAAACAGGGAGCTTTCACTCAAGTGCCAAAGGTAGCTCTTTTTCACATGATCATGCCTTTGTTAAACAGTAGGATGCTTGATGAAATAGGTCACAAGGAATAGCTGCACACAATGGGTTGGTAGCTTTTTCTGGAAGGCCTCAAGCATGATCAAGACTTTATTTTCAACTCAACTCTTTTGGGAAAAATATCATCAATTTTTTTTTTTGAATTGGAGAGATCGACTCACACCAGTTTTCCAAGGGAGACAATATATGTGACTAGTTCGAACCATCAATCCACTTTTTTGCAGAAATGCATGAAGGCTTATAATGCAGGGATGTCTAAAAAAAATGAAAAAAAGAAATAGAGGAGAAGAGAAGGGATCGATTTTGGATGTCACGGCGGATGTGATGTGCAATCTTTGTAACATCTCGTGTAACATCTCAAACAACACACAAACCAAGAGACTTCCTTAGATTGGAGGATCTCTCAAAATCCAAAGCCTTGGTGAAGATGTCGACAAGCTGATTTTGAAAGAATATACTCAATTCGAATAATATTTTCTCAACTAAAGCTCGAATAAAGTGATGTCTAATATCTATGTGTTTAGTACGAGAGTGTTGACAGGATTTTTCGAAATATCAATCGCACTCATATTATCACAATAGACAATCGGGGTTTCACTTTGCAAACCATAGTCTTCAATCATTTGGTTCATCCATAAAAGTTGTGTGCAACAACTCCCAACCCGCTACATATTCCGATTCAATGATCGAAAGAGATACACAATTTTGCTTTTTGCTATACCATGAGACCAAATTATTTCCTAAATAAAAACATCCACCATTGTACTTTTACGATCAACAACATCTCCGCCCAATCAGAATCACTAAATCCCACAAGATTAGTGTTAGTATCTTTGGTGTACCAAATTCCCAAATCGATTGTGCCCCTACGATCGAATAATACATTTTAAGGCTTTTAAATGAGTAGCTTTGGGATCAGATTGATATCGAGCACATAGACAAACATTGAACATAATATCAGGACGACTAGCAGTTAAGTACAACAAATTTCCTATCATGCTTCTATACAAGGTGTGGTCAACACTTTCAGCCACATCTTCTTTGCTCAACTTTTGACTCGACCCCATGGGAGTCTTCAAGTGAGAGGCATTTTCAAGATCAAACTTCTTCACAAGATTCTTAGCATACTTGCTTTGTGAGATAAAAATTCCTTCCTTTAATTGTTTTATTTGCAAGCCAAGGAAGTAACTTAACTCACCTACCATACTCATTTCAAAAGTAGAGGACATGCAAGCAATGAAGTCCTTTAACAATTTATCAGAGGAGGAACCAAAAACAATGTCGTCGACATAGATTTGAGCAATCATGATGTCGTGGTTTTTTCTTTGAATGAACAAGGTTTTATCAACTTCACCACGTTTAAAGCCAATTTGAAGAAGATACTCAGTTAGCCTACCATACCAAGCTCTAGGGGCTTGTTTGAGACCATAGAGAGCCTTTTTAAGCTTATACACGTGGTTAGGCTTAAAAGGGTCCTTAAAGCCTTTAGGTTGTTCAACAAAAGCTTCTTCATCTAGAAATCCGTTTAAGAAAGCACTTTTGACATCCATTTGGTGAAGAGTTAATACTAAGTAACATGCAATTGCAAGCAACAAGCGTATGAACTCAATACGGGCTACAGGAGCGAAGGTTTCATTGAAATCCACCCCCTCAACCTGCGTGTACCCTTGAGCAACTAATCGAGCTTTGTTGCGAACAATTTTGCCAGATTCATCTGTTTTATTTTTAAAAATCCATTTTGTTCCAATGACATTAACATCCTCCTCGCCTAGGGACTAAAACCACACATCATTTTTGACAAATTGATCAAGTTCCTCTTGCATAGCATGTATCCAAAATTCATCTTTAAGAGCTTCAACAACATTCTTAGGTTCAAAATTGGACACAAAACAACATGTTCTCACATTCGTACAATCGGTTGACAAGCAAACCATTCTTACCATATCACGATAGTTCACTCTACCTTTCCTCTTGTCTTAATACCATCAGTAGTGTTACCAATGATCTGAGACGTAGGGTGATTTCTCTGAATCCTTGTAGGTATGTCACTACCACGATCCACAATTGGATTATTAGTTTCTTCAATAGGTTCAAAGTCAGAGTCTGACTCAGCTGCAGCAGACACGGATGTGGGCTCGGATGCCGTCACATTTGGTTCGCATTTGAGTCACTGTGGATGGAGTTTCGATCACATTCTCCATAACATCGTGCCAACATCCTTTCTTTGGAGCGAGTCTCAACAAATTCGAGTAGATCTACATGATCTTCTTCACTTTTTCTGCAATATCCGAGAGATCATCGAAGACAATATTTCTGATTCCATGATCGTCTTAGTACGAAGATTATAAACTCGATAGGCATGACTATTCGAAGTGTAGCCTAGAAAAAGACACTTGTCACTTTTGGAATCGAATTTACCAAGATTATCACGATCATTAAGGACATAGCACACACACCCAAAAACATGAAAATATTTGAGGTTAGGTTTCTTTCCCATAAGTATTTCATACGGGGTCATAGAACATCCAGGCCTCAAATACACACGATTAGCTATATGGCAAGCAAAGATTAAGAGCTTGACCCAAAACCTTTTAGAAAGTTTTTAGAACTAAGCATGACACGGGCTATCTCTTGCAATGTACGATTTTTCCTTTCGCCACCCCATTTTGTTGTGGAGTTTTAGGTGCGGAAAATTCATGAGAAATCCCCTTTCTATCACGGAAGGTCGAGAAAGAAGAATTTTCAAATTCTTTACCATGGCCTCGATCTAATTCTCGCAATGTCAAATTATACAAATTCTGAGACCTTTTATGCCAACTTCTAAAGAAATCAAAAGTTTGATTTCTCACGTAAAAAATAAGTCCACGTGTAACGTGAAAAATCATCGACAATCACATAAGAGTACTTCCTACCACCCACACTTTCAATCTCAATAGGACCCATGAGATCCATATGAACTAACTCCGGACATCTAGTGGTATGGAAATGTGATGTCATTTGATACGACACTCTCTTTTGTTTACCCTTTGACAACTTTCACAAACAACGACACTTTTCACGCACAACTTAGGCAAACCAATGACACTTCATATTTCACAAGTTCCATTAGCTTTTTATGGCTAACATGCCCTAACTTTTGGTGCCATAGATCGTGTCATTTGTGTGTGCCCTGTGACGAGTTGATCATTACAAAATTGATAACGGTTGTCGAGGAAGATCTCAAGCCGATGCAAGGATACAAGTATCATTCTCATCGAACACTTCACATGAGTTTTTGTTAAACTTGACATAGAGATCATCATCACATAGTTGACTTATCTTTGATGAGATTAGCATTAAGACCAACTACATGAAGCATATTACGAAGCTTGGGTAGTCCTTCAACGTTCAACGTTCCTTTCCCAATTATCTTTCCTTTGGCTCCACCTCCATAGGTGACATTGCCTCCATTGTACACTTCATAGTCAGTCAAATACTCCAAGGTACTGTCATGTGTCGTGAGCATCCACTATCAAAGTAACAAGATCCCGCAACGTTAGATCTCAAGAAGTATAGATAACATGACATTTAACCTCGATTTTTTACCCGCATGATTTTGAAAAATGATTACGAGGATGTCGTAACATCCGCAATGACATCTCGGCGCCCGGATTTCTAAATCCGATTTGCATTTTTATAACAGAATGGTTTTATGTGTCCAGGAGCATGACAATAATGACAGATAAAGTGACGTTTCCGTGGTTTAGATTTCTGGGAAAAAATCATTTTATTATTGGAGGAATCTGAGGATTCTCCTTGTTCTTTAGCTTTCACAAAAACCGGAGTTTTATAACCAAGGCCAGTTTTATCATCACTGCCCATAGAAAGAATATCATCCAGTTTTGCTTTCCCAGAATTAAACATTTTTATGCTTTCAAGAGACTCTTCAAGTTTAGACTTTACCTTTTCGAACTCAAGTTCTTTCTTTGTAAGAGAAGCCTCTAACCTGGTAACCACTTCCCTTTGATCATCATTCTCCTTTGTAAGTCGGTCATTCTCCTTTTTCAGCATCTCGTTCACTTTTATCCTTTTCAACCAATCCTTGTAAAGGTTCGCGTATGTGTCCTCCAGACTTTCATCATCAGATTCATCATCTTGTTCATTATTATCAGGTACATAAGTAGAATTGAAACATAAATGATTAGAGATAGATGAGAGATCCTGTTCATCAGATGTGACTTCAGATGTGATCAGAGAAGGTGTGATCACATCTCGGGCCACACCCTTGGCAACACCTGAAGGATTAATTTGGAGGGACTTTCGATTTTTCACCAAGGTAGTCAGAACCTTGTTTTCTTCCTGATCATTCTTCTCACCGTCAGATTCGTTATCACTCAAGGTCACAGTCAGGCTCATCCCCTTTTTCATAAGAGTGTTAGCACATTGGGCAGCATAATGACCATACCCAGTACAAGCCCTACACCTAATGGAGTCAAGAGTTTTTGTGTCAGACTTGTTTGATTTATCACCAGAAAAACGCTCTTGACTTTTATCAAAGGTGTGCTTTTGAGGAAACTTGCTTGACTCAGACTTAAAGGGCTTGGTGAAATTTTGAGACTTTTTCTGACTTTTGAGCTTAAGAATTTTATCAAACTTTTTCGAGTACATGGCCATAGAATCATCTCCTAGATCAGATTTTTCAATCTCATTGGTAAGGTCAGTAAAATCATTGGTAACTTGGGACTCGAGCTGAAAGGGAGACTCAATTTGAAAAGCAACTTTGTGACCCAAACTCTCCATCGGTTGAGCCATGTTCATCTCATAGGTTTGAAGAATGCCAGCAAGTCTTTCTAGACTTAAAGTGGCCACATCATGGGCTTCTTCTATGGATGAAACTTTGATATTATACCTAATAGGAAGAGATCTCAACATTTTGCTCACAAGATTCTCGTTGGATATGGGTTCACCTAAGGCTTGAGCTTCATTGGCTATATCGCACAGTTTGGCATTGTAAGTAGTGATATTCTCATCCTCACGCATCCTCAGGTTTTCAAACCTATTTGTGAGCAACCTAAGTTTGGTTTTTCGCACACTTGCTGAACCCTCACAATGACTTTGCAGAGTATCCCAAGCATCTTTTGCCACAGAGAAATTAGCAATGATTTTAAACATATTTTGATCCACAAAGTGCCAAAGATTTCCATCAAGGCCTTAGAATTGTAATTGGACAAAATTAATTCATCATTAGTCCAATCAATTTCTCCTTTGTCCTTGTAGTCACCATCAATATCGATGAGTTTTGGAGGTGACCACCTAGTAAGGATTGTACGCCAGGCCCTTTCATCAATTGATTTGATGTAGGCCCGAACTTTGACTTTCCAAATAGAATAATTGGAGCCATCAAGAATGGGGGGACGAAAAGTGGGGTTATTTTGAGTATCCATGCTAACAAACACTCAGGATCAACACTTAGTTTCGTCAAGTGTAGGCTCTAGATGCCAATTGAAAGAATTTAAGCACGGATATTTACCAAAAGTTTTGCAGAGTAAGGATGTAATTGCAGATGTGATCACATTCACAATCACATGCAGCGGAAATTTGAAAACAATAAAGAGACACACGAAGTAAAAATTGTCTACAAGCTAACAAGCTTGTAGACGTGCCAATATGGCAAAACTTTCCACTAGTAAAATCAGTTTGATTCCGTATACAAAAATACTAAAATCCAACTAGTAGAAATTCAACGAAAAACTCCTATCTTGAGTATATCTAATCTATGTAATTCAACTCATCCAACAATAGATATGTATGGACTTCGTTAATCACAATACAAAAACAATGGATGAAAAACTATCAAACACAAGCTGCAGGTGAATGTGATCTCAGATGTAGTCACATTCGAGGTCGCATCCAGGGCAGTTCAGACTCCTTGTGCTTGAATGACTCTAACTCTCTCAAGACTCTTGTAACTCTAGTGTATTTCTTGTGTCATCATTATGGACGTCCTCTTCCCTTTAAATAGCCGTCCAACACCCTTCAAGAGACCTAATACACAAGGAAAGAAGATATATACAAATATATGACAAGTAAATCACTTATGTTAGGAAACAAGATAACTATCAAGAATCCTAATATATCAATACCATATCAATATGATTTCTTCCCTTATCTAAAAAGTCATAATTATATCACAAGTCTAGAAAGGCAAAACAAATCAAGACCAATCTTTATCTTTTTCTCGAAAAATATTTTTAGACGATAAAATCGTCCTAACATAATTATTGTCCGATAGAAAATAATGTTTAGAACATAATGTTGGGCCAAATCAATAGAAAAGGTCTGGCTCATAGTGTCAAGTCCATGAGACTCAACTCGTAGCATCATATTCTAAAGGCTTCATTATATTAGGCCCTGGAGGCATAAATCATTACACCAGACTAATGGAACCCATATTAATAGGTATAGATGACATCTCCCTAATTATTATTCAGAAAGTACAATTGAACTGCTTATTTTCTTTGCGCTCTTGATTATTCTCCTACACTTTTCTGACTTAAGCATCATAGTGATTTCTCCATGACAACCCCTGAGCCCTTCTAACACTATTTCCATATTGCAATTCAATTCCCGATACATGCCGGAGTCAGATACCTTAGCTTGAAATTCAAATTACCCTAATTTGGAGTGAGTTGCCTTTTCGCAACATCATATCTATAGGTATATCAAACATATTCGTAGCGAGTGCATAATTTTTTTTTATGTAGAAATGTCAACAATTCTAGAGCATTTTTAATCAAATATACAAAATTTGAAAATATATTTAAACGTAAACATGTGCAATGTGACATTCATATTCCTCGTTTTTAATTTTTATTTTCTGAAATCAACTATATCGACTATTATAATGTAAAAATGATTCACGAACCAATTACATGACTATAGAGAAGGGGAAGAAAAACACCCATTAGTACCATGGCGTCACACAGCGGGTACTAATTATTAATTAATTTCATTAAATTATTGCACTTTAGATTTAAATTACGACCTATGAAAACTCAACGACTAACTTAAGGGTTTATAATGCCAAATTATAGTTTTAAAGTTGATCGAATATTAGTGCACACCTAGTCACCTATAAAAAATAAAGCCTCGTTACTAAGGTATGCATACTGTATATTGCGATACCATGAATGATGAATGCGTACTCTAAGACCTTGTTTGTTTATGTTTCTAATGACATCTTTCCAGTTTCCAACTATATATAAAAGTGGAATCATGTTTGTTCATAAAATTTCCAATGAAAATCATCATTTCCATTTTCTATTTTTCACATAAAACAACATCTCAAACATATAATTTCTATTCTCAAACCTATACACTACCCTACATCACTCATCATTACTTATCAATCACTATTTTCATATTTTAACCCAATTATATATGTGGGACCCACCATTATCAATTTTATCTACTTAAAATATTATTATTTTTAAATTATAACTATCTAATGGGACCCACCAACTATAATCTTACAAATATAATATTATATATTCAAATTAAAATATTGAAGTGGACCCCACCACTACCAACTTTTCAATCATTATATACATAAAATAATATTTCAAAACTACTCAAACCAAACACAATCTCATTTCCAACCATACATAAAACACATTTCAATTCATTCATCCAAACACAATCTCAATTCCACACGAAAACTAATAAATTCTCAAAATTCTATTTCCAACTTCAGAAACTGGAAATGGACCATGGAAACATAAACAAACAGACCCTAATTCTTTGAGATAAAAAATAATGATATTGCAATACGTGGAGTCAATGTCTATTTATACGATGTTTGACCTCTATATCCTGTCTCTTTTGGAAAAGAACTCTCTTATGATTGATTGAGGTTTTTAATCAAATCGTAGTCAAATTAGGAGACCTTTGTTAGGAAATTACGGACCGGAACAAAGCCATGACAATAATGATGTGAGAAAAATAAAGGTAAAATGACACGAATATTTTTACGTGGAAAACCCAAATAAATTTGAGGTAAAAAACAAGGGCAAATGTATGAGCAATTCACTATAGAAATAGGGATTACAACACTTTCTCTCTAAATACAAGGAGAAACTATATCACTCTCTCTCTCTTGAAATAGGAGAAACTAATACTCTTTAAATGAGGAAATAATAAGAGAAATGAGAATTGTTTTGGGATATGTTTTCCCTTCTCCCAAATTAGTCTATTTATAGGCATATTTATTTCAATATTTCACCTAGTTTGTTAGGTGGACAACCATTTGCTGAAAACTTTCAACTTTGGCTACCATTCCACAATGACTCACCTACCAAAGCCACCAAATTAACTTTATATTTTACATTCTCCCACTTAAAGTTAATTTTGTAATCCTTTCATCCTTCTCTACACTTTCCATTCATGCTGCTTACGTTTCTGCTAGGCCACATGAGGATCTGCACCATTCAAACTTACCAGTGTTGATTGGTTTAGTCATACAATCTGCTAGGTTCTCATCGATATAGATCTTTTGCATATCCACACTTCCATTTTCCACTACTTCTCGAACAAAGTGATATTGTACTCCTATGTGCTTTGTCCTTGAATGTAAGGTTGGATTCTTTGCAATATGCAAAGCACTCTGACTATCACAAAACAGAACAACATTTTCTTGTTTGTACCCGAGCTCATCCAATAACCTTTGTATCCAGACTGCTTCCTTGCAAGCTTGTGTAGCTGCCATGTATTCTGCTTTAGTTGTAGATAGAGCTACAACAGTCTGCAGTTTTGAAACCCAGCTTATAGCTCTTCCTGCAAGTGTAAACACATAACCCGTAGTAGACTTTCTTTTATCAAGAGCACCTACAAAATCTGAATCAACATAACCCCTGACAGTAAAATCCGATCATCCATAACATAATGCAATATCCAAGGTTCCTCTGATGTACCTCAGAACCCTCTTCAATGTATCCCAATGCTCTCTACCAGGATTTGCCATGTATCGACTGATTGCTCCCACTGCTTGCGCAATGTCTGGTCTTGTACATATCATAGCGAACATTAAACTCCCCACTACTGATGCATACGGTACTCGAGACATTTCCCTCCTCTCTACTTCATTGCTAGGACACATACTTGAGGATAACTTGAAATTAATAGGAAGAGGGGTAGAAACTGACTTACAATCTTGCATATTGAAGCGTCGCAAGATTTTCCTGAAGTAGTTCTTATGAGAAAGCAAGATCTTCCTATTATTTCTGCCTCGGTGAATCTGCATCCTAAGAATCTTGTTTGATGGTCCCAAGTCCTTCATGTCAAACTCCCTAGCCAATTGTGCCTTCATTTCTTGGATCCGATCTTTATTGGGGCCTGCCACCAACATATCATCCACATACAACAGCAAAATAATGAAATCATTATCACCAAACCTTTTGTAGTATGCACAATGGTCTGAACTAAGTTTGTTGTATTCAAGGCTCATTATGAAGGAATCAAATATCTTGTACCAACACCTCGGCGCCTGTTTGAGACCGTACAGAGATTTGTTCAACCTGCAAACCAAGTTCTCTTTGCTTGTTTCAAAGAAACCTTTCAAGTTGAAGCATATAAATTTCTTCTTCAAGCTCTCCATGAAGAAATGCAGTTTTTACATCTAACTGCTCCAGATGTAAATCAAATGTAGCACACATCGCCAGGACTACCCTCACCGTCGTGAGTCGAACCACCGGGGAAAATATCTCATTGAAATCAATACCCTCTTTCTGAGCATATCCTTTTACCACCAATCTTGCACGATACCACTCTACTTGATCATTGTTATCCCGCTTGATCTTGTAGACCCATTTATTACCAATGGTTTTTCTGCCATGTGGTAACGGTACTAGTTTCCAAGTCTGATTCTTATGAAGAGCTCCAATTTCTTCATGCATTGCTGTCATCCACTGAGATGCATCTGAGCTTTCTGTAGCTTCATGGAAAGTTGATGGCTCTCCATCCTCCGTTAAAAGACAGTATGCAACATTGCTCTGCATAACATACTCTGATTGCCAAGCTGGCGGCTTTCTCTCACGAGTTGACCGGCGTACTTCTTGGACATCAAGCTCGACTTGTTCTTGCACCTCGTGCTCTGGTACTACTTCAGAAGATTTCGAATCTTCATTCTGTAGATTATTTTCCACGAGCACTGTAGTAGTCTCCTGGTTTTCTTTTACAATGTTACTACCTCCCTTCTCTTGCAGTTTATCTTCTGCAAATATCACATCTCTGCTGATGACAATCGTGTGGGTAGTGGGATCTCACAAGCGATACCCCTTGACTCCATCAGCATACCCCAAGAAGATACATTTTCTGGACTTTGGGTCCAACTTCGTTCTTTCTTGGTCATTGTACATCACATACACAGGACTTCCAAATGTATGTAAGCGAGAATAATCAGCAGACTTACCAGTCCATATCTCCATGGGCGTTTTCATATCAATCGCGGTTGATGGTGACCGATTGATCACATAATAGGCGATTTTGACTGCCTTTGCCTAAAATGTCTTAGGTAGACTTGCAGTTCTCAACATTGCTCTTGTCCTTTCTAACAAGGTTATGTTCATTCGCTCTGCCACTCCATTTTGTTGAGGTGTGTATGCCACCGTGAATTGTCTTTTGAGGCCTTCTTGTTGACAGAAAGACTCAAATTCATCACTTGTATATTCTCCTCCATTATCAGTCCTTAGACATTTGATCTTTTTCTCAGATTCAAGTTCTATTTGAGCTTTGTAAACTTTGAAAACTAGAAATACATCGGCCTTCATTTTGATAGGATACACCCAACATCTCCTGGAGTAATCATCAATGAAAGATACAAAGTATCTCGCCCCTCCTAGGGATGATAATGATGCTTGCCAAATATCAGAGTGAATAAACTCTAAGATGCCCTTACTCTTAGACATTGATCTGCTGAATTTTAATTTGTGTTGCTTACTTGTAACACAATGCTCACAAAATGGTAAAGATACCTTTGTAAGACCAGCGGTAGAGCACATTCGAGAGAGAATCTTCAACCCTTGTTCCGACATGTGGCCAAGTTTGTGGTGCTACATTATCGTTGATTAACCTCTGAACCCGCAATCGCAACATGCTTCTCCTCCTTGCATTGTCTCACCTTTAAGCATATACAAATTTGCAGTGAGTTTCTCCACCTTCATTACTACAATAGCTCCTTTCACGATCTTCATGATCCCGCCCTCCTCGAATGGTGCGAATCGTACCATCAAACATTTTTATTTTGATAGTATCAATACCAAAGAATATCAAGGCATGATCATCCCCATAAATACAGATCCTCCGAGATTGGTTCGTATGTGTGAAACCATTCTCGTCGGGAGGTCATGTGCCGTAGCTCCCGAGTCTAAAAGCCGATATCGAAGATAGTTTTACGCCTTCGGCGTTAGTTGTTGCTTTGTCGTATATAACTTCTCCATTTTCAGAGGTACTTGCAATATTCCCTTGAGCATTTGATGACTCGGGGTCGCCACTCTTCTTACTCCAACAATCCTTCTTGAAGTGCCCTCTTTTGCCACAGTTGTAGCACTTGATGTTCTTTTTACTCCTGGATTTTGATCTACCATGATTTTGACTCAGCTGGAGCCACGTTAAAGTGGATCTTTCTCTCACCACCGCCAAAGCTTCTGCTTGATGCGAACCTCCTTGTCTGTCTTCTTTGTTTCTGCGCCTGCTCTCTTCTTCTAGTATAGAAGCTGCAATTTCATCGAAGACTAGATAATCCGAAAGGACGTTGTTCGCCAAGTTGATGATGAGTTGATCGTACGAATCTGGTAATTTTTGGAGCAAAAGTTATGCATGTTCAACAACTTCTATTTTGTAACCCATTGAGGTGAGTTGCGAAAATAGAGTATTCAAGGTGTTGATATGGTCAGTCACCGAAGTGGTTTATGCCATACGAAGAGTATACAATTTTCTTTTTAAGAAAATTTTATTGTGAAGTGATTTGGCCTCGTACAATTTTGTCAGAGTATCCCATATCTCCTTTGCCGTCTTCTTCTCCGCCACACTAGATAAAACTCCATCGGCTAGTGCTAAGTGCAGATCAGCAATTGCATTGCCGTCCATCTCGTTCCACTTGGCATCGTCGGTGATATCTGCGGGTCTGTCTCCAATTGCTGCCAAGCAATTGTCTTTCCTCAAAATTGCCTTAATTTTTATTTTCCACAATGAGAAATTATTTCCATTGAACTTCTCTACATCGAACTTTGTCGTCATATTGTTCACACCCGATGTTGATTTTCACTTGAACCGGATTTCACTATTCACGTGAATAGTGCGTGAATAGTAATCCATAAACAGTAACTCCTAAACCAATGGCTCTGATACCACTGTTAGGAAATTACGGACCGGAACAAAGTCATGACAATAGTGATGTGAGAAAAATAAAGGTAAAATGACACGAATATTTTTACGTGGAAAATGCCAAATAAATTTGAGGTAAAAACCACGGGCAAGTGTAGGAGCAATTCACTATAGAAATAGGGATTACAACACTTTCTCTCTAAATACAAGGAGAAACTATATCACTCTTTCTCTCTTGAAATAGGAGAAACTAATACTCTTTAAATGAGGAAATAACAAGAGAAATGAGAATTGTTTTGGGATATGTTTTCCCTTCTCCCAAATTAGCCTATTTATAGGCATATTTCTTTCACCATTTCACCTAATTTATTAGGTGGACAACCATTTGCTGAAAACTTTCAACTTTGGCTACCATTTCACAATGACTCACCTACCAAAGCCACCAAATTAACTTTACATTTTACAACCTTAGCATAAAGATTATTGACTATATATAATATATCAATGAAGTGTACATATTGCATTCTAATAATATCAAATGCCTACTTATATGAAGATATAACTGTAAGTCCAAGCGGTTACGATAATCTAGAGGGGGGGTGAATAGATTATCTCCATCTTTTCGATTTTACCCTCTTTTTCGAACCGAATGTTCAAAGACAATAATAAAGGTGCGGAATGTAAACAACACACGTCGATTTATAAAGGTTCAACCCACCTAGGGCCTAATCCTCTACCACCCCAGTATATCCGGGATGGATTTCAAAAAGAAAAAAAGATTTTATTAATTACCAAAATTAATACAACACCAACTTACAAAAACACCTTGAAGACACCACCTTTGAGATTTCCACAATCTCTCTTGAAGATTACCACAATCTCTAACGGCACCTTGTGAAGATTATCACAATCTTCAATCTTGAAGAATACCAAATTCTTCAACACCTCAACAAGAAGATTACCGCAATCTTCTTACACCTAACACCTAGATCACCCAAGTGTGTTCTTACCACAAGAACACTCCCAATGATATCTTGTGTTGAATGATAACCCAAAAATTCAAGATTACAACTCGATAATGAATTATACAACTGAGTGCAAGTGTAATCAAGAATAGCCTAGACCTCAAGGATGTGAAAGTGATAAGCTAGGCAAATTACAACAAGAATATTGACAATAGAAGACTAAGTGTTTGCTTGAGTATATCTTGTTGTGTTGTGTTGTTCTTTTTTTTTTGTGTTGCTTCAATTCTTCCTCTATTTATAGAAGATATCTTGTACATGATAGGCTCCTCTTGGGGACATGAATTCTGTAAAACATTGCAAGACAATTGAAGAAAAGAGTTGTTAGAAATCCATCCCACAAATTAAGGGAAAGTTGTCTGCTGTCAAACGGTCAGATTTTTGCTGTCAAACTAGAGGGCGACCGGTCGCGCAGGAATAGAAGTTTAAAAAATGACACAACATTTTTACATAGGGCGACCGGTCGACGTGGGGTTCGACCGGTCACCCCATGCCTCAACCGGTCCATGTCTCAAAGAAGTGAAGAATATGAGTTTTTGTTTCAACAAAAACTTGCAGGCACCGGTCGCACCATGGGCGACCGGTCGGCCTTGTGGCGCCAGTCGATTGGTCGACCTGTTTTTCACTCCAGGCTCAAAATCTGTTTCAACGTACTCTTCATGTACGGGTTTCCCTATAGGGCGACCAGTTGACCTCAAAACAAAAGTGTTGTCCAATATTTTATCGAAAATAAACTCCAAGAAATACTCCGAAAAATAGTAAAAACATTTTAGAACAATTGGAAGTATTAGGACAACATTTAGAAACAATGTTTGGATGTGAAAACACATAGACACAGAATCATTAAAAGTGTTGTCCAATTTTGTCGAAATAAACTTGAAGAAATACTCCGGAAAAATATTAAAATCATTTTAAATCATTTAGGAGTATTTGGACAACCTTTAAAAAAACATTGTTTTGGTATAAAAACAAAATCATCAAAATCATGATAAAATCATTTAGCAAACAATCTCCCCCTTTTTGATGATTACAAACCAAAACAATTCAACAAGGCCGTTTAACAAGTTTTCCGGTCAAAAATAAATATCCGTTGAGAGCGACAATATTCCGTGCAATATAAACACAAGGAAGGGGTAGAGATATTCAAATACATATTATAAATGCTCCCCCTATCAACATGCACAACAAGAGTTATATAGAAGCAACTTAAACATAAGCTAAAATCTTAGTTTTTCGATATTGAGCTTAAGTATTAGAAGCTTAAAAGCTCCCCCTGTCAAAGAGACATCATTAGAAACGTATATAAGTCCATACTACAACCAATGGACCAAGAATCATACATAACCATAATACATCAAGTGGACATAAATATGATCCCACAACATATGGCTTTTAAAAGCCAAAGCTTATAGCTTCTTTTTCGTTTGAGATTATCTTAGCTTCTTTGAGCTAAAGAGCTCATAACCTGTTTATCCCCCTTTGGAATCATCAAAAAGAATGTTAGCACGATAAATACATCATATATTCATATCAAAGTGCGCAAGTAAACCGATGTATCGAGCTATTTGGACATTGAAGCTTTTAAACCAAATAGTAGGGAAGAGTCGAATCATACGACTTGTAGAAGCTTATGGAAGATCATTTGATAAGCAAAACATGATCTCTATAAATATATAAGACTTTTGAAATCGAGAGAATCATGTAGGTAATGAATTTTTCATTGAAACGTTTTATCGAACACTTGGCGGGCGTCAAAAATTAAAAAAGATATATATAGCCCTTGTAAATAAAATCAAGCCAAGTTTTTCATCGCCAAATGCGATTTAATAAATATCATTCATCAACAATCAATAAGCTCATCACAAACATATATAATTTTCATCAAGAAATATACATTTAAACCAAGTTCTCAAGGGTTCAACCCAATTGAGCTAAAGAGAGTGAAATTCTTACCATTCGATCGGTAAAGACGAGCAATGATAATGATAGTTGAGCTAGACAATCCCCAAAATATATAATTTATGCAACAAAACACATTTGAAGTGAAATGTGTGTGAAAATGACAAAGGGACGAAAATAGAGTTAAAAGACCAAAATGCCAACGCCTGGAAAATGAAACATTTTAAGCCAAAGGCATAGGGGACCGGTCCTAGGTGAGGGCGACCGGTCGACTGGGTGGGCGACCGGTTGCCCTCACCCCAGTCAGCCCACTGTCTCCTGTTTTATATAAAATCCGAATTTTGATTCAAAAATCCGATTTTTCGCCCCTAAGTTTTAAAAACGTGCAAAATGCAAATGTAGACCTCATTCAATATACATTATGTCATAATCAAGCTCGAAATGAGGTAAAATACTCAGCGGTTAACGATTAAAAAGTCCGTGAGTTATCTTTGAGACGAAATTAAACACACCTCAAGTTTTTGTTAAAAACTCAATTCCTTTTAAAAAAATATCGAATCTCAATATGTTTAGTTCGATTATGACGAACTATATTTTGAATACGAAAAACCGTATAATAAATACCGGACTTGATATCCCGAAAACTAAGAACGTTTTAAAGCTATGGATATACAAGTTATAAGAAGAAGTGCCTTTCAAATATTTGAAAATTTCTTTTAATGGCACTTTAATGAGATTCGTTGGAATAGTTTTTGAAGTCGAGCATATAGACATAAGGCATATGGAATGTCGAGTCTATAGGAATAATACAAGAAAAACATACCTCGAATTTGTTTGTTGGCCGATATGTCTTTCTCAACCTTTGTCAATCTTTAGCCATAGAGGTTGAGATGGTTCTTCTTTCTTCAATGCTTAACTCCTTCAAGAGTACTTTTTGAAATATAACCATCTTCTTGGCATTGAATAATTTGTAGTCCAAGCAAGAAATTGAGCTCCCCCATCATGCTCATCTCAAGCTCACCTAGTATCAACTTAGAAAAACATATCTTGCACAAATATTCATTAGTAGCACCAAAAATATTCTCATAAAAATGCACAAGTAAACAATCTTGCCCTTTCAAAAACAAAGAGAGTAATATCAACTTTCCCTCTTGTAAAATCATTTAGCAAAAATAGCTAAATCTATCATACCATACATGGGGTACTTGTTTTAAATCATACAAGGCCTTTTATAAAAAGCATTTGGCCTAGAAAAATTTTTAAACCCCGGAGGTTGTTTTACAAAGATTTCTTCTTGAATAAAACCATTGAGAAAATGGATTTAACATCCATTTGGTAAAGCTTGAAATATTCTTAAAACAAGAATTGACAAGTAAAATGCAAATAGCTACTAAATGTGCTATGAGTGCAAATGTTACATCAAAATCAATTACCTTCTTCTTGAAAATACCTTCGAGCTACTAACCTCGCCGTAGTTCGACCAATGTTGCCTTGGTCATCGAGTTTGTTCCGGAGTACCCTTTTTGTCTTCTTCGTTACTATCATCATAGGGCATCCAATTGATCTAAGGTGTTCATAATAGAACATTTACATCCAAATATTCTGAGGTAACTAATATTTGGAGTACTTTTTTTCTCATCTACACACTTTAACAAACTCATTACCAGCATCGCTTATATAAGCAAGAAAAAATAGCTCAAGTGTAAAAACATGCCTCAATCATCAATCACAAAATATCTTGTATAAGAGCATAGTAGAAATATACACTATATATATAGACCATGAAGCAAGAAACACATACTATGCATTTAGAAGATCATCAAGAGTCTAATAAATCATGCAAGTTCAAATAAGCTTAAGAAAGCTATAAAAGGTCTCTTTTGAAATTTAAAAATTCGATAGCATATAGTTGAGACCTCATTTAAAAGAAGTATTTGAACAAAGCAAATATGTGCAATTAAATATCGAATAGTGCCAAAAAAAATTAAAAATCCTCTTAATGGCACTTGTATGAAATACTATGAAAAACGAGCACATAGGCACATGGCAAAACATATATCGAGTCTATAAGAGTAAAACGTACCTCGATAATTTATGCCTTTCTTGACAAATAATGACGTAAATGGCCATTTGTGAAAATATGTAAATCCTACACAATTCTTAAAACAAATCTAGCACAAATCATAATGATAAAAGTGTAGGCTAAGAGATATCACAAGTAAGCTCATGCCATAAGAATCCATAAGAGATGATAACACACTTTAGTCTACAAAAGTGCACAAGAGTTTTAAAAACATCATATAAGGTCTTCTTTTTCAAAAACAATTTTAAAAGCACAAATATATATTGAAGACCTTAATTAAAAAATAAATACTTGAAAACTTATTTTGCAATTAAGACACAAATAAAAGCATGCATAATAACAAAATAAAATGCATATTTAAATAGAGAGATACGGGTTACCAATTACGCCATTTCCATGGTTGTGCCGTTCCCATTGTTGATGGTATCTTCACTTTTGAAAGTCATTTTGTTGATGATAACTCTTCCTATTGCTCCATTTCCAAGGATTATGTCCTCCCCATTGTTGATAATGTCTCTCTCTTGGAAAATCATCTAGTTGATGATGTCTTTGCCATTTCCAAGAATTGTGTTCTTCCCATTTTTGATTATATCCTCTTCTTGGAAATTTACTTTGTTGAAAATGTTTTCTCCTTCTTTGATCAAATGAGATGTTCATTTGATGTCTCCTTGGCGGCATGAATTTTCTTCGATTATTAATCCGCCGGGTACCTAAAATGACATTGTTTTGTGGTACCCTTAACTGCTTGGGTCCTTTGGGATTAGTCTTGAGACTTTTAGGTCTCCAACAATAATTAGAGATATTTCTAGCCCGATAAGTATTTACCGTATGACCCTTCTTACCGTAATAAAAGCAAGTAACATCACTAATATGCATAGGAACTCGATTCATTTTCATATGATTTATACCATTAGGCTCATGATCAAGTTTACTATTCAAATTATCACAATCATAAACATTCACAACATTGGGTGGTGTGTATTTTTCATGCAATTAATATCCTCAACAAGAGTACTATTTTGTTTTTCAAGGTTTCTAACCTTGTCAAGTGTGGTGGTGTGAGCATATGATAGTGATTCATATGAAGTAAATAAACTATCATTTTCATTTTTCAAAACATTGAATTCTTTTTTCAAATTTTTGTACTTAATAAGTAAATTTTGGAATTCATTTTGAAGATCATCAAAATCATTTTGCAAATCACTATAATCATTTTGAACAACAATATCATAGGAAGTAGAGGGTTTAATACATACCTCGTTTTCTTCTTCGATGCCCATAAGACAATGTTCAACTTCTTCATAGTTGGAAGTTGTAAGAGGCTTGTTCCTTAGATTTGACATTGTATCCCTTTGAGAAGTAGATGCTTTTGAATTGCTCCTATCATTTGCATATACTTCATGAATGGCTTCTAATTTTTGCCATACTCCATGAGCCGATCGAATCCCTACAATATGTTCATATACCAAATTAGTAAATGAACAATACAAAATATTGAGAGCTTTACCGTTTAAGGAGATGATTTTCTTCTCTTCATCATTGAGCTCTTTGAAGCCTTTGGAGGTGTGTGGTGTGTCTATCATCGGAATAGATTCTCCATTTATGATGATGTTCCAAATATCGAACCCGCAACCTTGTAGATAACATTCCATTCTTTCTTTCCAAAATATAAAATTTTTGGAATCAAATAGTGGTGGCTTGGTGGTGGAGGTGCCGGAAAGATGAGCTTTGTTCGTAGCCAACGATCGTTCCTCTTCACTCGCGATGTGAAACGAGCTTGCCAAAGAGTTTGGCTCTGATACCACTTGTAAGTCCAAGCGGCTACGATAATCTAGAGGGGGGTGAATAGATTATCTCCATCTTTTCGATTTTACCCTCTTTTTCGAACCGAATGCTCAAAGACAATGATAAAGGTGCGGAATGTAAACAACACACGTCGATTTATAGAGGTTCAACCCACCTAGGGCCTAATCATCTACCACCCCAGTATATTTTGGATGGATTTCAAAAAGAAAAAAAGATTTTATTAATTACCAAAATTAATACAACACCTTGAAGAGCACCACACTCTTCTTCAACACCACCTTTGAGATTACCACAATCTCTCTTGAAGATTACCACAATCTCCAACGGCACCTTGTGAAGATTATCACAATCTTCAATCTTGAAGAATACCAAATTCTTCAACACCTCAACAAGAAGATTACCACAATCTTCTTACACCTAGCACCTAGATCACCCAAGTGTGTTCTTACCACAAGAACACTCACAAGGATATCTTGTGTTGAATGATAACCCAAAAATTCAAGATTACAACTCGATAATGAATTATACAATTGAGTGCAAGTGTAATCAAGAATAGCCTAGACCTCAAGGATGTGAAAGTGATAAGCTAGGTAAATTACAACAAGAATATTGACAATAGAAGACCAAGTGTTTGCTTGAGTATATCTTGTTGTGTTGTGTTGTGTTGTTCTTTTTTGTTTTGTGTTGCTTCAATTCTTCCTCTATTTATAGAAGATATCTTGTACATGATAGACTCCTCTTGGGGACATGAATTCTGTGAAAAATTGCAAGACAATTGAAGAAAAGAGCTGTTAGAAATCCATCCACAAACAAATTAAGGGAAAGTTGTCTGTTTTGTCAAACGGTCGATTTTTTTTCATCAAACTAGAGAGGCGACCGGTCGCAAGCAGATTAAGTTCAAAAAATGACACAAAGATTTTTACATAGGGCGATCGGTCGACGGGGTTCGACCGGTCACCCCATGCCTCAACCGGTCCATGTCTCAAAGAAGTGAAGAATATGAGTTTTGTTTCAACAAAAACTTGCGGACACCGGTCGCACTGGGCGGCCGACGCGTCGGGCGGCCCGGTCGACCTGCTTTTTTCACCCAGGCTCAAAATCTGTTTCAACGTACTCTTCAGGTATGGGTTGCCCTATAGGGCGACCGGTTGACCTCAAAACAAAAGTGTTGTCCAATATTTTATCGAAAATAAACTCCAAGAAATACTCCGAAAAATAGTAAAAACATTTTAGAACAATTGGAAGTATTAGGACAACATTTAGAAACAAGGTTTGGATGTGAAAACACATAGACACATAATCATTAAAAGTGTTGTCCAATTTTGTCGAAAATAAACTTGAAGAAATACTCCGGAAAAATATTAAAATCATTTTAAATCATTTAGGAGTATTTGGACAACCTTTAAAAAACATTGTTTTGGTATAAAAACAAAATCATCAAAATCATGATAAAATCATTTAGCAAACAATAACTACCCCTTATCAATAGAGAACAATTTTTTAGAATTAAAAAAATCATAGTACAATTATAATATCATACACTAATTTTATATATGATTTTTTCTGCATTCACCATGGATTGCAGTATTGCGGGTCGGGGAACGGTTTCACTTAAAGTTGGATCTAGGATCTGCTCCGTCCCAATTGAGGACTTCACACGCCCTTAATGACACGATATAAACATTTAAACTTTATTTTGTTTGTATTCTTTAATATTTAACAATAGAAATAGAATTGCACATACAAAAACAATGCATGTATAACACAAAAGCATGGCATACACATGCAATTTGTACATTGTTGTATCCAATAATCAAAATACAATGAGTTGTGAGAGACTATAGTATGAATAAATCTACATTTGCAACTTACATGCACACCATTAATGGAAAGAAAAATAATTTGTTTATACTAAATAAGCAACTATAACTAAGTTAAAATAGAACAATATAATAAATCATTATATTAAACATAAATATTATACATACAGTGCGACCCAATACGTGCCAGGTGGTACCAACGAATTTTGAAAATTTAAACTCAAAACTCGTCCAAATACCCGTTTGACTGGGTTTTGACCCACTTATGGGTCCGAAATAAAACCCGCTGGACTGTCATCCTAATAATCACTAAATAATGACATAAATCGTAATATATTTAGAAAATCTAGGTCCAATAGTAGTAGTCAAAACGCGTATAATTTAAAATATTCCACTTATGAAAAAGAATTAAAGTCGTAACGTATTTAGAAAATACAAAACATTATTACAAAAATAAATATGATGTTTGAGAGGAAAAGCAATAAACAAAAAATTATCCCATTACATATAATCCGGCGTCTGAGAGAAAAAGTTATAAAAACAAAACTATCCCATTACGTATAATCCGAAAAAGCAATAATAGCGTCACGACAAAATTTCACCGTCGCACCAACCAAGATTACCTACCGTAACATTTTTTTGTATTAAAGCCCTAGAGCTTTTACACATTCATTCACAAGAAGATTTTGCATTGGTGATTGGAGATCTATTGCACAAAGAGTCTATTTTTGCTAGATTTGAGAAGTGTGAGTTCCAATTGACACAACACCTTATCAATTTTTCAAGGTAAGTTTTTCTTTCTCCACATCAGTCTCATTTGGTTGCATTCACTTAGTTTCATGCCCTTGCATCATACATGGAATGGTTGAATGATTTAATTGATTAGTGTTTAACTAAGAACAAATTTTTTTTGGGCATAAATTTTTTTTCTAGGCCAAAAAAAAAAATCCCCAAATCTAAGAGAAAAACCAATGAAGCACATATCTACAACATTTTCGTTTTTGTTTTCATTTTTTTTTTTTTTGTTTCTAAGATGATATGATCGAGGATTCGTCTCTAAAAGTTCTAAAAGTTGACATGCATGCCTTTTTTCCCCCAAAAAATTATAAGAAGACTTCTTTAGATATTTTTTCATCGATGTGATAAAATGTAGATATTTTTTTTATAAATAAATACCTTAAAAAATATATCAAAAATCAGATCTGTTTACCCTTTTTTTTTTGGGAAGCAGATCTGTTTATTTATACAATAGGCAATATCAATGTAGGAGTTAGCGATCTTTTTTTTAAAAAAAAAAAATTACTCTTGCCTTCATGGATTAAGAAATTAATGAATTCATTTACATAATTTCTGTTTAAGTTTCTCAAATTGATAGATTGTGCCAATGGAGATTTTAATTTTAAATTTCATTTTAAAGATTTTTACGATATAATTTACTGTCAAGTTCATAAAATTCAAAATTTTACAATTTATTAAATAATTTTATATCATCATAAAAAACCTAAAATTATCGGAATACAATTTATTATTTGAGAAATCCCAAAGAAAAATTTACAAAAGAATTTATTCACTAATTTCTTGATGTAAAATCCACATGCATATTTAGTTTAAAGTCGCTTAATACTAAAAGTATGAGGAACAGTCACTATTTAAGTTTTTGAAGAAAAAGAAAAAGAAAAATTATGTGAAACGGCTTTTTGGATCGAAAGATAATTTATATTTTTGGATATAAAAATTATTTTTTTGGTAGTTTATCAATTAATTTATGTGCAAGATCTATTTCCCGAACCAGCATGCTTAGAGTATCTTTTGTGTTATTTTGATTGAGCATCATTGTTTTCATATTTTTGTATATTTTTCTAGTAATATATATGAAAGTATTTTTAGATACGATGAAGAAATGTAATTTTAATTTAAAAGATATTCCCTTTCAAAACACACGAAGATATTTTCGGATATATAAATATATTAATTAGTGAGCCTTACTATTATCTAATTTATTATTGCGGTATCCTTTATTTCCTCAATGTCTATCAATTAAATTATATATTGATGAAAATGTATTATTTAATTTACTGTGGGTCATTGTATAAAAAACACATCGTTTATTAAGTTGGTCTATCAATCTAATATTAGTTTTGGGTTCCACTTTAATTGAATAGGTGGTTGCATTTAAATTTAGCATTATAAATATGAAAACGAGAAAAAAGTGATTTGTTTGTTGAAAATGAATTTGTGAATAGACATGATTTCGGCTTTTGGAATAATATAAAAATTGGAAATTAAAGCAAACATGACCAAGTCCCAACACTTTCACAAACCCCTCTCTCACTAGGGATGCTCGTGACCAGGACCCGCTTTAGTAGGACCTGGCAAAATATTGGGTTGTTCTAGTGGGCCCGAGTCGTTGGACCACCGCGAAATTAGAACAGGTCAAGTGACACGTTTTTGATTGGTTCCACAAATGTTTAGCTCAAACCAGCCCCCCTTCCCCCTCCCTTGCCGCTTTCTTATCATTTGAGATGGAAGCTTTAATGGCAGTCTGGTTTATCTGTTTTGGCTCTTGCATTGCCACAAAAGCCGGCGACAGTCGAAAATTTTCAGGTCGCCGGCCAGAACCCCTGTACGATGTTTTTCTTCTCTATTTCAAGAGGAGCTTTGGGTGTTTTTTCATTGTGGACGGCCAACTGTTCAACGACGGCAAATTTGCGGGAGCCGTGGTGTCAGGATATGACTGTGGATTTGGGGGAAGGAGAGACCCTTTGTTTCTTAGATTGCTAGGTTGTTGTTTCGTTTCTTTATTTTTTATTTGTTGCTAGGTTGTAGTTTTCTTATTTTATTTGTGTCCTTTCTTTTCTCGATTGATTTTCGAAACTCGTAGGCGGATCAGTTTTATCTGTTCTGTAGTATGTAGTGGTTGCTCGTGCTCGTTTTCGATCTTTTAGTGTTTTGCAGTCTCCATTAGGAGTGGTGAAGTCTCCCAGCGTGGGAGTATTCTTAGTTTTGGGTGTGGAGTTTTTTGTTTGTGAAGTGGATTTGAATTGGTCTTGCCAATTTCCCGCTTGGCTTTTCTTTAGTCAAGTCGGCTCATGTGATGATTTGCTACATTTGTAGTTGTAATTCCAATTTTTGAGATGTTCTAATAAAACATTATCGTTCGAAAAAAAAAGCTAGGGATGTTCATGACCCGGACCCCCATCTAGCAGGGCTGGCAAAATACTGGGCTGTCCTGGCCCAACCCGAGCCCATTAGACCACTGACGAAATTCGACTAGGGTCAGACTGACATATTTTTTGATTGGTTCCGGAAATGTTTAGCTCAAACAAGCCCAGCTTATGCACACAAAATCTCACGGGCAAGGCTAAGAATTGGGGCTAACCCCAATCCATCGGCCAAATGGGCCTGGACAAATATGCACGATTTTTTTGTTGGGCCTATAAACATACAACCCAAACCTTGGGTCGGGTTGCATTTTGCCAGCTCTACCCGCGCCAAACACCCTCTCGTTTGTGATGACATCTTTATAGTAGTGTTCTAAAAAGCGCTAGGCAATAGTCGGCGGCAGCGCCTGAGCGGGTTTTGACGGGGCCTAATCGGAAAAATAACGTAGGCGGACAAGGGGGGCCTAGGCTCCTAGCGCCTAGACGCAGACTAATTGGGGTTGGACGGGGATTTTTATCACATTGCTTCATAGTATAAAATGATAAAAGTATTTTATTTTTAAACCCTGATTGAACCCATTTAATTTTTCTATTAATTAAAAACTTACTATATATATTTTTAATGATATTTTATAAAATATATTTTTATAAGTAGTATTTTTTATTATAACAATACTTTTAATACTTTTTAAAATTACTAAACGGGTCTACTCATCGAGTCTTGTTTTGCGTCTGGATCCTTACAACCTTAAGAGGGTTGCGTCTCGGTCCAAACAAACACGACCCAGATTCGACTCATTGACATCCTTAGTTACACCATAAATGTTGTCAATAAGTTATATACATCGTGAATTATCAATAATTCAATTTGAAAAATTAAAAGTGGTGCCTTTAAAAAAAATTTGAAGTTCCACGTTTAAAGTATTAATAGGGTATACACTTAAATAATATAAAATGTCTATTTTGTTTTTTTAAGGAAAATGTAGATTTGAATATTGAGGGTCTTAATAACCAAATATCTATCAATGTGGCATTATAATTAGATTATTTTACTTGATTTGGTTCTTGAATTTTTTTATTTTTATTTTTTATGTTGAGTATAAATCCTGGAAGGAGAAGGCTGGTGAGAATCAAACCATGGCACGAGAATATTTAACCATTGAACTATTATCTGATTTCCGATTTGAATCTTGAATTTAAAGTACTGAAAGTGGACAAGTAAAATCTATCAAGTTGGTGTATATTAGATTTATTAGATTTGAATTTTACTACATATATATATATATATATCTACTTTTAATTTCTTAATTTGTTCTGGACATGAAACTTGGTCAACCAATTTAATTGATGGTTACCTAGTCATATTCAGAGATATCCATGCTGAAAATCGATCAAAATTCATTATAATGACACGCAACACATTTCTTATAATATTTACAGGAGTGTTATATATTCAATTTGGAACAAAAACTTGTTTTAGCACTGCATCAAAGCCTATGTCATTTTGAAGATGTGAATAGTTTTGCACCAAACAGGGCGCAACAATATAGTTGCACTAATTTTTTATATTAATAATTTTAGTATATTGAAATATGCACTAAAATGTATACGAAAAATATGCACTGAAATTGAATATTATGGAATATTCAATATTAGTGTATAATTTAGTGCAAACTGCTGGAGATGATGTGCAAAATCTGCACTAAAATAGTACGAAATATGCACTAAAATGATGCAAAATGTTGGAATAGTCTTACTAATTGTCTTCAGTGTTTTTTGCCCAACATATTTCGCTTTGAGAATTTTTTTTGATATTGTACATGATATTATGTGATATTTATATGATACTATCTTTAGGAAAAATGTTATGTTGGTATTGCTTTCGGAAATTAATATATTTTTAGTAATTTAAATATTATAAACCGGGTTTAATAGGTTCAATCAGATTTTTTTTTGAGTACATTTAATTATAAGATTTTGGGATTATGTATTAATCCAAATGTTATGCATTAATATTAAAAAAAATTGCACGCATTAATATCTATTAGTGGATTTTTTAGATAGTATTTGATTTTTCATTATAGAGTTTTGAAAAAAATATTTTGTAAAAAAAATATTTTTTTTAAATAATATAAGGCTTCGACATCTATTTGGAATCCTCTTTTTTTCTTAGAAAAGAAACCCTAATCCCATGAATCACAAACTGTTCGTGACCAAATCTTAAAATACTATATGTTAAAACTTAAAAATATATATACACGTGTGTATATATTATATATATACCATAAAAAAAGTAAATTATGTTTATATATATAGCGGGAATTTAAAAATGCAAAGAGTTATTTTTTTTTATCTGGAACATGACTTCTGCTATACCTACGTTGTAGGTCTATTTTCCCCCAAAAACTCAAGAACAAATTGCCTGTTTCCCTCCACATTTTCATTGGGAACTTGAAATTCGTATTTCAGAAATCAATCTGCTTCATCTCTCTTCGTTATTGGCAGTCGTACGTTATCAGGTATGGAATATCTTCGCCCTTAAATATCTTTTTGATTTTCCCCCCATGGTTTCAGGGTTTTTGATTTTGATTTCTGCAATATCTTTGTGCGTCGAATGCTGAGTATTTCTGCGGGGTAACTCTTGATATAGTCAATTTATTGGGAATATATTGCAGTATGGATGTAGGTTTATTTTTTTCATATTTTGTTTGAATAAACGGAAAAATTCTGTTTTGCTGATGTATCTATTTCACTGTTTAGTGGTGTTATGGATTTCTGGTTTGGTAATATACTGTGAATAGAGCTAGAAGCCCTGCAGATTCTTCTCTTGCTTTTTTTTTTTCCTCATGGGTTTTTCAGTTTCAAAAAATTTCTCATAAAATTAAATTAACTATTAGGAAATGGGATTGGCTGTTCAGAAGTATGATATATTAACATATTGATTTCGTATATGAGTATGCTCTTCTCTGCTTTCACGAGATAAGTAGGGTTTGGAACTTTTTGATATTAGGATGTTGTAACTTAGACATTAGAAATATCAGCCATTTAGTTAAGATGTTGGTAAGATATTAGTTTTCCTTGTTTGCATGGCCCAAATAGGCTTCCCACTCCCCCTCTTCTTCATACAATTATGGGGTTTTGAACTTTTTGATTTTAAGATTTTAGTTGATTAGTCATGTAAATACACATATAATGATACAATTATGTATGTGTATGCATATATCCCTATATATATTCTATATTTATTTTGTATTTGCTACAAGGACATGGCCCACCCTTTATATATCAAGTTCTAGAGTAAGTTCGGATCCAACCCGATTCTTACTCTAAGCCACCAAGCCTCAGCCCTAACCTACTTATAACATGTTGGGTTTGTTTTGTGTTCTCGTGTCGTGACAAAAATTGACACCCCTAGTTTTCTCCAGTTACTTATTTACTTTTATTCAGGCTCAAATGTGTTTGCTACCTCATAGTGAATTTTTTTCTCAAGTTCTGCAAATAATGATTTAATAATAACTAATTATTCAATTAACTGTTTTCGGAGTTTGTTTTGTGTTGCAGCAATACTAATGGATAAAGTCAGTAGCCAAAGCAGTTACAATTCTCAAGTAAGCAAAATAATCAAATTTTTACTTCTCGGTTGTTTGGTAATACTATTTATTTATTTTTGTTGGATAAGGTCATAATTGACTCCTTTTGTTTTCTTTACCTGTTATTATCTTTTCTGAAGAGTAGATAGATAAGTATTTGACCTACTACAAGGTTCTTTGTTCAATAGTTAATTAATAAGGTGCATCACTAAGTTTTGTATTAATTTTGCACATGTATTGATGACCTTACCTGTGAGGGTGTGCGCCATGTAAATATATGAATCTGTTGCCACATATTCTATAAACTTTAAGACATTATTGGCCTATGCTTTGCATAATAATTTGTTTTCGTGATAAGGTATAATTTGTATTTTCTTATACCATGAACAAGGTGCTAGGACTTTATTAAGTGATTCCTTTAGAAAGTGTTGCAAATTACCATTATTCAACAAATACGTGATCTATTAATAAACCCAGCGTACCTTAGTCTTTTCGAATTTTCATGGAGTGAGAGAAATATGAGGGCGAAGATTTTATACTTTTCTTTTATGGACTTTTTTTTATACATAAAGAAATCACACATGCACGTGCACCAGTTGTGCATATGTTATTTTTTTCGTTGTTTCATTTGATGTTTGTCTCGTTGCACAATCTTGAAATACACGTGGGGGAGCACATTCATTGTTTTGATTATGGAATCCATTTTGCCTTTATGCAAATATAGAAATTCAGAATCAATAAAATATTACGCTGCTCATGTATGGGTGTTTGATGTTTGATAATAGGTCTATTGATTGATGTTACTTTCTGTTGCTTTTTGTTCCAATATTCAAGGACATGGATTCAGAAGAAATAGTTGTGTCTGTCATTCGGCCTGGATTGAAGAGGGAGTTTGACATGATGATAAAGAATCAGTCGGAAATTAAGCCTTCAGCAGACGGAAGGAGAGTGACTAGGTCACAAAGTGCCAGTAGTTCCAGCCGAGGCCATGAGAAAAGTGATGGTAAGATTAACAAGAAAGTAAAGAGGTCTAGTTCTAAGAAAATGAAAAAGGATGAAGGAGAAAAACTGGGAGGGGAGGATGTGGGTAAGTTGGAGAACATTGATGTTTCGGATAGCGACAAAGGGCCGAAGAGGGATGTAGTACAGGTAGGGTCTAATATAGGACACGATTCGAGAAGTTTAGAGGCAGAGTTAGTTGCTGTAGAGAGGAGTGAGACAGAGAGAATGGGGGCTGATATGAGTGAGACAGAGAGAGTGGGGGCTGATATTAGGGAAGGCGTGCAACCTTTGTGCACAGAATCACCTTTGCCTCAGGTTGGAGGCAGTAATATAGATTTTATTCATGAAGATGAAAGAACACTTGGAGGAGCCTCTGATTTAGGATGTGAGAGAACTGGAGAGGCTACAAGCAGCTTGGCAGAGACTCCACTGAGGAGGAGGTTTACTCGCTCGGCTTTGAAGTTGCAGGATGAGGAGACGGAGTTAGGGTCGAAGGCAGGGGTGGCAGAGAGTGGTAGTGCAGCGACTTTGACCACTAGTCCGTCTAAATTAGAGATGAAGATGTCGAAAAAAGTGGAGCTGAAGAGGGTTCCTACAAAGTTGAGGGATCTTCTTGAAACGGGATTGTTGGAGGGTTTATGTGTTAGATATATCCATGGCTCGAAGGTAAAATATTTTACAGTTAGTTTGCGTTGGATTCAGTTTCTGATATTTGATTGATTGTTCTCATTTCTTTGGACATTCCTAGGGGAGGAGGCAGCCAGAATCTGAACTTCAGGGAGTTATTAAGGGAACAGGAATATTATGTTCCTGTGACAAATGCAAAGGAAGAGAGGTAGATGGCCTGACCATTACTGATAACCAATTGATTTTGATGATACTTACTGTTGGCTACATTGTTAATGTAGGTCGTCACGCCTAATCTATTTGAGACGCATGCGGGTAGTGGAAATAAGCGTCCACCAGAGTATATTTATTTGGAAAATGGGAAGAGTCTCAGAGACGTGCTGAATGCGTGCAAGGCCAATCGATCAGATTCGCTGGCGTTGGTGATTCAGAACGCCATTGGTCGTTCAAATTTTACGACTGCGTTCTGTATCAACTGTAAAGGTGATATTTTATGGACCTTATTTTTTTGCAAGTCATGTTGCACGTGCGTCTGAATGGTTTTACTTTTTTTTTTTTGGCTTTGTTTTATGCTTTTAGGGTTGATTCCTGAAGCTGGAGCTGGCAGATCAATGCTTCTTTGTGATTCATGCATTCTGCCAAAGGAGTCTGATCCCAGCCACACTCAGAGCTGTGATGCCGCTCCTAGGTAATGTAGCTACCTGTGAGGGCTAAATCCATGAAAGTATATTTGATTTAGTGCTTGTGTCTTATACATGTAATATCATATCGCATCATTGCACAGTAACCTTAACATTAACTAAACATATGCAAAGAAATCATACCAGTGAATATGTTATATGATTGAGACTTGTGAAAACATCTTCTTGTTATCTTTATTAAAACTGGTTATTGATCTAACAAATAATGAGCAAAATAATAGACAATGGAGAAAAGGAAAGCACAGAGAGGATTGTTTTATCCCTAAGTTACCATGACGATCAAATTTAGCATTGATATATGTATGTGTATATATATATATATATATATATATATAGTTAATTGACAAGAGAATTGAGTTAAAGAATGTGTTCCAAATATAACATTCAGATGCTCAGGTATTAATATATGAATAGTGTTTTGCACAGCTCCGCCTTATAGATAATATTTGCATTGACCAAATACTGTAAACAAACTGTAGAGTTGAGGAAAGGAATTCATGACATGTATACTCCAGTTTCTTGAATCTCGCCTCCATATCTTGTTATCACGCTTTTGATTTCTCTGTTGATTGGGCAATAGATACACTTATACAGTCTCTTGGAACTTGTAGGAAGGGCAGAAATTTTGTTCATTGGAGTTTCACTTAAGACACATGTTTTAAAAATTTATTAAAGTTCTTCCACTTTGTCTAGTATGCACTTAGTGAAGTGGTCTTGTTGTCTAGTATGCACTTATTAAGCACTGTTGTCTGTCTTTGTCCAGTATGCACTTATTAAGCACTTATTGAAGTTTTTCCACTTTGTCTAGTATGCACTTGTTAAGCCTGTTTTCTATCTTTCTCTAGTATGCACTGATTGAAGTGGTCTTGTTATGTTGAGCATTTTAGGTCTCCGTTGGCTGGCCCATCATCACCTGTTCCTTCTAGTTGTCAGCCTGAAGTTCCAGAAAGAGTTCCAGAAAGAACTCAAATTCCTTCAAATAGTCAACCTCAAAAGAAACGTCAAGGGAAGCTAACCCGGAAGTAAGTATTTTCCACATCTATGCTATTCACAGTGTATTTTATAGTTTCACATATTCAACTTCAGAATCATCTTCCAATCTAACATGTTTTCCAGAGCTGTTTGCATCATAAAGCTTATTCTTGTTTTTCCCTTTGGCAGGGATTTGAGAATGCATAAATCCGTCTTAGCAGAAGATTTGCTTCCTGATGGCACGCGTTGTCGTATGTTATGCATGGGGAGGTGAGTGCAAATCACTAAATCTCTTTATATATCTCCTGTGCTTGTAAATGATTTCTTGGAATTGCTTATGGAAACTGTAAAAGTAGTTCTAGATTTCTGATGATATCTTTCTGTTGATATGATTGTTAACACTTTATTACATTATCACTATGGAGCAGAAAAAGCTTGAGGGTTACAAGAAAGATGGTGCTATCTTCTGCACGTGCTGCAGAGAAGTGGTATTTTTTTTTGGCTATGCTAAATTTTAAATTCAGACTTGTGTGATATATCTGGAAGTTACTTGTATGTGATGTTTGCCAAATTTACTGTTTATGAACAGATCAGCCCCTCGCAGTTTGAGGCTCATGCCGGTTTTGCTTCACGTCGGAAGCCGTGAGTATTTCTTCCAGTTTCGTTTTTGTTATTTTTCTTGATGATTTTTCCGCTGCACCTGAGCATTTGTACTTTCTCTGCCACATAAACATAATACGTTTGACATGGGAAACATAAGGATTAAGTGATTAACTAGGTACATGAGCTGGAGGCTTAGGGCACGAGTACTTAGAGTTTTGTGAACATATTTTATGTTTCATTTCCTCTTAATTCGGATCTTTTGGTTTGCAGGTACATGAGTATATACACTTCCAATGGCGTGTCTCTGCATCAGCTATCCCTGGAACTGTCCAGACACCGCAAATCATCCCCGGCGGAAAATGATGATCTCTGTTCTATATGTGAGGATGGAGGAAATCTGTTATGCTGTGAAAATTGTCCACGTGCTTTTCACACTGGTGAGGCCATTGTCAAATTGTCGAAATTGTAATGGATTTTATATTTTGGTGAGATTTATATGATTATAAAATTTTAGAAACTGCAACTGTGTGAAAGTATAAAGCCTACGAAACATATACTGTTTATGATTCCCCACTACAAGTTAGAACTCTGAATCATTCTTTTGTTCTTTCTATCTAATAAGTAATACCTTATCTCCACTTGGTTTTAAGATGTATATTTTCCTATTGTTTTTGTTCTCTTTAGTTTAGGTTCTGTGCTTAATCTGTGCAAAACCCAGTGTGCTAAATTAGTGCTAAACCCAGTGTGCTAAATCAGTGCTAAACCCACTGTGCTGCTAGCTCCATTTTTGGTTAGCTTTATTGTTAGCATTTTAATCCCTTTCCTCATGTTTTACATTACTTGCACTCTTGGTTCCTCTTGCAGAATGCGTTGGTCTCTCAAGTACCCCGCAAGGAACATGGTACTGCAAATACTGCCGGAACATGTTTGAAAAGGAAAGAATTGCGGAGCCCGACGCCAACGCTATTGCTGCGGGAAGAGTACCTGGCGTTGACCCACTTGCAGACATAACGCAACGTTGCATTCGTATTGTTGCAACGTTTGAAGACGTAGGCGGATGTGGCATTTGCAGGTTGTGTATCAACTTCCTTTTCTATGTCGTGCATTTTATTATCCGGCATTTAATTGAAACCTATGATTGTCATCTTAATGAATCAGTTATGTCTATGCATTCAATTATCCCCAATTGTTTTTTTTTTTCAAAAAAACATGTTCCGGTGGGGTAGTTTTATTTAGTATTAATGGATATTGTCATATTGTTAAATTCAGCACTTGGACTGTGTTAGTTAGTATGTAATTCGCTTTGTGGCTTCATTAAGGCTCTTATGCAATCTTCTCTATTCCAAACACCTTTATCTTTCTTTTTCTCCTCTGTCGTTTTCATTTGTGGTTTTATATAATTTATTTATTTTTGTTTTTTATAACGGTGTTGCAGGGGTCATGATTTCAGCAAGTCAGGATTTAATGGCCGCACAGTTATCATTTGCGATCAGGTAGTAACATGTTCTCTTATGTTATATGTTAAAACAGGTTTCAGAATCATTTTGAATGCTTAGCCTTTTTTGATGCCACAATCATGATATATCCTCTGTCTGATTTCTGTAGTGTGAGAAAGAATACCACGTTGGTTGTCTGAAGGAGCAAGAGATTGATGATTTAAAAGTACGCTGCGCACTATAACCATTTTAATGATACCTTAATTTCTGAATTGATAAATGCACAATAAATGAATATAAGGCCTATCTTCTAAACGAATTGTGCAATACAAACTGCAGGCATTGCCAGAAGGTGAGTGGTTCTGTTGCCAACAATGCAGCAATGTCAACTCATCTCTTCAGAAGTTGATTGCGGATGGCGAGCAGAAGCTTCCAGAAGCTCTTTCAAACATTCTGAAGAAGAAAAGTGATGCACAAGGCCCACAGCAAAATCCGAGCCTGTTATAAGATGGAGGCTGCTTAGTGGGAAAAAGTCTGCAGAAGACACCAGGGTGTGGCTTTCTGGTGCTGTCGCGATTTTTCACGTGAGTCTTCTTTGAAATGTTTATAGTGCTGTTTGCCTCGTTAATTTAGCTAACTTTTGCCTGTGTTTCTCTAATTTTCACATTTAGAATTTAGTATCGGTATGTGAGTAACTTAGTGAATGACATAAGTAGTAACATGTTCTCCACTGCACAAAGTTGGCACACTGAGCTAATAAATGCAAATGCAATGAGTTTAAAATTGCACGAAATCAAATTTTAGTTCCATGCTGCTTTATTTGGGTAATTCTTGATTTTCCTCTAATATTACTGTTTGAGCGTAAGAAAATTACCCGAGAGTTGATTTCCATCTCTACCAAATTTCTTCAGGACCGGTTTGATCCTATTGCTGATTCCAGCACTGGCCGTCTTGACCTCATTCCACACATGGTTTATGGGTAATGCGACAGTTTGTACTTTCTCTCATGCCTTGTTTAATATCCTCTTCTCTTTTACTGATCTACCGTCAACTATTGCTGATAATCTGCAGGAGGCGCTTCAAAGATCAGGATTTTTGTGGCATGTATTGTGCCATATTGATGGTCGAGTAAGAACATTATAATTTCCTATTGCATTTTTTTATTTTATAATACATTTTTAAGTTGGCCTCTGATATAGTTAATTATGTCTACAGCTCGGTGGTAGTATCTGCTGGAATTGTTCGGATTTTTGGCGAGGAAGTTGCAGAGCTCCCCTTGTAGCCACTAGGGCCGACTGCCAAGGGAAGGTGCGTTTTTGGTTCCTTTTGCTTTGTTAATTATAAAAATAAGATTTTAGGATACAAAAGTTAGATTTTTCAGATGCCTTAGTATATATTTTACAAATCGCTACTCCTTTTGCAGGGATATTTTCAGTCTCTCTTTTTCTGTATTGAGGGTCTTTTAGCATCCTCAATGTGAAAGACCTGGTGCTTCCTGCTGCCGATGACGCAGAATCATTGTGGAGAAACAGATTTGGGTTCGAAAAACTTGGCCAGGAAGAGGTTGGTTGATAATATTTTGGGTTAATTTCAAAAAATACCTTTGAGGTTTTGCCTAATTAAAACAAAGCAACTATCTTTTAACATTACAAATATCCCCTTGTTATTTGTTTCTGTTACACCCTCCATAGGGGTTATTTGTTAGAAATGCACAGATCTTAAGGATGTGTTTGTTAACAACATAATTGAGTTTTTTGTAATTAGGTTAAATATCAAGGGTAGTTTTATAATATTTTTGGTTTGTATATATCGATTGTGCAAGTCTTGTGCACACGTTGAACTAGAGTTTATTTTAACTCTTGTATCTGTTTGTTTGTTGCTTTGCAGTTGGACAGATACCAAAAGAGCTACCAAATGATGATATTTCAAGGGACGTCTGTTCTGCACAAGTCAATATCTAGGTCTTGAAATATCAAACTTTTTTGAATGGTGGTTCAGGTACAAAGATTTGAAGCCGGTTTTTGCTTCTCTTTTGGCAAAGCTTATAACATTTTTTTTGTTTTGTTTTTGATTGGATTTGTTCATTCAATAGAATGTAAAATCTCAAGTTCATAGGTAATTATATACATCCAGGCTTGCAGATCCAATGTTTATTGTAGGATGATATCAGTGGTTAGAATATCGACGTCGCAAGACGCTCGTAGGTGTAATTGGATCTATTTTTGTCCAAGTCTGGATATTATTCATTTTTTTTTCTTTATTAAAGGAAAAAATGGAATTGTAGTTGCTTTTGTATTTAGCTGAGGTTCTTTTAATTAGTGTTTCACTTAAGGTTTTCTATATCTTGGTGCCATAATTTAATGTTGCCGCATGCTTGCAAGTCTTTTATGGAGATTCATTTGTAATAAGTTTTTAACTTCTTACCTTTTTTTTTTTTTTTTTTTTTTGTAAATTAATCCAAGTTTGTTTGTGTTGTTGGAGCTTTCTATAGCTAC
This sequence comes from Rehmannia glutinosa, assembly GCA_016081115.2. Lineage (NCBI taxonomy): Eukaryota > Viridiplantae > Streptophyta > Magnoliopsida > Lamiales > Orobanchaceae > Rehmannia > Rehmannia glutinosa. The sequence continues at coordinate 364,857 of JABTTQ020000749.1, forward strand.
TAGTAAAAATACTTGGTTCTTGGAACTTTCTGTAGCTAGTAGTAAAATGCACTTGCATCGCACGGATCAAATAAGTATAATGAAAAAGTGCACAAAATTTGCATTCAAAATTCATATAATCTATACCAATTTTTTTTATTAAAGTGGAATTAGATTTACAGGTTTCTTAGGAAATTTGTTTCACCAAGTTATTATGAAGGGCAACTAAAGTATTTCGATATATAAATGACACAAATCAATGTTAGAAAGCATTTAGTATAGAATATAAATTCCAATAGTAAAGAAAAGGCTATTTTAGATTTTAAATCTCTCTTGACACTTTATTCTCATACACTACACTTATTTCTATTCATGCAGCATAAAAGAGGAGAAAGAGAATAAGATGCACATGACAACACAAAATAACTCTCTATTTTGCCCGACTATTTTGCCCCTGAAAGTCCTTGATGTTGCATGTTTTGATGAAACTTACAACCGAACAAGTTTGTTTCAGTTTAGTAAGTCCATATATTGTTTAACCCTTTTGTTTGTATAGAATTTTGATGAAGATTTATTAATATATCTTTTGCCCTAGGCTCTATGTATCTTTTGCTACTTTTCAGGGTTAAAACTTGATTTTGTATTTCTCAATTCTTGTCTTGTTTCTCATAGGTATGGTTACCAATAGCCCATAAACTAATAAATTTATCATTTTATCATCTTGAACTATAATATATATTAATATATATATATATATAATTTATCTTTATTATTGTTTTTTTTTTGTCTATTTTGTCTTAAATGAGCTTATTATTAGTCTATGAATTGCTTGAAAAGTATCTTGAAAAATTTGATCTAGCAAAAATATCCTTTAGGTACATTAATTATAGCTTTTGATATTGATTTAGCTTTTAATGCTTGAATTATATGATGTGTCCCCTTTTATATTTCAAATTATTTTTCATAATTAGTAGTATATGCCTTCTTTCAATCATAACATTTCATATATGCCTTTTTTCGATCATAATATTTCAAATATTTTGAATTTTTAAATAGTATCAGTTTCATATTAAACTAGATCTAGAAAGTTTCCTAAGACATCATAAGCACACACACACACACACACATATATATATATATACACAGAGAGAGAGAGAGAGAGAGAGAGAGAGAGAGAGAGAGAGAGAGAGAGAGAGAGAGAGAGAGAGAGAGAGAGAGAGAGAGAGAGAGAGAGAGAGAGAGAGGACTTCATATGATTTTTTTAATAGTTTAAAGTTGAGTATTATGTAAAACTGAGTATGAACTGATACACTTTAACTCATGACTTCATCCAATTGTTAGCATTTTTTTTTGAGGGGATTTTTAGCATTGTTAATTCATGACTTCATTCAATTGTTTTAGTAAATTATTTATTGTAAGATCATATTCTTTACATGCAATGCACATATTTATTACCATTTAGTAAAAATACTTGCATTGCATGTGATTCAAATAGCTTTAATAAAAAAAGATGTGGACTGCACGTGATCATATAACTTAGATATATAAACGCACAAGTAATGCGCAAGATTCATATAATTATACTTATTTAATAATTTTATGGAAATAACAGAAATTGTTTTATCAACAAAGAGATGTTAATTAAATACTTAATTAATTTTTTTTAATAAGTCGATATCTAGGTCTTGAAATATCAAACCTTTTTTGAATGAGGGTTCAGGTACAAAGATTTGAAGCCAGTTTGTGCTTCTCTTTTGGCAAAGCTTATAACATGTTTGTTTTGTTTTGTTTTTGATTGGATTTGTTCATTCAATAGAATGTAAAATCTCAAGTTGATAGGTAATTATATACATCCAGGCTTGCAGATCCAATGTTTATTGTAGGATGATATCAGTGGTTAGAATATCCACGTCGCAAGGCGTTCGTAGGTGTAATTGGATCTATTTTTGTCCAAGTCTGGAGATTATTCATTTTTTTTTCTTTTTTAAGGAAAAAAATGGAATTGTAGTTGCTTTTGTATTTAGCTGAGTTTTTTTTTTTTTTTAATTAGTGTTTCACTTAAAGCTTTTTTATATCTTGGTGTTATAATTTTATGTTGCCGCATGCTTGCAAGTCTTTTATGGAGATTCATTTGTAATAAGTTTTTAACTTCTTAAATCTTTTAAAATTAATCTAAGTTTGTTTGAGTTGTACCGAATGTTAAGGAGTTAAAGTTGCGTTTGGAGTTAAGTATGTTGAATTATAAACTTGATTTGGGTCCAATTAATATTGACTTGAAAATATATATTTGAGTTAAAAGATAAAATAAGTTCTAAGCCCAAATGACCCAAGTTATAAAATTTATCTAGAAATGTCTTAAGAAAATGTCTTAGATATTATTTGGAGAAAAGCTCGTAGAATGTTCTAGTCAGGTAGATATTTTGAAGGATGGTTCTAGTGGATGAATTATATCCATTAGATCAAATAAATACTAGTCATTGGTTAGGAAGCTGTACTAATATAAATAGGGGTGTCTTGATCATTTTGTAACAAACCAAATTTGAGAAGAATCAATACAAGAAAATATTTCTTGATAAGGGTCTTTTATGCATGTTTTATGTGTATATTTAAGTATGATTTGAGTTATTTTATTGTTAGTTTCATAAATTTTTGATTGTACATGGTTCACATTACTCCGAGGTGCTTTTATTGGTGTAGATTGATGATTTGGAGTCGTTTTTGGTGAATTTTGGGCCATGGTTTCATGTCAAAACATACCCGGGGTTTCGGATGCAAAAACACTCAAAATCCCAAGCTAAACGCGTCATTTCCATACTCATATTTGTGTCGCCGTTTTACGTAAAAGACAAACATGGGGCTCATGAATGCTCCTAGTTACTAAGCAACAACAAGTAGAGGAGTATAACCCGATTGGATTCCTTTTTTTTTCTTTTTTTTCATTTGTTTTTTTTTCACAAGCTTGGTATAACAACTAGTTAACCACCACTAAATCATGAATTCTCAAACTTTCATAACACTAAGCTTTGTCGTAAATGCCTTAACAAATCAAGTATTATGGAGTTGGAAATCTCGTCAAAATTTAGCACACATCTACATCAATCTATTCTAGACAATCAATTGCTTCACATTAAAAACATAAATCAAAAAGTTAATTTTGGTGTAATTGGGCTAAGTTATTGACTAGCAAACACTCAATTTGTTAAAAAAAAATTACCTCTTTTCGACAAACTAAAAATAAAAGCAAGCACACACAAACTAAGAATGTAATTGCATTTCTCCACCAAAAAACTCTTTTATATTTCTTAGCATAAATAATCTACCAAAAACAATAATCCATCTTCCAACTTCTAATTTCTAAATAATCCCATTTTTTCTAAAATTGAGATAACACTCATCCAACAAAGTATTTATATTTGAGTGAGGGATTTGAGAAATAATTTCAAATGAGTCTTTATTTGATTATAAATCACTATACTAAGGTTGCTTCACTGTTAGGAATGTTACTGCCGTCACGAAAATAGCCGAATAAAGATTACAAAAGCTAACAAATATTCTATTGAGAATAAGCCTATGGGATTAGGGATTAGTGATTACAAATAATCTAAACAATGAAATAAAGTCACTACTACGAGTTCACCGAGCCGATCTGAAACATGTAAAAATAGGACAAAATCGAAAGTAAAGAAAGGAAAGAAATCACCAGATTTCTTCTCCTTTCTTCAACAGAGGTGCTGAACCACGCTCCAAAGTAGCGCTTGACCCCTTCGTCGAGGAAATCGGACGCGCCTAAGGAAGCCAATTTTAGCAATATGAATTCAAATACTTCAGTTTTGATAACTTGAATACTTGAGACCATTTTAAGCAAAAAACCCTTTGAAATGTAATTTAGTTTAGGTAACATAAAGAACAAATGGATGAAGTGAGTTTTTCAATAAAAATTACTTAGTTCTTGGGATTTTATATAGATACTAGTAAAATGCACTTGCATCGCACACAACTCAAATAAATATAATAAAAAAGTGCACAAAATTTGCATTCAAAATTCATATAATCTATACCAATATTTTTAAAGTGGAATTAGATTTACAGGTTTCTTAAGAACTTTGTTTCACCAAGTTACTATCAAGGGCAACTAAAGTATTTCGATATTTATATAACTCTATTTTAATTAATCACTTAATTATTAATATATAAAAATGACGGAAATCAATGTTAAAAAGCATTCAACATAGAATATAAATTCCAATAATAAAGAAAAGTCTATTTCTGATTTTACATCTATTTTTTTAGTACAATTGAGGGAATTTGGGGGAGACACACACACTCATACATAGGATCGAATCGGGTCATTAGAATGAAGTTTGAGGCTTTACACCTTCTTCTAATACACTACACTTATTTCTATTCATGCAGCATAAAACAGGAGAAGAGAACAAAATGCATAGGACAACACACAATAACTCTCTATTTTGTCCTTGAAAGTCCTTGATTTGGCATGTTTTGATGAAGCTTATAACCGAACAAGTTTGTTTCAGTTTAGTAAGTCCATATATTGTTTAACCCTTTTGTTTGTATAGAATTTTGATGAAGATTTATTAATTAATCTTTTGCCCTAGGCTCTCTGTATTTATGTATGTCGGAGAATTATATGTTTATATATGTTGCTACTACTTTTCAGGGTTAAAACATGATCCTGTATTTTTCAATTCTTGTCTTGTTTCTCATTTGTATGGTTATCAATAGCCATAAACTAATAAATTTATCATTTTCTCATCTTGAGCTATAATATATATATATATATATATATATAGGGATTGGTGTAGCGGTAAATTATGTGATGTGTCCTTTTATATTTTTTTTTCATAATTAGTAGTATATGCCTTCTTTCAATCATAACATTTCATGTATGCCTTCTTTCCATCATAACATTTCAAATATTTTGAATTTTTAAATAGTATCAGTTTCATATTAAACTAGATCTAGAAAGTTTCCTAGCAATTTTTTTTGTTGTGAGGGGATTTTTAGCAAATTCATGACTTCATTCAACTGTTTTAATAAATTATTTATTGTAACATCGATTCTTTACATGCAACGCACATATTTAATACTATTTTAGTAAAAAAACTTGAATTGTATGTGATTTAAATAACTTTAAAAAAAAAGATGTGGACTGCACGTGATCATATAACTTAGATATATAAACGCACAATTATTGCACGAGATTCATATAATTATACTTATTTAATTAATACTTTTATGGAAATAACAGAAGTTGTTTTATCAATAAAGAGATGTTAATTAAATACTTAATTAATTAAAATTAAAGTATTTCAGCATACTTCTAAATATTTTATTTTTATTATATATATATATATATATCGATTTGAATGTTTAAATAATTTGATTATTAGAACTCGATTCGATAAAAGTTATAACTTATCTATATATATAATAAAGAAGTCCGAAACTAAAAATTTCCCGCTCTTTTTACTTCTTATATTAGGAAAATATTGTAAATGGTATTCCTGCATTATATGTGTATATAAATTAGGAAAATATTGTAAATTGTATTAAATTAGGAAAATATTATAATAGTATTCCTATTTTATTTTATATATGTATAAAAATTAGGAGGCCGAAACAAAGACAAATCCGCATTTTTTATTTCTTATATTTGGTAATATTTTAATTTAGAAAAATATTGTAAATGATATTCCTACTTTATATGTATATTAATTAGGAAAATATTATATATGATATTCCTATTTTATATGTATAAAAAATAGGAAAATTTTATAAATTGTATTCCTACTTTATACCAAAAGTGAGTCTATACTATCAATTCTATCTATATATATTATTCAAATTTTAAAAATTATATAGTCTTTGACTATAATTAATTAATTAATTGATATAATAATAATAATAATAATAATAATAATAATAATTACTACTACTACTTTTTTCAATGGTGGACGTTACTTTTTTGTATACTATAATATTAATAAGTTTTAAATACTAATTGACTATTCAAACTTTTCTAAATTGTTCAATAATAGTTCAAATAGACGAATTCTGCTCGACAAAATATTTGTAGGAATATTTTATATATCTTTTACCATTGAAGTATTTTTACCATTGAATTAACAATAGATTTTGTGTTCAGGGATTTTTTTCGGCAGCTTATTATTTATGCTAAATCCTTTTATATTTATACTACTTAAATTTATTTAGAGAGACACTTCGATATTATTGATCCTAAATTCGAAGCATAACCACCAAATATGGCTTCATCTTCACGTTCCTCTATTACGGTCTTCATCAAATGTTCCGCCAACATCGATAATATTGTACTTGGATTCTGCACTAAACAAGAGTTTTTATATAAACCATGCGTTGTAGATCTATACGAATGTTATTTGGTGAGTTTAATAAAAAAATATTTATTTTTTTTTTGGTTATTTCTGATAGTTTTGTTGTATTTTTTTTAGTCGTGTTTTGAATTATGATTTATTTATTTTTTATTATTCCTGATACCAACTCTTTGATTATGTGAAACTAATTGCAAACTAAATATGTCGATCACTTCCAGAATTTCTTCTTTTTGTATCGAAAATTTTAAAGAACATGCTTTTTACGTATTTCTTAGTACGGGTTTTTACGTATTTTTTAGTATGGTTTTTTTCGTAATTTAGTTAGTGATGAAAACAAAATTCTTTCAGAGAATTGAAATATAGTTAAATAAATACTTAGTGATAAAACTGATGCTTACCTTGTCAGATGCTCAAGATGGTGATAATTTAAATTAAATACCGGCTCAATGATTAGTTTTATAATTTTGATTTTTTTCCTATTAATTTTATTTGGAATTTATTGGAATAACTTATGATATTGTTCCATTAGAAATTCATTACAAAGTTTAACTAAATATATTGTCATGTCATTATCTCTTCAAATTGTAATTATATTAAATTTTCAGTGTCAGCGTCTTCCATCCAAATTCGCACGTCATTTTAATGGCTTTATATCATTAAATTGTGATATGCATAATGTGAACGAATGTACTTGGATGGTCAAAATGATCATCCCCTATGGCGCGTTTTTTTTTACGGATGGATTGAGCAAATTCATCCATGATAACACAATTTCAGATGGTGAAGTGTTTGTTTTCTCTTATCGTGCCAACCACATTTTGATGTGTCAATATTTTCTAATGATGATGCATGTGAGAGAATCAATGTGTACCCGACTATAAATAAATTTTATTTTTATTTACTTTAAATGAATATTTTATTATTAAAATAAAGTAATAAATATCAATTCATGTTAATAGATAGTTTCAAATATAAATCAATAAAATAAGATAATAATACACATGAATAATAATAAAAATAATGATGCATGTGAATAATAATAAAATAATAATACACGTGCAACGCACGTGCGGGATTACTAGTATATTATAGTTAAATAAGTTTTTTTATGAATTATAATCACATTAATCGAGCTTTGTCAATTAAGTTTGATTTTCATGAACGAAGTAGTTCATTTTTAATTAGTTGATTTATTGATTTTGTTTGCGGTGCAATATTAATATTTTTTTATATTTAATTTCTTATTTAATTCTTCAATTTTTTATTTAATTAATAACAACACATGGAAGCTTAAACTAAGTTATTTCGATCATAATTTTTATATTCTCAATTTTGGTAAAATATCTTTTTAGTCTTATGTACAAAAGATTTCAAATGATTTATATAAAAATAATTGATAAAAAATTAACGAGCCAAATTGAATTTAGAATCTCTCTTCAATTTTACGTAGAATATATTCTCTTAACATATAGTAGCATTAAGCAAAGGGGCGGATCCGGGAATTAGTAGTAAGGTGAGCTAAGAAAAATAAAAATTTCCTTAGAAAAATTATCTCTATATATAGAACCAAGATTATATATATAACAAATTATTACAAGACTACATTATTTCTCAATAAAGAGTAGAAGCTACTTTAAGTGGTATTTTTATATTAGCATTATTGGGCCAAAAATTTAAATACAAACACGACGTGCTAAAAACACGAGAAACATGGTACAATACAATGCACGGACACAATAAGCAAAATCGCTAAATTGATTTAGTTAGGACTATTAGGCCATTATACTAATAAGGATCAATACATATTATAATAAAACTGCCATACAAATAGTTAACTACAGTTTAAAAGTAAAGTATATAAATGATAAATAAGGATCACAAAATAGTCTAAAAATCACGAATATATTAAACATAACATCAATTTCATAATAGCACAAAAGTTTTACATCCTTCATTCTTGATTTTTAAATTGAATTTATATTTTGGGGGTGAGATTTGAGTTTTGCATTAAATTTTAGAGTGAGCTAATTTTGAATATTGCAGAAATTATATACTAAAAATACAGTGTTTGAAAATTTGCACTGGGCTTAAGCCCAGTGCTGAGTATATGTGGATACGCCCCTGGCATTAAGGATATTTTTAAAGGGAAAAATATGAGACTAAATTTCAATTTTGAGACAGTCTTCAACAATTATATATAACATCGATCATTTTTTCGAACCTTAAAAAACTAATTTCTTTAAATGGATATTGGGGGAGAATTAACTCAGTTTTCAAATTGCAATTTAGAAACTAGTAAGATTTAAGATTTTCTAACAATATACTATCATACAAGCATGAAACAAATTTAAAAAATATAAAAACTTACCTTGGTAGTTCACGATGAATTGGTAGCAAATCAAGACGGGCAGTGGATATTAAGTGAGATAGGCCTTCATTGTGTATGTTGTGACGGACTCACTTTTTGACGGTGCAAGTAATCAACAAACTAAAAGATTATTTGGATATATTGACATGCATGCAACAATGATCAGGATATTGCTCCAAAAAAAAAAAAAACCAATGATCAAGGATATGGTCATCACTCATATTGTATCTACCTTTTTTATGTAACAGATCAGTTAACGTAATGACACACTTTTTCGTCAAATTTTCTCTGTCACCTTCTTCTTTTTGTTGGGCGATTGAAAATTCTCCATCTTGATTGGAGAAACTTGTAGCCGTAGTTATTTCATCTAACCAATCTGTTAATGTTTGAATTTTTCAAACATTATCTCTCTTTCGATTTTTCTCCCAGATTTCTGGTTATTTTTTAAACAATTAATATTTTTTAGTTTTTCCAGGAGTTATTGTTTTGGAAGTTATAATTCAGTTTTCTAACTCCATAGAAGTTACTTGTAGTGGGCGGTTTTTCTCCTTATTGTTTTGCGGGAAGTTTTCTCCTATTTTTTTGAGGAAGTTTTCCAAGATATATCTATTTAATGATCGAAGTTGCGTAAACGAGTTACATATTTTAAGAGAATTGAGAGTTTATCTTCCGGCTTTTTCACACTGGAAAAATTAAGGCTCAAGTGATCTGGGGAATGTTGGCAACATTGTTGGCATTATTTTCTTTAACTCGAGTTTTGAGTGTTTATGTGAGATAGATTCGAGTGTAGATTGAGTGTTTGGAGTGCACTAAATGTATTCTCACATTTTGTAAAAAGGAGTGTTATTCTTATTGAGCATACGCTTGAGGGGAGTTGTCTTCTAGTTTCCTTATTTACTTTGTATTTTTGTATTTTGTAAACAACATTACCTTTTGGATAATTTTTGTTCTAATGAACACCGTACACATATTTTATACTTGTACAAAATTTTTAATCTCTTGTGTCTTGCCTTTAAATCTGTTTTTATTTCATACTTTATGAAAGTGTGTTTTGCTTAAAGTCTTTCATTTGTGTTTTGCAACGTGTTAAGATCACTTTTGATCGCATTAATCGCATTTTCATTAATTGGACCCTTCAATTCTTTCACAATCTTATAACATGTTTTCCACTAAAAAAAATTATTTCATTTATATATGTGCATTATAAGATTTATAACGCTTGAATTTTAGAGCGAAAATTCCTACATTAATGACGAGTGAAGGGGATGAGATCTCCTATTTAATGATTCCTGTTCTACGGAATATTCTACTATATTTATGAAAAACACACATACAATTATGACATCATTTTATACACGTGTCATTTATCCGGTATAATGAAATAAGGAGTATAACATGAATATTCGAATATAGAACAGAAAATCTCAATGAAGAGTGAAGACCCTTCCCTAACCCCTGTCGGCTGTCCCAGCTCCCATCCTCACCAAAAATAAGAATAAGAAAAAGGTTCCAGTAATTAATTAATAATACATAAGCAGAAAATAAAATGATTAATTCATGAGAGCGGGAAAATCTTCGAAATTTGAAATTCAAAGTAAAGTCCCACTAATTTATTATAATTCCGGAAACATCCTTCCGTTGAACAAAGCCATCATGCTATATTTTGTTCCCCGACGCCCATTCGTCTGCCTCTCTCGCAATCTTTGATTCTCTTTCCAAGGTCTCTCTCTCTCTCTCTTAGAAATTATGTTGTCACTTTTAATTGCTAACTGTTTTAGAAAATTGTCGATTGATTTCCACAGACTGAATAGCGAATTGAGCTAGCGGTTAATTGTCTGAAAATAATGGGTCAGATCCAGTACTCCGAGAAGTACTTTGATGACATCTACGAGTACAGGTGCTTTAGTTTTCATATTACCTTAGGAATGATATACTTTATTGGAGATGCCTTTTTTATTATTGTGTTGATGGATTTGGGAAATTTTCAGGCATGTGGTTCTTCCAACGGAAGTTGCCAAGCTGCTTCCTAAGAATCGCCTACTCACAGAAGTAAGTTGTTTGTACGCTTATGGTGATTTTGATATTCATTAAGTATCTTATGAGTAATTAGGATTTTTTTCTTTGTTTTCTGAATTCAGTTACTTGTTTTGGCAACTGAAACTTTTAAGCGTTTGATTTTTTATGAATGGTGCTGTGATCTGTGATGTTTTTATGAAATCTATTCAATTAATGATTTCACCATTTAGCAATTCCTCTGTTCTGCTTTGCAAATAACAGTGTTATGTTATAGAATCTCGTTAGATTTGATTTCTGTTATACTTTCTATTTGTCAGTGGAATTGTGATTTTTCTGAAATGTCCGATTCATGTTTTTGCAATTTTTTTTTCTAATTTTCTTTGAGAACCATTGGATGTGCTTCGGGTGTTTTATGAATGTATTTTGTGAGAATGAACTTATCAAAATGCGATGTATTGGAAAAAGTGTTTTGAGATGAATTAAGAATGCTATTGGCGGATCACAATTTCTATAGGCTTTGTAATTTATGATGTTTTTAAAAAAATTTCTTCCTGAACTATTGAATGTGCTTTGTGTGTTTATGGGTGCATTTGGATGGGGGATTTGAGGGAGGATTTGGGAGGAGGGATTTGAAATCTTAGCTAAATCCACACTCTCGTTTGGCATATAAATCCAAATCAATGGATTCAAATCTCTTTAACTTTTAGTTCGTTTTCAAAAAGGATTTCAAATCCCTACCAAAACCTAGTCATTTTGAAATCCATTCTTTTTTTTTCTTATGCTCACTTGCATATTCACACACATTTACACACATTGCACACATTTACACACTTTGCACACATTTACACACACAGTGCACACACTTACACACTTACACATTGCACACATTTACACACACTACACACAAAATAATAAGGTTATATCTTTTATTTTTATTTATTTCATATCAATTAAGAAAATAAATAGAGCTTCTATTTTTTTATCAAAACTTACGATGGATTTGAAATCCTTACACAAATCTACATCATCCAAACAAGCGGTGGATTTCAAATCCAATGACTTTGAAATCCATTCATTTGAAATCACTTGTAATTTCAAATCCCTCCATCCAAATGGGCCCATAAGTTTTGTAATTTTTCTTATTTTGAGCTTTAGAAGTTTTGTGATTTATGATGTTGGTTTTGACCTTTTTTTCGGGTTAGAATGAATGGCGTGCTATTGGAGTTCAGCAAAGCCGAGGTGGGTTCACTACGCAGTTCATCGCCCAGAGCCACACATTATGCTCTTCAGAGGCCATTGAACTACCAGCAGCAGCAGGAGCAAAACATGCTTGCTAAGTGAAATTCTACTGCTCTGGGATTTTATATGATTTTAAATTTCTAAGCTTTAGTTTTGAAAGGCTACTCTCATTTCCTCTGGAAATGTACCTATTACACAGAATTATACTCTATTAAGAAACTTGTGTTCTTCAAGTGAATGTTTGAGTGCTCAATAATGTACTACTGGAAATGAATTTTTAACGCGAAACTCGTCTCTTTACTGTTTGCTTTTTTTGATTCTTTATTTGGAGGTGATTTGTGGCTAAGCTTTTTTCCTATGGTGGAACTTTTCTTTGAGAAAAAATATAGTTTTTCTTTTGGGTTGTGCTGCTTAATATATGTTCATAATTAGATGGTTTAAGTGCACTTAATCGTCGTGGTCTTTTCAGATTATGTTGAAGGGTTGCTCTGTTGTTGCCAGGAAAATTCAAATTTTCATGGGCTTCATAATTTTCATGGGCTAGTGGATTCAATGTGCTCTTTTACTGTTTTAGGCTTTGCTTGTGATGCGCGTCAAGGCCCCGTTTATATCTAGGTGGGCTGGATCCATTAAATTAACCCATCATATGTATAGCCTCTTTTCAGCCTTTGTCTTGTTGGACGCGGGGGTGGATATCACCTGGCCTGGTTTAAGTTTGAATTTGTTTGTGTGATTCTAATCCATAAAGGGAAGTAGACTAATCAGTAATATCACAAGCCCAATGTCCATACCCAATTATTGTTTTCTGTAATTAAGTAATTTGTTCATAGGCCATTTCTAACCTAAATTTTATGTTAGTGCGGTTTTTGCACCAAACTTAATTTACATCGTCATAGATTTACTTCATACTTTGCACTAAAAAAAATAAATTATTTTAATATTCCTTCTAATTCCAATTACAGTAGCTATTTTATTTCCACCAAATATTTATTGGTAGTTAACTAAATATTTAATGTTTCTATATAATATAATTTCGCAAATTAAATAATATGCACTGAAAAATTAATAATTTATAATCATTTCAAAGGAAAACATGATTATATTAATATAAAATTAAATTTATTTTAATTAAAATTTATGTACACATAAAATAATTTTATTTAAAATATCTTATAGTTAAAAGCTCCTAAGTATTATAAAAAGTTTTTAAAGATTATAATATGTTAGGTCTTATTTTGAAAATATATTGTTAAATTATTTTGGTTAAATTAAGATGATAAAGTTTTGAGATATTAATAATGGCATTATAATTAAAACAATCAAAATTAAAGAAAGTTATTAAAATATGATCATATTTTTTTTATGGAAAAAACAGGATTTCTCCCAATATTATTAAAAAGAGTTTATAACTTATAAGTTCTAAACAATTCTTTTCTGATAATCCTATAATCTCTTTCAAAAAAAAAAAAAAAAAAAAAAAAATTGCAAAACAAGTTTTTCTCAAACATTTTATAAGATATTTCAAAATTAACTTAGAGTTGGCAAAATTAGGCATTTAGGCGGTTTAACCAACCTGTAGAACTAGGTTGGGTTTCATTTGGACTCGAAAATGATGGACCTATTCCAAACAACCCGAAGCTCAAAAGGCTCGAGAAAATGATTTTTATGACTTGTACCAATGGGCTTAGATCGGGAGGTAAGGACGCAGGATTTCGGCTTTAGGAGGCGGAAAACGGACCGAATTTATAAATTTATCTATGTGAAATTTTTCCATATACTAACCATAATTAATGGTTTTTATATTAAAAGCAACTATTTAAATTTTATCAATTTGGGGGAAATTGTAAATTAGTTCATTTATTTTACCTTTTAAAAAATAATTTGGAAAATTTTTGGAAAAGAAATTTTTTGGGGGAATTCGTTTTTTTGAAAATTTTGAGGGGGCGATTGTAAATTAATTTATTTATTTTTACCCTTTAAATATAATTTCAAAATTTTTGGGGAAAAAAATTTTAGAAATTTTAGTAGCGTGTTTTGTCCAAATTACTGGATCGCCAACCCGATCCACTGGACAACCTAACTATTTATTTGGATCTGACTGATGAAAGAGATCAGGTCAAGTAAAAAATTTCTAGTCTCTCTACAATTTAATTTGTATCGAAAAAAAATCTCTACTATTTGGCTTCTTCTAACAAGGATTTCCAAGAACGGGAAAAAAAATAAGTTTGGTGAACCCTACTTTAATGAATGGGTTGGTCGAACGAACTTTTCATAATTTTGCATAAATTTGCGCTGGAAAAACAAGAAAAGTCCAGTATGAGTTTCAGCTTGTAGCGAAAAGATGGAAAGGAGAAACGATGAGCAAAGATCTAAGGCTTGGAATCAAAGACGGAAAGTTGAAAACCAGACATTAAATTACATGTTTGCTGCAATTTGGTCAATCTGCCCCTCTATGAATCCTAAAGTGTAAACATATAAGATTAAATTTATTGCAATTCTATAATTCTTGCAATCAATTAAAAGTACCCGCAATCACATCCACGGATCCACCATTACTTTTTTTCTTATCTATTAATTTATATCAACCACAAGAGGATCAGAAAAGCAACCGGAAAGCTCTAGTGAACGCTGGTTGTTAAATGCTGTTTCGTTTATTTATTTTAATGGCTACGGTTTATATTCGTTTGTTTAATAATCAAACATGCCATTAATCTTGCTCATTGACAATATATGAACATGTTTATGGGAAAACAAGTTAAAAATACACTTGTTCGTGAATACTCAACCTAAATAAATGAATAATGATAATTGCAAATGTAAATGTGTTGTAATATTAAACTAAATAACCTTATTTTTATAATATTAAGTAGTAAATGTATAAGTAATAATTAAAAAAATGAATAATAAACAAATGTCAAACAAAACCGAGATGAACATGTTTCGTGAACAGTTGTGAATATAAACGAACAAATTTTCTTGTTGCGCGTTTATGTTCGTTAAGCAATGGGCCGAACACAACGAATGTTAATCGAAGCTCGTCCACAAGTTGTTTGATCAAAATTTGTTTATTCTGACTAACAAAAAAGCAAACCATCGGAATGGATCTCAAATGACGGTGGATTATATAGGTAACTAGTGATTATACATTGAGTCAAGTTGCAACATGCTCTTAATTTGTGAAGTATCAGCACAACTAAATGAGTATTTGCAAACTCTAAAAAAGTGTTTCTTAGCTTTAGGTATTAAATGATTCTAGTTGGTTTAGAAAAGCCTAAACCCTTGAATGTGTAACTTGGATTCTCCATTTTAACACTAAATAGTGCTTTTTTTTTTATGGTCTTCCGTAATTCTGGACTTGTAATTCCGATTATTATTTCACTATGTCTTGTCCTTTAGATTGTGCTTGTTATTTTTGACATCCTCGTATAATTTTGACTATTATTTATTCTAGTTAAAACCCAACACTCCTCTATAATTCTTTTAAAAAATAAAATAAATAAAGACGATGCTACTTTCTCCATACTTATCTAAATAATGTATGTACTTCACTTTTTTTGTCGTTAACCCACTTTTTAGCAAAGATGACCAAAGGCTCTCACTATGGTTCCCATGCCCCGTCGTTTTAATTCTATTAAAAAATTCAAATTAGTAATACATCTAGAAATAAATCTGTTAAGAATAGTAGAAGATTAAGCAGTTTATAATTATATTTATTACATGCCAATTCTAAAAAATCATGGACGTTCATGACTTTCAATTCTCATAAAAGCCACAATTTGCATAGAACCAATATCCCTTGAAGCAATTTTACAATTTGTAAAAATAAAATTGACATCAATTATTTTCGTTCCTTTTCTATACTAAAATAACGCAAAAACATAAATTTGCTAATTTGAATCAATTATATGTTTTTATATTGATCTTTAAACTCATTTCTCCAAAAGAAAAATACAAGGCATCATTCTAAACATCACCACAAATTAAAACTTCAACAACAAATTTCAATTTTTATCCTTCATCTGATTATAAACCAATTGAGCTTAGCCTCAATTTCCGCCTCTTCCATTTCAATCTCCATCCATTTCTTCTCGAAACCCTTCAAACATCTTCACCCAAACCCATAAGCCCTTTTTATAAATCTCTTCACTTCCCGGAAATGCCCCTGAAACTTGCCTCATCAAAATGGATAATCGCTCCAATTTATTTCGGAATCCTCTTTTTCTCGTCTTCGATTGGGGACTTTTTCGGTCTTTTTGGGACCCCAAATCTCCCGTAAATCTCGTACGTTTTATGATCATGTGGTGTTTTGATGGACAGCTTTGGATTTGGCTTGTTTTGGTACTTTTGTTTCAGCCGTCTGATCTTGTCGTTGATCTGTGTCTCGCTGAATTGGCCGTTGAGATTGTTTTTCGGTGGTATTGTTCAGGAGTGATTTGAGGAAGTCAATTTCGTCATTTTGGGTGAAGAGCTTTTTGGCGGCGGCGGAGAGGAGATGGGTTTGTGGGTGTGCGGCGGTTGACGGCGGAGATGGTGGTGGGGGTTGACATTGGAAATTTCGGATTTTTTTGTTAAAGGAGTTGTTGAATTTGGCACGTTGTAACTGATGTGGCTTTTTTATTTCCATTTTATACCTCTTTTTTCCTAGTTGTCAATATTAATTGCAAATTTTTGAATGGATTTCGTGTAATAATAATGTTACTAAGAAAGTTGTGTGGGCTGAATATGAATAATGGATTTAAATGGACAAAAACAAACTTGGTAATTTCTTGGACTCAATAAGACTCGTTAACAATTCTATGATTATCAATTTTAAAAGATTGTGTGGATTTTGACATATTGTCATGGAAATATGGAGTAAATGCATAAACATATTACGTTTATCACTTCGGATTTACATAGTCACGTTTTTGTTCTTATTCTTGCCACTTCATGTTTTCACTCGAAGTGTGGAAGAAGATTAATGTTCAAAATGAAATTAACTTTCCTAGAAGATGAAGATTGAACCAAATGACGAATAAAGAAACTATTCAGTAAGATACTGATGAATTTTGGGTAATTCGACCCAATATTCGGTAAAATTGAATGTTCAAGTAAAATATAAATTTAAAAAATTGAAATTCTTTTGTATTCTGTAAAATCGAATTGAATGAGGCTTTAGTATTATGTTCCAACAGGAAGCACAAAAAATTTAGTTAATGAGGCGAAGAATTTGGAACCTTACAGGTTTATTGATTGATAAAATTAGCAACAAATATTAAAAACTCAATTAGTAATTACTTTTTTGGTGGTGATGGCTTGGATTTTGAAGTTGGGGCTTTTCTCACAAGCTTATAGGCGGAATCAATAGGTGGTGGATTATTGATTTACCAAATAGCATGTGAGCTTAAACCGATTGGATATATATAGCAAATTGGTGGCTTCCCATTTTTATGGCGACGAAGGAAGTAGACGATGGATCAATAAAAAGGGTAATTGGTGCTTGTTGTGGTGGTATGAAATGACGCTGAGAGGTCACAGAGATTTAGAAAGAGAATGAGAATAGAAGATGAATTAATGTTTATACATCAACCTAAATAGGTGGGGATTGGGTGGGGTGGGTGGGAGGAGCACACCAGCTGCATACACGCGGTTTCAATTTATCATTTAGTATGGTACATCATGCCACACAATCACTTTTACAATACCCAAAAAGCTAAAAAAACAATGAATTCAAGTGTCTTTAGTTCAATATTCAAGAATTTGGATTTTTAGTATTGTTTGATAAATTTTGGGTAATTCGATAAAATATTTGGTAAAATTGAATGTTCAAGTAAAATATAAATTAAAAAAATTGTAATTATTTGGTTTTCTATAAAACCCGAATTAAATGAATTTCTATTATTGCGATCCAACTTTAGAGCACAAAAAATTACTAAGTTAATGAGGCAAAGAATTTTGGAACCACGGGTTTATTGATTGATAAATTAGCAACAAAACTAAAAGTCTCAATTAGCAATTACCTTTTTGGTGGTGATGGCTTAGGGTTTGGAGTTGGAGCTTTTTATCTCACAAGCCTTTATATTAGGGTAGGTGCGGTAGGTGATGGGTTGTTGGTTACCAAATGAGGTGAAACTTGAAAAGATGATATATAACAAAGCGGAGGCTTCCGCTTTCTGCATGGTGTGAAGGAAGTAGACGGTGGATCAATGAAATGCGGGTTAACATTTGTGGTGGTATAGACAATTTGAAGTTAGAGAGATTTAGAGAAAGAATGAGGAGAGAACGAATTAATGTTTATCCTTAACCTAAATATGTGGTGGGTGGGGTGGGGGTGGGGTGGGAAAAGCGCTTGCTGCAGTGCAGCGATGTTTCAATTTATTATCTAGTATGGTACATCATATCGTGGACAATCCCTTTACAATACTCAAAAGGCTAAAAAAGAAACAATGAAATTCAAGTGTCTTCGATTCAATATCTAAGAATTCTTGAATTTTTGATAAGTTTGGGGTAGTTCGATAATATTTGGTAAAATTGAATATTCAAGTAAATATAAATTAAAAAATTTGTAATTATTTGGTTTTCCCAAAATCGAATTGAATGGGGTGCTATATTCACCAACTTCGTAGCACAAAAAAATGGGTGGGAGAGTTTTTGCAGCGCACGTCGCGTGCACATGTGTTTCAATCTATTCTTTTGTATGATACATCATATCGTTCAATCATTTTTACAATACTCAAAAAGCTAAAAACAATGAAATTCAAGTGTCCTCCTTAATATTCAAGAATTGTTGAATTTTAATATCAAGTTGTGATAAATTTTGGAAATTGATATAATGTTGGTAAATGCATGTTCAATTAAAATATAAAATTAAAAAAATTGTAATTGTTTGGTTTTTCTGTAAACCGAATTGGATGTGGTCTACAGTATTCGATACAACCGAACACAAAAAATTACTAAGTTAATCAAAAATTTAGAACCACGGGTTTATTAATTTATAAAATTAGCAACAAAACTAAAAATCTCAATTAGCAATTACCTTTTTGGTGATGATGGCCTAGGGTTTTGAAGTTGGGGCTTTTCTCTCCGGCTTTATAATGGGGTAGATACGATGCAGCGATGGGTTGTTGGTTACCAACGAGTCGGTGGAAACTTGACAGATGATGATATATGCAAATGGAGGCTTCCCGTTTTTGTGTGACGATTTTAAACCATGAAGTAGATGATGGATCGACAATTTGGTTAATTGTTGTGATGGTATAAACAATAACGCGATAGGTTAGAGAAATTTAGAGAGAGAATGAGAAGAGAAGATCTAATTAATGTTTATACTTCAACCTAATATGTGGTGGATGGGATGGGGTGGGGGGAGGGGAGGGGGAAAAAATGCGTGCGCACATGTTTGAATTTATTATTTAGTATAGCACGTATTATCGACTAAGTAACCTTTACAATACCAAAACCTAAAAAAAAAACAACGGAATTCAATGGCTTGACTCAATATTGATAATTATTGAATTTTTAGTATCGCTTGGGATTCGATCATTGCTCTAGTGAACTCTTTTTTTCGTTTTATTTTAGACAATACACAACATAATCTCGAGTTTCTCTCTCTCTCGTTCAAGTTCCAATCGCCAACAAGAGAATTCATCATTACGCGCGCTTAAAGATTTTTCTGCATTGCATTAGCTAGATTTTCTACTATACTTTTTTCAAATAATTTCTTTTCAAAATTGAAGGTGTCTTTTGGTCATATCTTGCTTGGTCATATACTTTCCTATTCACTTTACCTCGATTAATTATATGTAATAAAAGAGAATTTCTATATATTGAGATTGGTGTTTGTCAGATTTTTACCAAACAAATCTTTTTACGCGTCTGCGATGCACGGGAAGTGTTATACGCCCGATGTACGCAAATTGCATCCATATAAGAGTTACAATGTTAATGAATATAAAACGCATAAAACAAACTTCAAACAAATCAAGTTTAATCACTATATTTCAAATGGTCACTGATTTTGTAATGCTTAACATGCCACCAAGCGTTATTCATTCGTTTGGTTTTATTTATCATCACACAACCAATATTTTCAAACTCTGGTGATACGGGACTCAGAAACCAATATTGATGATTTACTTACATTGATATATTTATTTTTTAATAATTCAGATTTACTGTGTAGCACTCTGTATTTTTATAATATTTTATTTCTTAATTATTGATTTGTACTCCCATCTTTGTAATTATAATCAGATTTTTAAGTGGTGATGATATATTATTATTAAATGACAAATCATATTATCAATACGAGGCTAAATTTTCCTTATTGTCAATACTAATATGTTATACGCTGAAAGTTTATATTTTAAATACTAATAGATTGTTAATATCGACGATTCCATCGTAAACTAAAAACTCATCATATTGATAAATAATACGTAATCAATTCATGGTATC